>QEPC01003896.1:1454847-1494433 GCA_003113815.1 Sphenodon punctatus | reverse complement strand
TAAAAATAAAAACCCACCCTCACCCATCTCCCTCGCCAAAGGCCTGGCGGAACATCCAGATCTTGCATTGACATCGAAAAGAGGAGAGGTCCAGGGCCACCCGGGTCTCTGCCGGGAGGGAGTTCCACAGCCTCAGTGCGGCCACCAGGAACTTCCTCTCCATAGTCGCCCCCTGGGATACCTGGGGGACTTCAAGAAGGGCACTCCCCGTCAACCACAGGGGCCAATACTGTTGCCTGGGTCCTTGAGTTGATAGGTTCAGGCTTGAGGCCTAGGTAGTTCATATATCTACACATATATTTACACACACATATTCATATATCAGGTATTCATTATATAGTGCATAGTGGTTTGATTAGAACTAGTATGCTTAATTTGCAGTTTGATTAAAAAAGGATTTTAAAGTGTGTTAGAATTTAGAGTGTTAGAATTTTTAAGTGCTGGTGACAGGGCATTACTTAAGATTGGAACATAGAGGATTTTAGGGAACTTGGCTTTTACTTTAGTAATATCAGGATGATATGTTGGACCTTGATATCCAAAAATGGTGGTGGTGTTGTTAAGACCAGTGCACCGCAGGTTTTAGTAATGTTCCATTTGTTAAAAACCAGCACACTGCAGGTTTTAGTAATGTTTAAAGCAAACGTTTTCTTATTCATCTGTCTTTATATCTTTAGTTACTAAAATGAATGGAGCTGGAGAACTCAAGGGAGGGAAACAGGGTACGACCTCTTTCTGCTGTTTGGACCCAACACCCCAGGGTCCCTAGATCCAGTCCCTACTTCGGAGCATTGAAGGACCAAGCTTAAGGGGAAGCAGCAGAGATGAGGGTAATGGGTCACACGTAACTCTGCTAAATGCCGATGTCTGTGGGGCCCCGGAAGCTGTATAATCAGCCCTGGATGATTCCCAGATCGTTGTTGCATGTGAGTGACAGAGTGAGGCACTCTGATTTCCAGCCCTGCTTTAAACTCTGACCTAATGTTTAGATCTGATCTGTTTGTCAGATCCAAGTTTAAAGTGGGGCTGGAACTCAGAGTGTCTCACTCATACACAACAGCGATCCGGGGATCATCCGAGGCTGAGATTATACAGCTTCCAGGGCCCCGCGGACATCAGAGTTTAGCAGAGTTCTGTATGAATTCACCCTGAATTTGAAAGCCACATCCATGATCAAGACCCTCCTTCCTTTCCCCTGCTCAGAGCACACACACACACAACCAAGCATCCTGCTTCAGTTGGAGGTAAAATGATTATCCACACGGATATCTGTAACCATCAATTTTGCAGTGACCAAACTAAACTGATAATGATTCATCGCTTACCAAATGATGACCATTTAGTAACTAATAGCTTAACAATGTTACTGCATTCCTGTATTGCTGCTTTGTGCCCTTTATTTACCATGTTTCTGCATTCCGTGTTTTCCTACCCGTCTCTGTGGTTACCAGCTAGTTCCCTGTGCCCATGGATTCTTTCCTGTTTACCCATGTGGAGTCTAGTTTCAGGTTCAACTCAGGGTGCAGCCACACAAGACTCCGTAGGAAGGCTACTGCACTTTGGGCAGCCTTAACCCACTCTGGGCAGCCGTACCATGCCATGCAGGTCATTGTGTGGCCAACAGCCACTAGATGTTCCCTGTTGCCTGTCATGTGCAGCCACATCATGGCCGGGGGTGGGATTCTGGTCAAACCAGGAGAAGAAAATGGGGGGGATCAGGTGCCCACTGATGTGACCGGCACCTTGGCCCTCTCTGGCTATGGTTGGAGCTCCGACAGTAGCCCCGCAGCTTCCTCGCAGGGGGCCTGACCGTCTGCCCTGCCTGACGCACTGGCCCTGCAGTGTGGCGGCAGTACCTGCTTGCCACAGGTCCACGTGAGGATCGGGCCTTCCACAGCTCATGTGACAGCAACCAGTTTCCCCATTGGATCCCTGGTTCCAGTCTGCTGGATGCAGCTTTGCTCTGGGTTTGGAAGTAATTAGCAGAAATGATGGAATGCAGAAAACCAGTAAATATCAGTTATGCTGAAATGGTTACGTGACTTGGTGTCTGCGAGCAATCCCTGCATCCTTCCCCAGGGACCATTTGGGGTATCTGAATCACCATTCAAGTACCCTGGAAAAGAAAATGGGGGGTTGGGGTGACCAAAATGACCCCAAACCGACAAAATGTTTGAATTTCTTTTCCAAAAAACTGAAGTTGACTCTCTGAGACTGGAAATTGAAAAATCAAGTGAAAATGATATTTTGGTATTTCAGTATGTTGGTATTTTGGACACCCCTTTGGGCATCGTTTGGTATACAAAATTCTTGAGCTGAATTGGCTCCTGTGGATTTGATGGGTATATACCCATTTTGTGGGTCCCTTTTTAGATTGAGTTATGTACGAACGGTAAAATGGTATTGATTGGTATTTCAGTTCATTGGTGACCCACTGCAGCTACCAGTAGTTAACTTGATTAGAGATCCAGAATTCTGAAGATTATTAATAACTGCAGTTACAGAACTATCTTTTCCTGCACTAGTTCCACAATGCCTTCTCTAAGCCTAGGAAGGGAAGCAGACACCCCCATTTCTCTCTGTAGGAGTTATCACACCCTGCTGCTGCCCCTTTTTCAGGCCCGGAAAACATCCTGTGTATTCTGGCACCAAAAGGACAGACTGTGGATTGAGGATGACTCTGGAATATAAACATTTAGAGTGAAGCTAATAAATAAATAAATAAATAAATAAGGTCAACACTTCTCCATGGCTTTCGGCACAATGCATGGGCAATTTTTAAATTGCCAGTGCAGCCTTCCAGACTCAAAAAAGGTTCCCCGCCCATTTGTTAGTGCGTTTAAACCACTTTAAATTCTCATGGTCTTTTTAAACAGCTGTCTTCCAGGCCTGCCTAACTAGGATCTTATTCAACTGAAGTGGCTGTTAATTATTCTATGATAATGTAGCCCACATGTTTATATACCCTCTCCACCAGACCTTGGTCCAATACAAGGTATCATCTGAACCACTTCATCTCCATCTTTGATATCTGGAACTAACACAACAACCACTCTCTCTAGACATGATTTTGCAAGCCTGACTCCTACATTTTTGAAAGCTAGGGATCGGCAACAATGTGGCAATCCAGGTAGCTGCCAGGAGAGATGTCTAAGAGATTATATCACTATTAAAACAAGCTCCACACTACGCAAAACTTTGCCATCCCCTTTGATTCACCACATGATTCTAACGCTGGTGAAATTTGGAAGTTTAGGTTTTGCAAACCAGTTTTGAAAGCACAACCTATTATAATATTTTTGAAGTTCTTTTGATAACAACTTTTTTTAAATCTATTTTTTCCCCCAGCTATCTAGAATTGGTAACTGGAATATGTTGTATCAGAAAAAGGAGGAAAATGCCAGTTTGCAGAACATTTGGGCTGATGAGATGTACTGAGAATGGAAGCCTTTTAGAAGTTTGTGCAGCTAAACTGTATGGAGAGACACAGTTTGGGGAGTTTTGACTGCCAAAAATAACTGGAGTTTTGATAAATGAGAATGTAGCAAAACAAAACAAAACACTGCAATTTATGTCCCTCAAGAAATCCCACAAAATGTTGGTGGAAGGGGTCGTTTTGGGTGGGAAAATATTTTATTAGATTCCAAATGCTTATTGCTTTAGGGTTATTATTTTTTTTCCTTAGAAAAGTTTTGACTGGTTCTCGTGCTCCTAAGATCTCAGATCTTCTGTCCTCTCCCTTTCAATCCCAAACCATTAGGATTATACAACGGCGTTAAGTGTCTCCTGATGGACAAGAGAGGACATGAAGCAAGCCCTCATGCCGTTCCCATCTCTAGAGAAATCCAGACAAGGTTCCTTTGTACCCAGGTCTTCCGAGACACCTTAATGTTTCCCTGCCAATTGGTGCCATTTTTTCTCCCCTTCCTTTGCTGGTAATATATTTCCCTTGACAGTTTGTACAGATAGTTAAGGCACCATATAATTATCATCACAGCTAAAAGGCAAGAGATGATTTACTTCTGACAAGCATCACCTCTCTGAGACAATGCCATTAACGCTTACGTTGCTTGCATGAATATTTTGGAGAAAGGGAGGGGGGTGCTGCGCCCCATTGGTGCTTTTGCTTTCCCTGAGGTGTTTCGCTGGGAGACAGAATGAGTGAAATTTACCAGCCCCCTCTGGCGCCTGCAGGGATCTGTCTGTCTGTCTTCTAGGCTTTTCAACCGGCCTTAGGTTTCCTACCTGCCCCTCTTGCAGAAACAATACATGCACTCATCTCAGTGCATAGTCAGTGCCCTGCTCCACACCCTAAACTGGCTGATTATAGCTTTTGGAGCCTGGGAGATGCATCATGTTAGGAGAACAGATGTGCCAAGGAGACTTGTTGAGAATGTGCCTCCATCCATGTTTCAGCTCCCCAGCCGGTTAGGTTATCCCCCTCCCCTCCCTCCTTCTCTAATAATTGCTTTGATGTTGCTTGTAGCAAGGGAAAGGCCAGGGAGATTTGCCAGCAATTTAGGCTCCAGGGAATGGGCCCCTTAGAGCCAGCGCGTTAGCTTGATATCGTCTCAGAAGAGAGGAGGAAAGCCTCCCCCTCAAACCAAACTCCAAACGCCTCTTGTTCCATGGCAGCTGGGCTTCCAGGACTGGAAAGCCAGGCTGCTCCCCCAATAAATGTTATTGACCCCCCCTTCCTGAGCTATTGTTCATTCTAGATGTATGTAATGAACGAGGGAAACAAGTTTGTGCTGTTGAAGCCTCTTCATGGAACCATTGATAGGTAAGACGAGGACGTTGTCTCTGCATTCTTTGAATCGTAGATCAACAAATGAAGCCCCAGCTATTTCATGTGGTGTTGAATCAAATGGTGCCCAATGCCACCACACACCAGGAAGAGTACTCAAGTGAAACCAGACGTAATGGCTCAGGTTGAATCACAATCCATCGCATTTCCACACATGCCACCAAATGCCCAAGTAACGTCAAAGTCCACCACAGGCCTGCACATGCCTCGAAATGCCCAATTTAAATCCGACACAAATGCCCAAGTTAGATAAAACCCCATTACATGTTCACACATCATGCCACGAAATGCCCACACAATATCAGACTCCATTCCATGCCTGCACATTCTGTGAAATGCCCAAGCTCAAACTTCATTGCCACCAGCCCAATTGAAATCAATGCTTTCACATATGTACTCATTCATGGTGCCCTCAGCATATATCACACTCTCATGCTCCCAACCCTTGTTCATTTGGAGATGACCACCACCAGCAACTCCTTGCTGGCCCAGACAGCTGGCACCCAAGGTGTCCGCCTCATCTACTGGACATGCCAGGCCTGACTATTGTGAAGCTGATCAGGGCTGGGTCGGGAAGCCCTGGTGATTACGTACTCTGTTCCTCCCTGACTCAGTGCTATGCCAAGGTGCCACAGGTCTCTGAATGGAGGGCAACTGACGTCTAGTGGATGAGAAACCAACATCTCGCCTTGCAGTGGCCATTCAGGATTCCATCATAACGGAAATAACAATAATGACTAGCCCCATCGTAATGTTGTCATAAATAGTGATAAGCTGCTGTAAGAGGACCCAAAAGACAGAAAACAATTATTTTCTCCTGCTATGGAGGGAAAGACAAGAGGCAACAGGGACAAACTACAGCAAGGGAGATTTAGACTGAATCATCAGGTCTAATTTCTTTCAGGGCAGTCGGGCAGTGGAGCAAGCTGACCTGAGAAGCTGTGGATTCTCTGTCATGGGAGGGTTTTAAGAAGAAGCTGGATGAGCCTATGACTGGGGCGACCTAGGTCTGGCAGATCCAGCACCAAGAAGGGGGCTGAACTCCTTGACCCTTGCGGTTCTTTCCATCTCCAGAATTCTAGGAGCCTTTTTGGAAGAGTGCATGGGCGTAGCTTTGTTGGAATGGGCCCAACTGCACGAAATGGACTTGCCCCATCACCATCCTCTCCCCTGCCCCCCTTCTCTCCTTCCTCTCCCCACACCCCCATTGTCCTTATTGTAGAAAACTGTTGACTTACACCGTCAGTCCAGCGAGTCCACTGCTACGACTCCAGAGACACTTGTGACACCGCAACACCTCTCCCTCCCTCCTTTTGCTGCACCTGAGTGCTGGAGGCTGCGGCTGCACTGCCTGCCTTGTGCCGCCGCCGCTGCTGATGCTCTTCCATCCTGTGCTGCCCATCAGCTGGGTCCCCCAGGTACTGCAGGCACTTCCTCCAAGCTCCATCTCTGCCCAGCCATGCCAAAACAGGACAGGATTTTTACCCCTGCCCCCACAAGCTTGGACCCTAGGACAAATGTCCCTCCTGTCCCTACAAGAGCTACCCCCCTGGATGAGTGGGCTATCACTTCAAACAGAATAGAATAGGATAGTTCCATGTAGAGGTGAAACAAGCAGCATGTTTTGTATTTGTGGATATCACCAGCGGCACAGCTGCATACCCATATGATTATCTTAATTAATAGTACCTGCATCTGAAATGGGTGTTCAGTTCTCCAGTCACCCTTCCAGAAACACCACCCTCCAGACCAGGGTTCTTAATAGGGCTGGGGTTCAGTCTCCTTACTCCTCCTGTGCGTTCTCTTTTAACAGATGGCTGAGGGGGTTTGGGGATGGCTGTCTGTGGCAGAACCTTGGATCCATGCTTGGACAGACCGACTTCTGGGCCCAAGTCCCACTTTAAGCGTTTTCTTTTTGAAAACGCATTTGGCAGGTGGGGATAGGGGTGGTTTCTGGGCTGTGCTATGGGAAGGGTTGTGTATGGGGTGGGGAGGTGGTGTCGGGGGAGGGCTGGGGGGGCTTTTAAGGGGAGGGGTTGTATTGTTTTTTAAATGCTTTTATGAATTGTGAGCCGCCCTGAGCCTCTAGGAAAGGGCGGCATATCAATTTAAATCAATCAATCAATCAAAAGGCTGGTGACACAGGGAGACATCCATGAAGTTGAGAAGGTCCCGGTGCCTGTGCTTAGCTGAGTTGCAGGAGAGGAGGGGCCTCCTGAGGACAGAGAGAGACATCAACAAGGAATCTATGGGGGTGAGGAGAATGATGGGGAAATCCTGAGTGGCCCTGCTGGTAATCAGCCTGGAATGCCCAGAGAAAGACTGCCCCTTTCATGGGGACTGAAGCTAGCGAGCCAGGTTATCGGTAGGCAGAACTCACTCCCCTTTCAGACCAGGCAACAAGGGGGCGTGTAACACATCCACTAACAACCAAGCTACCCAAATAGGGTTTTCTTTTCCCCACCAGGGTCTTCCAGCAGCATCCATGCAGGGTGGCGGCCAGACCCCGTGAATTCTGCACTGCTGATGTCACAGCCACTTTTGCAGAATTTTGCATTTGGCCAAATGGTCACAGAAATTGCCCTCTGACAAAATATGACAGCCTGAGAGGGGAGCTCTGTGAGGTAGCCAATAGGATCATGTGGGACACTGACACTGCACACTGATGCGGGATATTCCAGACAGCAAGGGCATGTGCCACCAACTAGTGAAGAGAAGCAGCCCAACACCTGGACCAAGGAAAAGCTGCCCGCTGATAAATCCACAGGGTATTTTGTGAGGTTTTTGTTGTTGTTGTCATCATTGTTTTTAAACATACGAAATGATCAAAGTTTATGGAATGGGATGCTGGGAAATTAATTTGCATTCCAAGTTCATGGCAGGATTCAGGTAATGTGCATGATTTACTTTGCTCTTGGAATTTCTGTTTCCTGGGTGCAGAATCTGGAGGGGAAAGAAAACTTGCAGAATCCATGGGATGGGTCTGGGGCTGCCTCTGGAGCATGCTAGCAGTCACTTCCTGTCCCTGGGCCGTGGTATGCGTGTGCAGCTTCCACTGAGTTTCTCATAATGCTGAAACGCGGTAAATTTGGAAATGACTTGGTTTTTACTGAGTATTTCAGTATTTGACTCGGTTTTACCGAGTAACCAAAGAATCAGCTTGGCACTCGGTCCCATACTTGGTACTTGAGTAAACGCTCATATGGGCAACATACTGGGCGTTTCCTGGTTCTATATAAGGGAACTCTGTACTCAGTACTCGGAAAATACACGGTACTTGATTTTATTTCACCGAGTATTTTACAGAGCATCGAGCAATCAGTCGAGTTACTGAGGACCAGCCGAACACTCAGAGTTGATCCTCTGAAACTTGGAGATACTCACAAATGTATTTATTTTTTACTATTTGGTGCAGCCCTACTTTCTCAGAAGCTGGGGCTCCCCTGCACCTCACAAGGCTGGGCCCCTGCTAAGTGTCAGACTCTGGCTGGAGAACCTAGCTTTCTACCCCCATAACCCCCACCCAGGGAAAGCTTTAGCCAGTGCTTAATTTGTTTTTTAAAAAAGAGAGAATTGCTGGGGCCTGAGCTTGCCTCGGAAGCCACACCCCCATCCCAGAAGCCAGGCCCCTGTCCCAGAAGCCATGCCCCCATCCCAGAGCTTGTCACAGCAGGTAACCGAACCCTAGCTTCCAGCTTTGCAGCAGAATATAAGACAGGCGTTCTTGTGGTTTAATCTCTGTGATGACCAGTGCAGAGGGCAGGGCAGGGAAGTCATTCATAAAAGCTAAATTAAGCATCCAGCTTTATTCTGCCTTTCATTACCAAACCCAAAATGGCCAATATCAGCCTTTTCCTGGACTGTCGCATTTTTTGGGGGGTGGGGGCACACTCCTATTAAGAACATTTCCTGGGGATCAGTCCCCATCCACCCCCTTGAATTTAATGGCTGGGGCAATCGTCCTGGATCCTGGTATTTTCTCTACTCCCAGGGGACCTCACAGTGGCCCCTGTTTTCACCAAAGCACCCCATTTTACTTCTGTAGGGGCCCCCAAACATGACCACCTCTAGGACAAGGGGAGGAGCCACCAGCAGCCCCACATTATGTCTGTGCCTTGGACTGTGCCAGTTTGACACTACTGGATGCATTGTGTAAAGTCATTTGATACTGGGGCGAGACAGCCCCTCTCGAACTGAGAATGAGCCTGATCCGAACAAGTCAAGAGATTCTTGCAGCACAGGAGCTGAGGCCTTGGCTGGAGACATGGGCTGACACTGGGAACTGATTCATGGGCAGCGCTGAGTCATGACCTCATTCCACAGAGGTCTGCATGGTTTCAGGGTGTGTGTGCGCGCACGTGCTAGGAGCTGAGCATCTAGGTCGTGCCTAGGCATGCGATCCTCCCACCGTCCTGCCAAGGTATGCCCCCTATTCCTTTCAGTGGGGTTGTGCTGCTACAAAGAACAGGGGTGTGGGGACAGGGGAAGAAGGTGGAAATATATGTTAGCTCTCCTCTGCTCCCTCGCTCCCAACAATCCTGCCCAAGGTGGGCAAAGCCCTACTTTGGGGGACAGTGGATGCCAGGGCACAGGGGCACCCCAATGGTCTTGTGGCCAGCTCCAGAACCCTGCACAAGTCCTGACTGCTGGGGATCCCATGCGGCCAGGCCACCACTGGAGCTAGTCCTACACTGCCACACGACCTAACCCCCACCCACCCCCACAGCAGGGCCAGCACTGCTGCTAGAGATTCCCCTCCTTCCCCACACTCCACCAGGTGTGTGTAAGTGTGCGCAGAAGAGGGAATTAATTTGTGTATGCATGGGTGTGCATGAGGGGGCAGGGCTTATTGGATGAGGGGAGCAGCTTATTGGCTATGGGGTGGAGCTTATTGTCTGAGGGTAGGAGCTTGCTGGCTGATGGGGGGGACTTATGTTCCTCCTTGAACCAACCACCAGCAAAACACTTGTCACCAAAGGAAGGACTTCCTTGCCACTCAGATTCCTGTCTCTGATGGGCAGACCTTTATACCAGCAAACTTGACCAGTAGGCCCTTCTCTTCAAGCTAGGCCACACCCCCTAGCTTCAAGAGAGGGGCCTACTGGTCAGGGCCAGAGTTGAAAAAAGGTACTCAGAAACACAGGCACCCCATCGAATTTGGGGCACCTGAACTGACCTCATCATGTTCAGGCACTAATCAGTACCCGAATGCCACCTGACGAGTTACCTGAGTGCTCCTTGCCTGACTGCACTGCTGCCCATGCTGCTGCTTTGGCACCGCATGCACCCTTGCTATGGAGATGGGTGTGAGGCCATGCCTCGCTCAGCTAAGCAGCTGGCTGAGCCGGGCCAGGCCGGGCCGGGCTGGGCTGGGAGGAGCAGCAACGCAGCCAGGCAGGTGAGTCTGCAGGAGCAGGAGCTTCCTAGGGCATCCCAGAAAGTCCCAGATTTTGGGGGCATCTGGGCACCTGATGAGGACTGAGTTAAACCCATTGGGTGTACACTGGGGGTGCCCCAAAATGTAGGTATTACCTGCAGGAAGGCAATGTGCTACCCACTGCAGCCCTAGGCAGAGTGCATTCACACAAGAAGGGGGAAAGCACATTTTTCCTGTTTGCTGCAGGATTTTTCTTTCGATGTTTGTATCACAGGATGGCTTGTACAGAATAAAACAGAATTACCCCCATGGGTGTTGCCATGCAATCACAGGTTCATCAATCATCGTTCTTCCTTGATGGGGTTTTGTGAAACCTCAAAACAGTCATTTCCTGCTCTCAACCCACCCAGTGCCACAAAGACGTGTGTTACAGGAATGGATCAGGTGGCTTATTCCTTATCTACTTCCTGTGTGGACTGCTGGCTCCAAACCTAACTGGGGACTAGCAGCATGCACTCCAAACATGTGGCAGGATTGAATGGGATGTAACATGGGGATGGCAGTGCAGTAGACGAAGAAGTAGTCGTCAATCATCTGCATGAAATTCATACCACAGGAGGAACGTCTCATGTGAAGGCAGAATCAAGGTGAGGCAGTGAAGCTGGCCTCTTCCTTGGGACCCTGGAGATGCCGGCTCAAGGCCCACGTTCCTCACAGATTCCCAGCTGCTGACCCAGCACTGACTATTAACCACCAAATTCCTGAACCATGACACAGCTCTGAAATCCCGTCTCGAAATACCAGTGTATAACTGAGTTCAGGTCCTCACTTAGCTCTTCACCCCCCTCACACTTGGGTCCCTGGCTGTGAGTTTTTACCAACATTATATTCCCTGGGAGGCAAACTTCTCTGTGGTCTGGCCTGGAACTAGAGCTGAACTCAGTACCCGCAAAAACTGGTATATCTGCCAGATTGGCAGTACTCATTTCAACTTGAAACTGGATTTGATTGATTCCCTGAGCGACTGAAATACCAATTTCATTCTGATTTTTCAATTTCCAGTCCTGGATTTCCAGGGAAATAATGGGCGGGGGGTGGGGGAGATTGGGGCCTAATTTGGGGTACTTGAAAATTGTACCCTGAATTTTATTCTGTTTCCTTCCCGAGGATATTGGGAGGTATGGATACACTGTGGCGGTTACTGTTTGGTTATGTAGATACAACAATAACCCATGGGATATAATGTTATACTTTGCAATTGTATTGTTATGTGTTTTTGTCATAGCCAAAGGGCTAGTACAATAAAACTATTAAATTATTATTATTATTAAAATTGGAAAACTGAAATATCATTTTCTTGGGGTGCTCAAATGGTATTCAAGTACTGATTTGGATACCCAAAACTGTACTAGAATTGTTTAACATTGCCTGTGGGTACAAAATCAAGTAGCCATTTCAGGTCTACCCGGAACTCAACAAAAATAACTTAATAATAATCAGAGGTGAAAGGAGCAGCAGAATAGTTGCTTTCTTTTTTAAAAAAAATAAATCAATTTTGAGCAGGCCATTGTTGAACCGAGCAACATTCACCAAAACGTTCAAGCAACTGACTTCTTGTAATTTTTATTTGTTCAGTTTGTTGTTTGGTTGCTCAGTTTCTGCTGCTTCCGTTTTACTGTTTGTTTGTTTGTTTGTTTGTTTGTTTGTTTGTTTGTTTGTTTGTTTTCACCAGCAACAGTGAAAATGAGGGGTGGGAAATAAACAGTAAAATCTGGAAATGGCTGAAATGAATAAAACGAACAAACAACGTGGAAATTGCAAAAACCAAGTAATCAAGTTAAAGTTCGGACAAGTAACGTTTGTTACTGGATTCATACCTTTCAGGTCAGATAATTTGGGGTCAGTGGGCTATCATCATCATCATCACCACCACCACCACTGAAACAAATCCACCAGTTTGGCGGTTATCCAGCTGTTAACTGATTACTGTGATGGTTAAAAGACAAGCTGAATAACTAGGTAATACGACAAGAGTTAACTGGCTTACCTGAAATGGGTGCCTAATTTAGTGCCTTTTGAATACCACGTCAGGTACCTGGCTACGCAAAAAATATGTAATTTCCGTTACTGATTTTCCGGTTACCAGTCCGTAAATCAGGATGAAAAATTGTGACTGGAAGTCAATATTCCAGGACCAGAAATCAGTATTCCAGGACCAAAAGTCAGTATTCAGGGACCAGAAGTTGGTATTCCGGGACTGGAATTTGGTATTCCAGAACCAGAACTCGGTATTCTAGGACCAGAAGTCAATATTTCAGGACCAGAAGTCAACATTCTCTGCCCAAGGGAGTCCGATTGGCCCAGAGCCTTGTCTCCTTCCGCTGTGGTTGTAAGACCTGGCTGTTCTGTCAGGCGTTTGGTGAGGGGGAGGAGTGGGGTTTTATTTTCCCAGTTGTAGGTTTTTGTTAATATTAATTTGTATATATTTTATATAGATGTTTTTATTGATATTATGGAATTGTATTTTATATTTGTTGTTTGCCGCCGGCGCCCAGGGCTTCCAGAGGCAGGATAAAAATATAATAAATAAATAAATAAATATTCTGAAACACTGGATACCCAAATCAGGTGCTAATCAGGTGCCAATGAGTACCCAAAATTTGGTGGCTTATTTGGGTACTGGAAATCTGTTGAGTATACCCGTTTTTGAAGGTGCTCATTTTAGCTCTGTTACTGTATTACCGCAAAACTGAAATGAGATCTGGAGGGGGAGGAGTATACAGGAAAGGAATTATGGGCAAATGGTAGACGCTAGTGGCAACACACTAAACGGCAGTACAGTAAACAGCACCCTGTGGTATTACGTGGTAATGCAGCAAGTCAGTGATATGGGGGCTAAAGCACCCAAAAGTAAAAGGATACCACTCAGTAACCAGTTCTTGCTGGAACGGATTGGATCCCATAGATCTGCTAGTTACCAGAGAACAGTGGATAACCATCTCAGCTCTGGCCTCCTGGCCCCCTAACGGAGCATACTAATATTTTTAGGCCCAGACTAATGTGTCTTTAAGAATCCATCCAGAGTGCATTAAGCTTTTCATTGCAGCTGTGCGATTGAGAAAGCAATCACTCTCATTTTGTTGTATTTTTCCACTGCACCAATAAACGTCTGTTTCTCTGCAATGAGTGGACTGGGCTGTTACAGTGGATTGTCCGGAGGGGGCACTGAAGCAGACTGAGCCTGCAGGTGCCAGCAGGAGGCACTGCTACTGAAGGAGAAAGTATTTGTATAGGAACTAGGGCTGCACCAATTATTTTAAAACTTATTAGCTAGTACTCTCCGAGTGTCCGAGGACCAGTCTCAAGTGCTCAGGCCAGTCCGAGGACACTGAGAGAATACTTGGGAATTCTGAGGCAGGGACTGAGGAGAGGGCCAGAGGGAGCCTGTGGGGGAGGGAATGGACCAGCAGGAGAGCGGGTATAGGTCTAGCAGGGGCTGTGGGATAGAGTACTCACCCTCCAGAGGGGCTCCAGCAACACGTGGCTTCCTCCAGGCCAGATAAGGAAGAAAAAGGAAGAAAAAAACCCCACCCATTCTGAGCACTGGAGCTCCTCCGGAGGGTGAGTACTCTACCCCTGAGAAAAAGAAAAGAAAAGAAAAAAACCATTTGTGCATGCTCAAATGACTGCCTGGCTGAACTTAATGTGCAAATCATCCTGGTGGCCATTTTATTCATGCTACCCCATCCACTGCAGTACCAGTACTGCAGTACCAATTTTGAAGTATCCCACCGTAGAACCCAATTTTGTGCATGCTACCCCACCCATTGCAATACCAATGTAAGGACATGAGCAGTACAGTCTAGTGGCTGGAGGAGGATCGGACCTGTGGATGAGTTGGTGGAGGACTGGATCCGTGCCAGTCAGAGAGTCAAGCCAGAAAGGACGAGCCAGGAAGCTGGATCAGGAGGGACACGAGCAACCATTCCAAGGAGCAGCCCAGAACATGGAGCAAGCTAACGGGCCCAGCACAGAGAGGTCAGTCCAAGTGATGGCCAGGCAGGGGTGGGGAAGAGGGCAGGAGGAGTGCAGAGGGCAGGAAGATGCTGTGGTCGGATGGAGGACTGGGACCATCATTGAACTGAAAGCCAGCAGCAGCCCCAGAAATTGCATGAGACACAGGACTCGGGTGGCTTCTGTAGGTGCCATCACTTTCTAGACACCAAGAACCAAACAACAAAATGTCAACATACTGAAGAGAAGGAGACACCGAATGGAAATGAAGATTCGAAACCGCAACCAAAGACAGAAAGGAATTATGGTTTTATGTTTGTTTTGCTAACCCTAGGCCTGGTTCGGAAAGGCCATTCCAAATTTCACGGAACTTTCAACCAGGCAGAATTTCAATGGGGCCATTTGCACATGAGCAATTTTTTTGGTTGCTTTTTTTGTTTGGTCCAATCAGAACTCAGAATGGGTGAAATTCTGGCTTCATCTCTAGCTAAAGCAGGTGCGACTCTACTGAACATGTCAAATTCAGTGTTCACAAAATTATTTATTTCAGCCAGACTACAAAGCATGGGTGACTGCTGGGCTGGCTCTGGAAAAATGCAGCTCCGTTTTCGCTGCCAGGAACGGGGAGGTTTTCTTGGCACCAGCAGCAGGTGAAGACAGGCTGCTTATCACAGCGGATTTGTTTGTTCACTGGCCCACGCACTGTTATTGACTGAACTTGGGCTCCCTTCATCTGAAAGACAGGTCGCTTGTCACTGCGAATCTGTTTGTTCACTGGCCCACGCACTGTTATTGACTGCACTTGGGCTCCCTGCGTCTCAAAGACAGGTCGCTTGTCACTGCGGATCTGTTTGTTCACTGGCCCACGCACTGTTATTGACTGCACTTGGGCTCCCTGCGTCTCAAAGACAGGTCGTTGGTCACTGCGGATCTGTTTGTTCACTGGCCCACGCACTGTTATTGACTGCACTTGGGCTCCCTGCGTCTCAAAGACAGGTCGTTGGTCACTGCGGATCTGTTTGTTCACTGGCCCACGCACTGTTATTGACTGCACTTGGGCTCCCTGCGTCTCAAAGACAGGTCGTTGGTCACTGCGGATCTGTTTGTTCACTGGCCCACGCACTGTTATTGACTGCACTTGGGCTCCCTGCGTCTCAAAGACAGGTCGTTGGTCACTGCGGATCTGTTTGTTCACTGGCCCACGCACTGTTATTGACTGCACTTGGGCTCCCTGCGTCTCAAAGACAGGTCGTTGGTCACTGCGGATCTGTTTGTTCACTGGCCCACGCACTGTTATTGACTGCACTTGGGCTCCCTGCGTCTCAAAGACAGGCCGTTGGTCACTGCGGATCTGTTTGTTCACTGGCCCACGCACTGTTATTGACTGCACTTGGGCTCCCTGCATCTCAAAGACAGGCCGTTGGTCACTGTGGATCTGTTTGTTCACTGGCCCACGCACTGTTACTGACTACACTTGGGCTTCCTGCGTCTTCAAAACAAGCCATTGGTCACTGTGGATCTGTTTGTTCACTGGCTTATGCAGTGTTATTGACTGCACTTGGACTCCCTGCATCTCAAAGCCTCCCTTGTGGGGATGGATCCTGCTCTGCAGCGATATGGGTGACTTGTGAGCTGGTGCCAAGGCCTTGAACCACAACAGCGCTGACTCACTGGCCTTCCAGCCTCCTCCTTCCTTGCTATCTAGTGACTCCAACACTAACCACAAGCCAAGGGTTTCCACAGAGGCGCTGAATCCCCAGATTTTGGGGTTTTGGTCTCCCACACAGGAAACCCAGGGTTTGACTGATGTGGGGGCAGATGGCCACGGCCAATGGAAATAGAGCACAATTGGCTTGGAAAGTTTCCTATGTAATTTCTGCCAATTACATCGGCCAGCCCATGTCAAGCATCCAGTCTAGGGGTGATACTCTGTCTTCCACCAGATTCTTTTTTCCAGTAGAATCTGTTCACTTTGATCCGAAATTCTGATGCAGTTTTAACTGCAGAACCATGCATGCACAAAAGGGCGGCCACAGTACTGCACCTGGGCAAAATGGCGGCTGCCGTACCGCAAAACAGGGACTGCCATTTTGCATATGTGCGTACCACGGCCACTCTCTGACACGTGCGTGAATCATTCTATCGGAATTCCAAGTGAAAAATTCAGTCTCTTGTAAGGGAGGGGGAAGGGTACGAGGAGAGAGGAAAGGGGTAGCTCACTGAGCTCAGCACCCAAGCGGTGGAATAGTACTCCCTCAGGATCTTGTGTGGCCTGATAACTTCCGTACGGAAGAAGGCCAGATCATCACAGGGAAGGGTGATTGCAGTATAGAGCTCCAAGTACCCACAATCTGTCTCGCACACACCCACACGAACACGTCAGGGAAGGAAGGTGGGGTGAGGATGGGGGGAAGAGACTCCAGAGAAGAGGGGAGCAAGGAGGTAAAAGGTCATCACTCAATAAGGGAAGGGGGCCCAAGTTGTAGCAGGGAAGGAGGGATAGCTACACAATCAGCAATGCACCCAAATGCGCTTATCCTTTCACTCACCAGTCTCATAATCCAATCTCCAAAGGTCCACTACACTCTCACTAAGCTAGTTCATACAGCATCACCGGCAATGGTACAGCCTGCCTGCCCTCCTCTTATACCGGAGGCATCTCACCCAGTTGCGCACGCAGGCGGGCTGAGCGCTGTGGTGCTTCCAGTGGCTCTGCCCTGCTGGGCCCCGGCCTCGGCGGTGCTGGGCTCCTCCCCTGCACTGTCATGTAATCGTGGGGCGGGGTTGGTCTGCCCCGCCCCTGCTGCATCCACTCCCGGCTCTCCACGGCCATCGGAAGCCTGACGAGGATGGCAACGGTGACCCTGCCCCCATAGTCGCCCACAGTGATCCTGACATCGCTCAGAATTCCATTTGAAATTTCGACAGTCATTCCATTTTTCTTTTCTTTTCTTTCACAGAACTGTTCCATGAAAATGCAAGGGCTGTTTCATCCCAGCCGTAATCCAATCTACACTCGCGGGAGAAGGAGACGTGGGGAGTTCAGAGAAGGAACGTGTAACAAGCTCACTCTCAGCTTTTCCCTCTTGCAGAGATCATGGTTAGGACAGGATTCAAACCCTGACTTCTCAGGTCCAATCCAGTACTTTATCCACTACACCACACTAGCTCACAGCATCACAAATGTGTGGTTACAGTGAAGCCTCCATGCTGCGCTCCAATGGGAAATGAATCTTGGCTATTTTGCCCCTAAGGCTGCACTCCCTGCACAAGAGCTGTGGGCCTCACTGCAAGCCTGCCATGCAGGCAAGGGGATTTTCATGTGTCTGTTGAGGCTAAGAGACCATTCAACGTGGAGCTCCTCCGAGAGCGCTGGGCCGTGGTGGCTAGAGCTGAGTGAAATAAATGCTTGTGGGATTTTGAGTAAGGTGTAATTGACCAAATGACATTCGAGCAACCGATTTTTCCCAATTTCAGTTCATCCATTTTCTTTATTTCCTTGGTTTCTGGCCGTATTCACAAGGAACAATGAGAAAGTGTGGGGTAAAATCTTGAACGAAAGAAATGAAACAAATTGAAAGATGAATTGTGGTTCTTGGCCAGGGCTGGTCCTGTGTCTCTCTCCTCACACTTGAGTCCCAGTCGCTGAATCTCAGCTACTCCTCCGAATCTCACCAGCCATGACTGCTGAGCGCCAGGTCTGCTGCCCATCACGAAGAAGGAAGGGTCTGGGCGCATGTATTTTGTTGTTCTTGGACATATGCAGATTTGGGGTCTGAGAACTCTGACCACGCCTGACCTCTACCATGTGTGGCTTTGCCGTCTGATTCCAGAGGAAAGTTCCAGAGGGGGTATGCAGGCTGACAGAGCCATGCTAGGGTTCTGAGTTTGGTCTGAGCCTGACTCCTTCAAGGCTGACCCAAACCTGATCCTGAAGCAGCTGGACTCTTTGGAGACTAGGGCCAGTATAATGTGGATGCCCCCTCCCACATTTTCACTGTGATGGCATACCCGCAGGCCAGATCACCCTGAGTCCCAGAAGGGAAATCACACAGGAACAGGATCAGGGCAGATTAGGAACACTGATATCGCAGAAATGAGTTCAGATAAGAGAAGAGCAATCAGGAACACAGGCTGCCAACAGCAGGGGCTGCTAGCCTACCCTTCAGGGACCACTGAAAAACAATTAGCACAAGCTCCAAGGGCTGCGTAAAGGCTTGTGGCGGGGGCACTTAAGGGGTGCACTCAGGAAGAAGAGGATCCAGATTGTTCATCTATACCATGGGTCCATGCCTTCATGTCTGCTCCTTTCTCCTCAGCTCAGTCTTTCAGTGCTTGGGTACAGGAACTGAATCCAGAAGGAGCTGGAAAGGGGCCAAATAAAGCTAGTTATGGACCACATTTGGCCCCCAGCCCTGAGGTTCCCCATCCCTGACATAGCCAGAAATCATAGTCAAGAGACAAGCCAATGATCAAGTACCAAAGGGCCGCAGCCTTTACGGTCCAGAGACTGGGAATGAGACACTGCTCTTCCTAGCTCCCTCTATGGCTAGTGGGCAGCCTTATATCTGGTCAGAGCCAGCCACTCAGGAAGCTGGAGGGGGTGGAAGTCTGGGGGAGACACAACCTAGAGCAGAAAATCTAGGACCACAGCCAGGCTGCAGTAGAGGCCCTGCAGGGTGGGCTGGCTTCTGCCCCTCCAGAGCCCCTTTGAATCCTGGCTCCTTACAAGGGTCCTCCCACCTGTCCCCTCCCATCCTAGTTAGCAGCATCAGCCACCCCCTTCAGGAAAGCCTCCCCCCCAAGCACAAACTAAAATGACTGCTCATCTCTGGCACATTCCATACACAGCAGCCCTTTTGCATGGTGTCTGGAGTCACAATAGGGCTCCTGCCTCCTGTGCAGTAGGGGGACTCCTACACCCCCGAGATCCTGCTCACGACTTGACCCAGCCCCCCACCCTCTCCCCCTCTCTGCGTAGCTGGGGTCATTCTGAGCTGGGGCAATTAGTGCTGAGTTGTGCTGGGCTATACTCTCCAGGACTGGGCATTGGCCTTCTGCCTTTTGATTTCAACAGATAAATGTAGAAAAACCTTGGGAAGAAAGAAAGAAAGAAAATATGGTGTTTAGCTATAGAGCCCTGGAGAAACATTGTGGATCCTTGGTTGCTCAGTCCAAGCCACCTCTCCACTCCTGTTTTATTTTATGGCAAATGTCTGTGTAGTATATACAACACTCTTTTCAGGCGAACTGAAAGGGATCCTAGTGAGAAAGGAATTTGGGGAACTGTCTTAAAACAAAATTATCTTCATTCCCATAGACCAAAAGTAAAATCCCAATACCCCATCCCGCCCCCGGCCAAAAAAAGCAAAACCAAAAACCCTCCCACACACGAACCCTGATTTGGGCACATCTACAGAGGCAATGAAGACTAGTTGAAATATTTTTCCCCATCTCAAAAAAGGAATAAATTGGTGTCTGCAATTAGGATATGATTAGATGATAGATAGATAGATAGATAGATAGATAGATAGATAGATTTTTTTACTTATACAGAAAATATAAACTCTCTCTATATGTAACCAACCTGATTGTAACCAAGCCAAGCACACGCAGCTGAGACTTCGCATCCACCTGAATGTTTGTTTGTCTTCTCCCCTGTCTCTCCCACTGTCCCCTCTCCCTGTCTCCCCCTCCTTGTCTTTTAGATTGTAAGCCACAGGCAGGGACCGCGTCTATTTCTATGTTCTCTACAGCGCCAAGTACATGACTGGTGCTATATAAATGTTTATAATAAAATAAAATAATAATAATAATAATATAAAATAGATTATATAGAAAATACTCTCTCTCTCTCATATATATATATATATTATATATAATTTGATATGTATATAAAATAGATTATATAGAAAATATAAATACTCTCTCTACACAATTATATACATATTTGATTTTATATGTATACATAAATATGCATGAATTCCTATATATGATAGCTACATAAATGTATATTATATTTATTATACTCCCCCAGCCATCCCTCAATATTTTATATCTAAAGCCTTGATCTGTCATCCCCACACACACCCCTTCTCTCTCCGTTACAAGCCAGTTCTCCATCTGGAGGCTTAGTGGGACACAGTCAGAGACTGGAGATGGGTGGATGGACTGACCGACCGACCGACAGTTGTGATTTGGAACAGCCCCAGAAGGCAGATGTGGCAGTGTCGGGCCCAGATCCTGCTCTCTTCAGTTTTAGCTGATTCCCCCCTGGAGTTTCCTTTGTCTGCGGCTGGTCAGCTCCTTCCAGCCCTTGGTTCTGACTTTCGGCTCCGGGCTCCCCCCGTTTCTGCCTAGCCCCGAAGCGAGGAGTTCGCAAAGTTCAGTCCGAGGGGGTGAAGGAAGCGAGGCGACCGAGGCTGCTGAGACCCGCTTTGCCGGCGGGAAGGAAAGGGGCTCTCTCCCTCCGGGCTGCGCTGGAGCGCAGCTAAACCCACCCGCCGCCGGCCAAAAGCCGCACGGAAGCTTTTGGCCGGGCGGCGGCTCTCGCTGCGAACGGCTTCGGGGCATGAGAATGGGTCCGAGGCCGCTGGCGCTTCTCTGAAGGTCAGGGTGGCTGGCTCGCTCACCTCGGCTTCCAAGCGGCCCCTGGTCCTGCTCTTTCCAAGACAAGCCGGGGGGGAATCGCGATCCCGAGCCGCTAGCCGGCTTTGGTTTGGGCAGAGAGGAAAACGGCGCGGGGCGGGGTGTGTGTGTGTAAATACACAACAATTTACATGCAACTCCTGGCCAGAGAAAAGTATAGATGAAACCTGTTCAATAAAATAATTCACGTGTCAAAATGAGAAAGATAAGAAACAGGGGCAAAGTATTTCAAATACATATGTATTTAGATTTATCTGAAAATACCGATAAAAGACAAATATTTGTAAAAAAAAATCAAAAAAAAAATCAATCATGACCAAAACAATACAAATCAATTTAAATAATAAAAGTAATGACCACCTCGCTTCTTGCGTTTCCCGCTCCCCAACAGCATCTTTCCGAAACCGAAAGGAGGATGGATGTACTTTCTCATTTAACAGCTTTGCAAAGCGAAGGGCAGGTTGCTCTATGACACTGAATATTACAGTCCACTGGCCGGGAGAGATTTTGAAAGCCTCTTTTTACCTCTGTCTTGCAGCTCAATGCCAGTCTTTGAAAATACAAAGAGGCGGGGAGGGAATGTCTAGGAGCTAAAAGAGGAGCTGCGTTTCACCGGTGACCCCCGTACTGATGGGGGTGAAAAAAGTTCTGAAAATAACAAAGCAGAAATGGCAGTTTTTAAAATGGCACAAAATTATCCCTTTTCACCCGTGGCCTCTGGTTAATCCTGTGACTTGGAGATTCGAAACTGGGGAAAGAACTGAGGCTATTAAGAAAGATGACGGGGTGGGTTCTGTTATTCAGTCTTTGCTGCGCGCTGGAGGAGTCCCCAAAGCTAGAAATCGCAGGACAGTCAAGAAGCCCCTTTCCCTGCAAAACTCGGACTGAGGAGTCATTTCGCCGGCTGAAAATCTAGATCGATTGGCAACAAAACCTGAAATTCTTAGCGCGCCTCGGGGGTTGCTGATGTGTTTTAAAATCTCAACGGGTGATATTTCCAATCCGGGGTTTTCCCGCCCCGCTCTCTCCAGTTAGGAAGCGGGTTGACAATTATTTGTGCGCATCCTAGTGCCAGGTTTTATTAAGTATTTATTTGACGAACGATCCGCTTACGAGTCCGTTTTATAAGTAATGAAAAAAAAGATATTAACAATATAACCACCCCCAGTGCGCCCTGAACACAATATATAAATATTTTAACACCGCTTCCCCTTGTCTGTTAACACAAGCTGAACAAGCAGACACAAGGCGCGTGGGGGAGAAAATACATCGAGAAGTCGCAGAGAAAGGAACTTTAACCATACATTTCTCCAGTTGGGGAGAGCTTTGATTTTTGCGCGCAGTCATTCTACGCCCCACTTCCCCACGAGACACGGGAAACCCGCAGCTTGCAGGAAGAAATGGGTACGTTTTTCTGGATGGCTGGAATTTATTGGAGATGGTTATTCCGAGAGGTATTTCGAAATTCAGAGGAGTATTTTCATTCAAGAACTCGCCCTTTTACTAAGTCTGTTCTGTTTTTAAAAATCTGGAGGGAGAGCAGGTAACTAGAATGTGCTTTTAAGGAACAAACAAACCAAACCGCCAGAAATATCTATATTTAAATACTCAATTATTCCAGCCCTCTCTCTCTTAATTTCGAATGTGCATTTGGGATTCATGCATTCTTTAAAATTATCATTATTTGGTCTGTGTTCTCTTTTGAAAACTACAAGAAGGGAGAGAGCCGTGGAAATAAGAACCATGACAGTTTCTATTTCATGTTTTTTGGTTTTGTTTTTTTAAAAGAAAAATAAATCATGAAAAGAACCAAGCAAAATAATCCCTTTGTGACTTATTTTCAGAAAGGCAAGGAGCGAACAGTTGAAATGAGGGTCCCGATCCTGCTGGCTTGCCCAAAATTCTAGGTGCTGTGCGGTACCAAATAGCGGGGTGGTTTCATTTGGGTTTTTTTTAGGACGCCCCCCCCCTTCATTTCAGTGGGATGCTGAGTCAGGCTGAAAGCATGTGTGTTTGCGTGGCAGGTGTTTACTGAAGAGAGGGGTGGCTTGCCACAATCAATGAGTCCTCTTAATCCTGGGGAAAGTTGGGGGCAGCGGTCAGAGATCTCCAATTGGGGAATCAGGCAGCCTACATTGTAATCCAGCTCCATACAAGTCAATGGGAGTTTAGCCATTTACTTCAATGGGAGGTGAATTGTACCCATAATCTCTTCCTGGGAGAGCTTGGCAAAATCACCTCCTCTCATCTTCTTACTGGATCTAAAAGTCTTCCTGTGTCCTGATCTTTTCTTGCCTGGAGCCCAGAGGAGTAGCCAACATTGTGGCTTTTTTGGTTAATTTCACCAAGCTGCTGATTTAGCTGACTCATTCTGTTTTCCACCCCTACCCTCATTCAAATCCTCCAGTCAAGGCACAATTAATCTAAAGGGACAGAAACAGCTCTATCACAAAACAGTCCCTGCCAAATGGAGTCAGAGGCCAATGGAAGCTCAAGCACTGGGAAGCTTCCAAGAAGGGCCTCACAGGCCATCATAATGGAGTGACCTAGGTCTTGCCCTTCACCCACAGACCCTAGTCAGACATCTCTCATCTCCTGACCAACTTGACTACAAGCTATTGAAGAAGAAACCCAGTTCCTAGCTGTACCAAATGAATCCCCCTGACCCAAATTCTAGTCTCTACAATGACCTACAGAAGCTTGAAACCTTCTTCCACTTTTTTCTCAATATGTTTTTGGTTAACTCGGTCTCTGTGTGGGCAGAGGTGCGGGTGTGCGTGTTGGAAGGAGGGGTTTGTCAGATGCTGTTGTATAAGCTACAGGGGCAGCCAACCAGCAGTTTATCATTAAATAACTACCCTGGTCCCTATTTCCCCAACATATACAGGGCAGTTCAAAGACTTTCCAATTGCAGAGTTTTCTCTTCTTTGAGTGCAGAGCAGAGTATGCCTCAATGGGCTGAACCAGCTGAAGGCTGTTCTTATCCAAACATGCTTAATTGCTACGTTGGACCCAAGAAGGTGTCATTAAAGCTCTTGGATAATCATTACGGGTACAGTAGCCGTACTGGCAGTTTAGAATGAGTGATTAATGTTTCTGAAATCCAGCTTGGAAGGGGTGTGTGTGTGTGGTGGTCTTTTGCATAAGAAGGATGCCAATTTGTAAAGGGACTATTCAGGTTTGCTAGTCTGATAGAGCCATTTGTCCCACCCCCCCTCCCATTCCTCTGGTCTTTTCACCCCAAATGTATGCACACATGTCTTGATACCCGCAAGCTTATTGCGTGATTATGACCTATATTTGAGTTGGTTTTATGAGCATCAAACACAGACAATCTTGTAAGTACATGTGTTCTCCCCTATTGACGTGAGAGAGCCTTTGATGGTGATTTATTGTTGGCTGTAATTGTACCCTTAAAAAGGGTTTCTGCACAGCCCAGTGAGCCCAACAAATTTCAGCCGATGCCTGCAGAAAAATCGATGGGAATGGGGGAAGAGGGGCCTTCTCCTTCCCTCTCCAAATTTGTGTCCGGTAAGAAGAGAATGTTCCATCCCCATCACCAACTGTCCAAGAAACCATGAGAAAAATCAAAGTTCTTGCATCATACAATTTTTCAAAGCAACAATTGTTGGCCAAGGTTGGTCTGCCCATCCAATAAAGTAGCACCTTGGACAGTGTTGGTGGTCCAAGCAACTCCCCTCACAGAACTCTTGGAGCTTTCTCTAAAAATCCAGGAACTGGAGGCTCAGTGAGAAGTCTAGGAACTCAAAGCCTCCCAGCTGCCAATTGGGGCGGGGTGTGTGTGTGTGTGGGTGTGGCTGCCATGTGTTCTTGTGTCATCCAGGCCTTCTATCCATGCAGTTTGGATGTTGTGGCTGTCCCCACACACCAGGCCCAGTCCTGACCAAGAAGACTCTGGAGTCTGCCACCATCAGAGACAGGAAGCTGGGCTAGATGGCCCATTACTCTGACCAAGTATGACACGTCTTACGTTCTTACCTCTGGAACCTTTTTAAAAAGGTGTTGCCTTCTCTACCCGGCCCAGAGGCTGACATTAGTGATAAGTTCCATATCCCTTCTACTAGTTCTACAATTTCATATTTGAGTTCCTTCAGAACTCTGGGATGAGTTCCATCTGGCTGCATTGGGTTAGTACTGCATAGGTTACAAGTTAACTCTAAAAACTCTTCTAGAGCCAATTTGGGACAGTTCTTCCAATTCATCACCTACAAAGAATAGTTCTGGTGTGGGTATCTACCCCACATCCTCTGCAGTGACAACTGGTGCAAACAAGAACTCATTTAGCTTTTCTGCAATGACCTCGTCTTCCTTGAGTGCCTCATTTACACACTGCAGGATTTCAGCTGCCAACAACATGCAAGGCATGGAGGACTTATTTTCTGCTCTTCCAAAGAGCTATAATGAGCCACTGAAATGAGTATTAGCTTCAGGAGGTTAACTGTGTTTGGGAATGGGCTGAAAATCCAGAGCAAAGAAACCCACTCATGATGACTTGGATGAAACTAGTCCCGGACATCCCCACTTTCCAAAGACCGTGTAAGACCTGTCTATTCTGCCAGGGTCTTGGTGAGGGAGACGGGTGATGGGTGGGGTGTGATGGGGATGTTTTTAATGCTTTGTTGTGTGTTTTATTGCTGCTTTTTAGTGTTTTTGGTTGTAGCATATTGTTTTTAAGATGTGGTGACCTGCCCTGAGCTGCTGTAGCAGGAGGGGGCGGCCAATAAATCGAACAAGAAAATACATAAAAATACATAAAATTGTCTCTAAGAACCAAGGGTAAAACTGTGGTCCGGGATCAACCCACACGGGTAAACATGCGCTGCCGGATGTTGGCCAGTGATTGCCATGAGGAGCGTTAGCGGCTAGCCAGGGCTGTCACCTCGGCAAATCTCTGAGGTCACAGTCCTGGCGAAGGGCCGCCCAAACAGGCCCAAGTGGGCCGCAGCCGGCTAGATCCTCTGTTCCGGTGGGGCATACCTGCACCTCATTGGCCACCATGGCTGTCCATCACAGAGGGGGTGGGGCATAGGAGCAGGCCACAGGCCAGGCTGCCCATACGTCTCTTGTGCTCCTGGCCCAGCCACGAGTACATCAGTTCAGTGCCCCCAATCTGACCCAGGCTGCGGGACCCATGATTTTCCACCCTGGAGAAGCCCGGGGAACAGTCCTGCTAGTCACTCATCTGTTTTTAGCCAGACTATTTTGTCTAAAAAATTGTCTCTGCTTTGGAAACGTTGGACTGGGGAAACAAACTTATTATTATTATTATTATTATTTATAGGTTATGTATTTCCTTCAGTGTTCCAAGTGCTTCACAGTCCTTACATATCATTAAATAGTATTATTTTATATAGCACAGGCAATGTACCTGGTGCTTTGCAATCATAAATGACAGACATGTCTCTCCCCAAGGGGCTTACAACCCGAGAGAGATGAGGGAGAGGAGACAAGAGGGAGGGGAACAGAGGGAAGAGATGGAGATAGCCACAAAGTTGCAGGTGCACGAGCATAGCTTAGTTACAGGGGACCCTAAGAAAATCAGGGCAGAGACTAAGGAGATGAGGAGCTAGGAAGAGCCCGAAGGAAGAGGTAGGTTACTGGGAGTGTGGGAGCAGAATGAATGCATTTAGGGGGAAGAGTCTAAACTTGGCAGGGCGGGGTGAGGGGAGCATGGGAGAAGGGGTGTAATCGGATACCTCAAACAGCTGTGTTTGATAGGTAATTATAATTCCCACTTTAGGGATGGGGAAACTAAGGCTGAGAGCGAGAGAGTGACCTGCCCAAGGCTGTGAGTTCATGGTTACGGCAGGTTTGGAGTGCTGATCTCCCATGATCAAATCCAACACCTTACCCACTAGGCTGCACTGGCAACGCTGTTTTAATGCAAGCCAGTGAAACTCTCAGTGTAGAAACAATCTGACGGAAAGTGCCGCCCTAAAGTTGGCATGAGACCAGTTTGTGTAAGCCAGTGACACAAGCTAAGCCCATTCAAGGCAGCACTGAATTGCTTTACATGGGGATTGGTGCTGGTTCAACAAAGAGGTTCCACATAAGCAGCGCCAGACTGGGTCAGACCAATGGTTCATCTAGCCCAGTATCCTCTCTCTGAAAGGGGCCAACTTCTGTTCCATCTGAACAGTAGGGAATTAGATATTTTGTTTTTGTTAGAAGCGACTTTCACTTCCTGCTTCATTTACAAAACTGAATGTTTGTTTCAGTAATGTCAGTGAAGTCATTGACTTAATCTGTTTCTGTAGTTGGCATTTTGCTGATTCAGTACATTCTGTGGGTATCCAACAGGACTGCCAAAATTGACGCAGTCCTGAATAAAAAAAATGTTTATTATTTCATTTATTTCTTCATACAATTTACAAGTCACCCTTTCCCTACTGGAATCAACAAATAAATGAAGAAACAAAGTTAGCAGGGTGAATGAACTTACTGAAGCAAAATCAACAAGTGAAATGGATATGCAAATTTCACACACATAGTGAAGGTAAATCACGTATTTACTCATATTTAAGCATGTGACCAGTGTAATCAGCCTCGCTCCACTGGAGTCAATGGGACCAGATCCCCAGCTGGTGTAAATCGGCCCCGCTCCATTGGAGTCAATGGGGTTGAATCCCCAGCTGTTGTAAATCAGTCTCATTCCATTGGAGTCAATGGGGCTGAATTCCCCGCAGCTGGCTGGTAAACAGTCTTGTCCACTGGAGTCAATGGGGCCAGATTCCCGCAGCTGTTGTAAATTGGCCTCGCTCCGTAGCCGGTGTTTAGGAGGAGGCTGGATCCAGGTTTGTTGGGGCTGGTGTGGGCTCAGAGAAGGGTGCTGAACTTTGACCCTTGAAGCCACTTACAGGCCCCCAAGCCTACCATCTGTCACCATGGTAACTTAAGTGTTGTTGCCGTATTGGTCCTGCGTGTGTGCATGTGTGTAAGAGATCCTAACCAAAGGGACCATTTTAGTTTGGCTGCAGTCCTCAGAGCCCTTACTCCTGTGTATCCCCATTGATCCCATAGGTTCCAGGACAGGAGAAAGGCCTGGAGTACTGTACCCTTAGCCTCTTTGGCATGGCTACCCAACCTGTCCCCTGTAGACATTGACCATGCACAGAAACAGGTTAGCAAGCATCCAATTTTGGAAGCAGACACTCCAATGGGCAAGTGGTGTCATGAGTTGTGGATGCAAGCCTCCTGAAAATAACCACGTGAGACATTTCCTGTGCCCCAGTCACTGGATCAGGAAGCAGGATGCTTGGGTTCTATTCCCATCTCTGATGCATCCTTTGATTCGCTGACCCTGCTGGCTGGCTGCTGTTTGCTCATCAGCCTCTTAATGCCAGAACAATGTAGCTGCGTCCATATTAAAGGTTTTCAAGAAGAGCAGTGACTCATGTAATCCTGCACCCCATGAGCTGTAGAGGGGACTGCTGTGCCCCTTTCACAGGCGGGGAAACTAGATTCAGAGAAGTGAAATGTCTAGAATGGACTCTCATGCACAATTTGTTGATGTTCCTAACGTGCTTTGAGAAAAAGCCCTGAGTTTTTTAATTAAAGCCTTAATTAACATTGCTTACCAAGAAGTGAGCAATTCTTAGAAAGCGAGAAAGGCATAAATGGTAGTTGTGTCTTGCTCTGTCCTGACCCCCTCCTCCCTAAAATTACAGCTCATTAGAGCAATAGTTGGAAATTAACATCTAGGCCACGGGTGTGAAAACGTTTTTCTCCCGGAGGCCATTTTGAAAATTAGTCCAAGCTCTGAGGGCCATCTAGAAGTTAGGGGTGGGGTGGTTAAGGGGTGCATTCAAGAAATGAATGGGCCAGATCATGGGCACAGTCAGATCGGTCTCTTCTCCGTGTGGGCAGGCCCTCCTCTCCATTCTCTTGCTCTGAGCTCAGGGCTTCAGGGCTTGTCACAGGAACTAGATTCTCAGGTCAGATCCTGAGACTGGAGAGGGGTCACGTTTGGCTCCCAGGCCTGAGGTTCCCCACCCTTGATCTTCTAGGCCTTGTTCAAGAACAACTGGGAGAGTATGACCATTGCCATTTTACTGATTGGTAAATTGATAGGGGAATCAGGAGGGAAAGTTAAACAAAAAAACAAAACAGTATCAGAATTTAGAAAAATCAATAAAAACACCTAGAAAGTCCCCTTACGCTTCCCACAACCCTTCCCTAATGCCCAGCTCAAAGCAGGAATAACAATGTATGTTAACGTAGGGCCCCATGTCCCTATGTTAGGAGTGAGCCCATCATCACCCCTAGGGCCCCAAATACCCTGCATCTGGTGCTGAGCCCTTATTACATTTGGAGTTATTCGCTGTGGAACAATGAGGAATTCCTCCCCAGCAGGACAGGCTACTGCTGGGCTGAGATGCCAGCTCGGTACTGGGCCTGAAAGAGGCATTTTTCCCAGAGTGGAGCAAAATGCTTCTTTGCAGGGGTAAAGCATTCGGCATCTAATTTCAGGCATTTGCATTTTAAACTATTAGGCTTGGTGTTTATTTGTCCTCTGTAGCTCAGTGAGGGGTCAAAGCTGAGAGACACAGGCATCTTTCAAGCAGCTCTGATCTAGCTCTTGGATTCATGACAGGAAGGACTGGATGATGTTTCCTGGCTTGTATTTTGAAAGTCAGCCAGGAGGCTCACAATGGCCCCCTTTGGCCTGAAAATCCAGGAATTGCTAAATAAAATGGCCTGGGGTAGGGGTGCTGGCTGGGGGGCTAAATTCTGATTTTTATTTAACATATTCAGAGGTTTCACTTTCTGGTTTTCGAAGGACAGATGACAGTCAATCTGTGTGCGCGTGCATGTGTTTGTGTGTGTGCACGTTTGTGCACTTGGATGCGTGTCTACATATCTGTGTATGCATGTATGTGTGCGCCTGTTCATATGTGTGTGCATGAATGTGTTCACAGCTGTGTGCACTTGTGTGTATACATATGTATGTATGTGCATATGCGCACATGTGCACTTTGTGCATCTGCCATGCATGCATGTGTGTGTGTATATCTGTGTGCATGCATGTATGTGTGCACTTGTATATGCATTTGTGTTCACACGTGTATATTCACATTCGTGTGCATGGTGTTTGCATGTTCATGTATATGTGCATATGTGTACATGTTCATGTGTGCACACACATGCATGTATGGGTGTGCCCTCGACTTTTGATCCTGCAGCATGTCAGCCAAGTTTGGCAGGTTAGCAAGAGGCCCAGTAGTGAGGATATGCCCATTTTGAAGCGAAACAATCCCACTGACTTACACTGATCACTGCCTCCCAGCCCTACCCCGTAGGAAAGCCAGCATCATTCGTTGGGATGCAAGGGGACTCTTATTTTTTCTCCTCCAAGCTGAAATCCTTAGATAATTGTTTTGATGGGGTACATTCCTGTGCTGGTGACTAATCTCCACTATTACAGGTTTCAAGTGCATGTGGGGCAACACGATTTAAAACCGATCCTATTTCCACGTTTCAGTCAGACGCATTCCCCTCCTCTTGGCGCATAGCTTTAAAAAGAAAAAAAATAGCCAGGCCCCTCTTGTCTGTTTGATTTGGGCTGATCCTGGCGATGAAAGCCCCGCACCTGACTCCAATTGTCCCCACATAGCTGCACTTCACCTGAATTGGCAAGGGCGCGGAGCAGGCACGTTCACATGGGGCTGGTGCTTCCAGAGTGACTGGAAACCATTGAAAACAGCTGCGCATAAAGGCATCAGATTTATGGTTCTCAACGCGCTGTCAGGGAAACAGCTGAGTTAGAAAAACGCACTGCATTCCTTCTGAGCTCATCCCCTCTTCTGGTTTCTCCGTCCCCCTCCCCTCACCACAATGGGAACAGTTAAGAAAATGGGTAAATCTTGGTATGCAGCAGCTGCATATGCTTTTTATACTCGTAAGACTCCTCCAGTTCACACAGCACTTTCCAAGGAGGTAGTGGCACAAACCTACATTTGTAGTGCTGTGTGACATGCTTACCCCCTTGCTTGGCACACTCATACAACACTCTTCTGGAGGTGGTAGTGGCACACCCCCACATTCGCAGTGCTTTGTGAAATGCTTACCCCTTTGATTGGACCATTCACACACAACACTCTTCTGGAGGACATAATGGCTCAAGCCTACATTCACACCGCTGTGTGAAATGCTTACCCCTTGACTGGCACATTCATACAACACTCTTCTTGAACGAGGAGTGGCACAAACTCACATTCGCAATGCTGTGTGAAATACTTACCTCTTGATTGGACCATTCACACACACACCACTCTTCTGGTGGCGCACACCCACATTCACGGCACCGTGTGAAATACTTACCCCTTGACAGACTCATTCACAGCACCCTCTTCCCCCTTGATTATTCCCTCCTTGTTCCTCAATCTGTCTTTGTTTGGTCCAGTAGCAGTGCGTTCACATAGCTCCCAACTCCCCTGCATCCTGCTGGCCAAGCCCTTGTGTCGAGTGGAAGGGAACCCAAGATCGTCCAGGAGCACATGAAGCAGTCACAACACTCAGACTATGGTTTGGTGTGCCCCCCTCCCAACTTGAAAAATGTCATGTTAATGGACCCCTCAGGAACAAAGGTTCAGCAGCACTTTTAAGGAGTGCTGTGTCCTGAAGTCAGTCAAAATTCCCACAGAACCTGACAAGCATTTCACCTGCCAAAAGGAACACAACATTCATGCAGGCCAGGAAGCACTCGGGGCCTTCTTGTTAATAAGAATGCCACAATTATAGGTCCATGATTAAGTGCTATCATTCATGCCATGCGCACCAGCGAGGCAAAGCTCTCTGACCAAATTGGTGCAGGCAATAACACGGTTGGAAGGGATCTCGTACTTGCGTGGGACATTAAAAACAAGGTATTATCTCCCATCAGCAAATGGGTTTGCTTAGACAAGGGGTGAGGAAATTTTTTCCTCTCTGGGGTTACTGTGACAATTGATATAAGCTCCAAGGGCCCCAAACAAGGTGGGGGGTGCTTAAGGGCTGTGTACAGTTAGAGAAGCATCCAGAGCATTGGATCCATCCCCTCTCCTCTTCTCTTTTCTGCTCCCTTACCCCAAGGTCAGTCTGTCAGTGCTTGGGGGTGGAAACTGGATCCAGAAAGTGGGGAAGAGCCATGTAAAAACTAGCCATGGGTCGCATTTGGCCCCTCAGGCCTGAGGTTCCCCATCCCTGACCTAGGCCAATTAAGTCAGGTGACTCATGTATTTAGGTCAAACCTCAGGGATATTTATTTAAGGCATATTCATTATAATTTATTACTATTTACTGTTGAGTGTTCCCCCTTGACTGGCTCATGCACACAACACACTTCTGGAGGGGTTATTGGTACAAACCCACCTTTCACACATTTGTTTCATTCTAATTCATTCATTCGTATTAGGGCTGCGTCTGGTACAAAAATTAATGCCTGTAGGTAAGACCCGCATTTTGGGGCACCGTATTGGGCATGGAATAGGCTACCCAAGGACCAGCCTGGTGCGCGATGCCTGAAAAGGGCAAGCATTACCACGAGAAACTGACACGCCCCAGCCGGGAGCGCTACAGAGCCCAGGTCTGCAGTACTCCAGCCAGGGCTTGTCAGTTTCAAAGGCCAGACAGCTCTGCCCCCCCCCCTCAGGTGAGGGGCACGGTGGGTGGGGGAAGAAACCTTCGAAACCAACACCCCCAGGATGGGATCCCTACAGAGCTGGGCTCTGTCACTTTCAAAGCCCAGCCGGCATGTTTTAACAGCCCGTCAAGCTCTGTTCAGGCATAAGTGGGTTTGAGAGGGGACAGGTCACTTCAGGTACCCCAGATTCATTGGGGGTGGGGTACTTGGATGATGCTCTAAACACAATCTAGGAAGGTGATACAAAAGAAGGGTCACACAGAAGACCCCATGGGACGTGGGGCAGGGGTGTCCTGAAGGAGGAGAAGGAGGAAGCAGAAAGGAACGATCTATGTAGTTGATAAACTGTGTCTGTAATTCTGGCATTTGGGCAAAGCTACTGGACATTGGACAACCCACTTAATGCTAATTAGAGACTAAATTTGCCCCAGTGCTATGAAACTCCCTTCCCACAGAGATTGATTTGAGCCCAAGCGTCTTCAGGAGGCGGAGCATTACTTTTATTATTTAAAAAGCCATTTGGTGGATGGGGAAAGGGATGGTTTGATGGGTGGGAAGAGGGTGGTGGTATTGGGGGGTAGGAGTGGAGGGTTGTGGTAGGGTTGAGGTTTTTGTATTTTAATGTTTTTATGACTTGTAAGCTGGCATGAGCCTTTGGAAAAGGTGACAAGTTTAAATACATAATAAATTTAATGCAGAAGTATTAATAATTACAAGCAGTAATACGTGACATCTCTACACACACTTACATATTGTGTGTGTGTGTGTGTGTGCGCGCGCGCACACATGGAGATGCATGTCGTATATTGGGAGAGGGAACCTTTTCCCCCCACCATGGGCCATGTTGAAAATTAGTACAACTTCTGCAGGCAGATTAGGGGTTGGGTGTGAGGGGTGCTTAAAGGGTGTGCTCAGAATGGAGGAGGGTTGAGGTCATGCATCTGTGTCATGAACGTATCCCCATCTCCTTGTGCGCCAGTGTGGTATAGTGTGTAAGGTGCTGGACTTAGACCTGGAATCTCACCCCAGCTAATGAAATCCCTGGGTGGCCTTGGGCAAGTCACAGCCTCAATTCCCCCTCTGTAAAATGGGAATATCTGTGTGTGCGTGCGTGTGTATGTGTCTCTCCCTGTCTTCTACTCACCCCTGCCCCTCTTAAATTGTAAGCCCACGGGGCACGGCCCTGTGACTGTAAAGCGCTGTGCACGCCTAGTCACACTATAGAAGTAAGGAGTAGGCAAGTGCTTGCCTTTTACTAGGAGGAGAGTTTGAATGCGGAGATGTTGTTGCCCTCTTGATTAGAACCTTAAGTGAAGATCCAGTCTCCCAACTTTCTGATTTTCATCTCAGAATACCGACTTGGGGGGCCTGGTTTTTTTAAGTTTCCATCCCTATTTAACAATGTATAAGCAATAAATCGGTGCCTGAAATTGCAGGTGTTACCCACAGGTAAGTCAGGTCCCCTTTCCCGCTGTAGTGCAGCATGTGCGAGTGCGTTTGCTGGGAGGCTGATACCTTGTGACTGTGCAGCAGCGGGCCGGGGAGCAAAGCGGATTGCTCCTTTAACAGAACAGGGTTGTAGCTTCAGCTCATTTTCTCACCATAATGGTTCTCAGTCACCCCTCTCTCTCTTTCGCTCCACTTTCGTCTTAGAAGAGGGTTTAATTTTTTCTAGCCTGAGTCACACTCTGTCTGGGAAGCTCGGTCTTTTCAATCATCTCCTCGTGCCTGTGGGCTAGAGGGGCCGCAGAAGTGGATGATTTATGAATCCCTAGAAGAGATTTATGTTCACTGCAGAAAAGCCTAGTGAGTCAACACTCAAGAACATAGAGACAGGCAGACACAGACAGACAGACACACACACAGTGTTAGCTCATATACTGAGAGACACTTGAGCATCAACCCACACAGCCATGTACACATACACGAACACACACACGCACGGGCACACACACTCACAGGCGCATGCATTCAGAGATGCATAGGCATTCACAAATGCATGCACACAGTCACATACACATATGCTAACATACAAACGTACATACATGTTCACAGGTGTGTGCACTCACACTTGCATGCAAATCTGCATACACTTTTACAGGTGTGTGCACACGCATACCCATGTGTGCGTGTACCTTTCCTGTTGAAAGTTTTAGGGCAAATTTAAAAGCAGCCCAAGAAATTTTCTCTAGGAGCCGATTCCATCTGCCAGTGCCACAGCTATAATTACCCAACCTGTAATCAAGGCCTGCGCGTTAGGAAATAACGAACGCTGATGCTGCTGGGGCTAATCGCACAGGGCAGGCCACTGATGTGAGGCTAGGCGAAACCCACAGAACAAGAATTCTGCCACCACCTCTTCCTTTTCCTCGCAGCCTTGAGCAATGTGCATGCGGGAATCCTTACAATGGGGGAATAAGAGGAGGGAAGGAACAGGCAAACCTAGAATCCAATGGGACGGGAGAGTTTGCTGGGTGGTGAAGTATCACCCGAACCTCATGATAGTTGTTCTCTTGACTATTAGACCCGCTCAAGGCTGTCCCTGGATGTGCGGTAGTTAGTGAGGCCTAGCGTGGTCATGCACCCATATCTCTCAGCCAATTGGCCACCAACCTCTTCTTTGAAGCATGTGCTCAAATCCCATGTACATCCATGTAACAGTGGAATTTTCAGATGCCCCTCAGGCATTTAGAAACTCAAAGCAGCTTTTCAAAAGGCACGGGTGCCCCTTAGTTACCACCACCCCTTAAAAATATTGAGGAACTTGGCCTCTTCGTGACGTTAGGGTCATCAACAATGCCCCCACCTCCCGCGTTCCTTGCCTGCATGAAAGGGTTACAAGACACAGCTGCCAGTTCTGAAAACGGCTCTTGGCTCTTTAAACATTTCACCCATTTGTTGTCTATGAGATTCTAAACCAATGCAAGCGCTTTAGTGTCTTTACTTAAGAGAGAGCTTTTCCTTTCACTTAACTTTTACCATACCTCTCCGGGAAAAGGCTGCTCACTGCTCAGGCACTGGAATTACAACAGCAACAAAGACACACCGTGAAGACTGAATTTGACAATTTTAAGCTATTTGTATTTGCACAAGTCGGACATATTATGTGGAACTCAGGGCAGGGGGATTTGGATGTGGGAAGCAAACTTGACCGTTGGATTTGGGTCTATCTTTGAGAAATTCATCTTAGTTTCCATGTCAGTTGTCCCTCATCTTGGTATTCTGGACACTTTATTTACTTGTTCTCCCATACTTTGTTACACAGGGTTTTGTGTCTTCAGCAGCAATATTTGAGGGGTTTTTGTGTTTTTTTTTAAGTATATGAGCACAAATTTGAATTTGCACAGACTGTCTGCACGATGTAGTGCGGGAGAAAGTCACCAAATACAAAATACAGAATAGCAGTATTTATTTAGAAATTGCATTGTTCAAGGTTCTAGTCAGTCTTTAGCTAGTCTGCCCTCCCCACGCTCCTGTGCGGTAGGTCAGACTTATTCCCATTTTACAGAGGAGGATTCGAAGCTTAAAGCTGAAATGGATAGTTTTTTGTGTAACAGTTTATAACCAAAATTCCAGATAGTGACTCAGTTACCCACTGTGCTATGCAATTACTGATGGGTTAACTTAAACCAAAATTCTGATATTAGTATTTAATTTAGCTACTTATTTTTATAGCACTACTTGGCATACATAGCACTTTACAGCCACAGATTTTCAGAGATGGGTCCCTGCCCAGTGGGCTTACAATGTAACATGGGCAAGGGAACAGACACACAATCCCATTTTACAGATAGGAAAGGAGGCGTTGTGACTGGCCCAAACTCACCCAGTGAGATCATGGTTAGAATGAGATTTGAACCTAGCTTCCCAGATCTGAGTCCATCACCATATCTACTATGCCACACTGGCTCTGGGTTAAACCCACATTGTTTGGATAGCATGTAAGGTATCGGACAAGCTTCCTGATCATTGATTGGGTGTCTGAATACTCAGAAAATTATTCATTTCTATTAATAACTCACCAATTTTCTGTTTACCAATGAAAAAAAAAAATCAAATGGAAAAATCACAACACTGGTACTGGAAGTTGATATTCCAAGATAATTAGGGGCATTTCCAGATATTAGGTATCCAAATCGGGCCCTAATCGGGTACCAAGTGGTTACCTGAAATTTCTGAGTCGATTCAGGTACCGGAACTTTGATGGGCATACTTGTTTTTGAGAGAACTCATTTCACACACAACCAATATCTCTTTTTCCTGCATTCTGTCATTTCTGGTTATCTTCCAGACAAATAGCAAAATTTGCATCTAGCAGATTTAAGTAAGGTGTCTTTGAAAACCAATGTCTTCATGGGCGAAGGATGGGGAGCATACAGGAGAAGAATTATGTGCAAATAGGATTAGTTAGGAACACTGAGACAGAGGGTATTTTCAGATGTGACGGGGCCAATTGGCCCCGTCACGAAAACAATAAATTCATCCCCCGCCGGGATGACCCCGTCACGCCCTAACAGACGTGCCGGGAGATCCCGGCGGGGAATCGGGGAGGGGCGGGGCCGCGTGGCGCAACGTGCGGCCGCATGGCCCCGCCCCCTCCACGCTCCCTGCCGCCCGCCCTCTGGGGAGACGGGCGGCCGCCGCGGCCAATGCGGCCGCAGCGCTCACCCGATTTGGCCACGGGCCGGAATCCCTGTGGGGATTCCGGGCCGTGGCCACCGTCCAGAAGTGACAGCGGGGTTCATCACAGTGGAGAATTGCCTTCGCCACGCAACCGCCACCGGCCCCGCCACTTCGGCCGCTCGCATGGCGAAAGTGATTCCCCGCCATGGTAACATCTGGGGGGGGAACATTCGTTCCCCCCAACAGACGTTCCGTGATCGCAGCCACCACAGGGAATTGACTGTGGTTGGCTGTGATCTCGTAACGTCTGAAAATACCCAGAGGGTCATTTCAGAAGTGACGCGTTCCAATTCACCACAGTGAATCCAAAGTCCTGATTGTTCAAAAACTGGAGTGGTCAATAGTTTGTCCAATGTCAATTGAAATTGGATGAACTATTAAAAACCATCACTGCGCATATGCAAAATGACCAACAGGAACCAATTTGCGCATGCACAAAATGGATGCTGCTTTTTATCTAAAAGGGCAGCAGCACTGCTGCCATTTTGAATATGGGCAGTTATGCATACTTAGCTGCTAGGCCACTACTAACTCTTCAGTCAAGTGCCTGAGTGACAAGCAGTACCAAGTTACCAACGCAACCAATTTTGCAACAAGTGGTGATTACGAATATGGACATCCCAAATTGCATTCGTGAACCTAAGAATCGCCCCTGTGCTTTGGTTTTACAAAAGTCATTTCCATTTGGGGTGAGTGGTGTAAAGTGGCCTCCACACAACTGAGAATTCAATACTCTCTGGAAATTGGCTCCTATGCACTAAATCACTGCCTCCTCCGTTTTATCATTCATCCTCAAGTCCACACAGATCGATACAGTTAGGATCCAGTGCGGCTGCAAACACCTTCCCGGATAATGTGGCGTTCGGGCCAAAGGGACATGCTACTTTTAAAAGCCGCCAGTAAAGTGTTTAACTGTACGGCTGATAATTCATGAGAGAGAGAGAGGGGAGAGGGAGGGAAATGACAGAAGGAAAGCAGACTCTGCACTGAGCGTTGATTAAGCTGTCCCTTGCAGCCATAATTGTTAGGTTTCTCTCCTTGTAACTTTCCTCTGGCGGAGTTATGAGCATTTATTATTTCAAAATGTTGTCTGAAAATGTTACAACATGCAACATATAAAGGGAAGACGTTGGTAATCATCGCTACACTTTGGTTTCAAGGTTGACTTTCATCCAGGGGTGGATAATGACTTTTGTTACAGAACTAGCTCTGTAAAAGGAGAAAAAAATACTTTGGAAAGGAGACTAAGAATGTAGGGTGCGATCTACTTCCTCTTGGCATCAAAGACCAAACTCCCATGGATTGTTATGGGCCAGGACTGCGCCACAGTACGTCAAGAGCTGGAAGGGACCTTAAAGGTCATGTAGTCCCACCCTCTGCTTGGCTGAAGGATGATGACAGCTATGGCATCCCCAACAGCTGGCTCTGTTTGGAAGCCTACAGCAATGTTGGAGCTGGGTACCCATCATTTAATCCCTGCCTTTCCTAGTACCATGCTGAGTATTCACCAGGCTACCCCATCACCCAACACAAGACAAAATACAAAGGATACCATGAGATGACAAAGTATAATGCATACAAAACAGATCAAATGTCACATGGTATAAATTATTATTTAATTATTAAATTATAACATTATTATTTAATGTATATATGCAGCCCTTGGGGGAGGTCATGAGAGGGTTCGGGGTGCGATGTCACCAATATGCTGATGATACTCAGCTGTACCTCTCTTTTTCAGCTGACCCAGACCCTGCTGTCTCGTTGCTGTCCCAGTGTTTCGAGGCCATGGCAGAATGGATGTGGCAGAGCAGACTGAAGCTCAACCCCGATAAGACGGAGGTGATATTGGTGGGGAGAGCGAGGGAGGTAGTGGCCCCCCTGATTGGGGGGGTTCGCCCTCCTATAGCCCAGCAGGTCCGGAGTCTGGGGGTGGTGCTGGATGCGGATCTCCGCCTGGAGCGGCAGGTGGAGGTAGTTGCGAAGGCGGCTTTCCGCCAGTTGCACCTGGTGCAGAGGCTGCGTCCATATGTCTCTGGCCCGGACCTGGCCACCCTCATCCATGCCTTCGTCACCTCGAGGCTGGACTACTGCAACGCGCTGTACGTGGGACTTCCCTTGTGCCTGGTTTGGAGGCTGCAGCTAGTGCAGAATGCGGCAGCTCGTCTCCTTACGTGGACGGGTCGTCGAGAGCACATTACACCTGTGCTCCGGGCTCTGCACTGGCTACCGATAGCGTGCCGAGCCAGGTTCAAGGTTTTGGTGTTGATCTATAAAGCCCTACACGGTCTGGGCCCCTCAAACCTCAGGGACCGTCTCGCCCTCCGTGCCCCAGAGCGGCTCCTTCGGTCTGTCAGGGGTGCCTTCTTGGAGGTCCCCCGTGTTAAGCGGGGGGCCACAATGGAGAGGGCATTCT
>QEPC01003896.1:1404992-1446750 GCA_003113815.1 Sphenodon punctatus | reverse complement strand
ACTGACCTTTTGCTATGGAGCTAAGGGAATGGCTCCTGGCCTGTTTGGACTAAACTGAACCTAAGGACTGAACCCCTTTGCTGCAAGGCAAAGGCGCACCTAAAGCTGTGAGTAATTGAATGTTACATCTGAGGGACCAGTCTAGGCTAGATGCGACTAAAAGGGCCATCGAGCCTAACTGTGTTCTGACCAATTGCTTTTGCTCAAGGATTCAAAGTACCTCACATGGTTCTAGCCTGTGATGCTTGGTCTAAAATACCATTAAAGTAATATTCCTTTTTCTGATCTAAAAGATCTGTGTGTGTGTTAGCGAATAAGCCTCTGTACGTTCAGGCGGCAGAAATTGGGAACTGAGTTATTCTGGCTTGCGGGCCTGGCTGTTTAAAGAAAAGGCAAAGGTCTCCTTCTCCCCAGGGGGATGAGACTCACAGCCTAAGTAAATTCTGGGTGGTGGCAGTGGAAAGATACCAGATAATAGGTGGGTAACGGGGAACCGGGAGGCTGGAGTGAACCCCAGTGGGCTCCGTTACACCACAAGGTCCACCTTCATTGACGTCAAGGGACCAGGACCAATTTACACACACTGGGCTTTTGTCCCATACAAAAAACTGACCCCCACGTCTTTGCTGGGGGGAAAAGGGTGTAGAGATATAAACCCCGGTGAGAGTTTAAAGTTCCCCCTGAGGTTTGTTCTGTTCAGAAAGCATTGGCTCCCATCTGATGCAGCCTTGTTCAATATTTTGAATACAAAGACACCTCTCCTGCTGCTTCTCTCTTTGTGTTCCATCACATTGTGGGTTTTGTTTAATCTGGTCGCAAACATGTCCAAGGGTGAGCAATTTATCTGTTTTATGAACGAGGAAAAGATGATATCTAGGACTTCCATAAGTAAGTATTTAACTCTGTGTGTGAGTGTGTGTGTGTTTGAGACTCTGTGCACGCCTGAATGAGCGAGTGTGCACTTGTCAGTGAGAGACTAGTGTGCACAAGTGAGTATGTGCACATGTGTACATGAAACTAAGACTACGCTGCGTTTGTGTGTTCAGAGAATGCATAGGATGCAGAAAGAAAATATTTACAACCTTTTTATCCCACCTCTCCTGCTCATGCAGCTCAAGGCGGCTGTCAAAGAGATACTGGGCTACACGTAGACTACAGGTCTAAAAAATATGTAAAGGTAAAGGTTAACCTTTACATGTATGTAATGTGAAAGCTGAGACCTGGAAACTCACTTCATGCAATGGAGAAATGCAAAGTCATGCCGAGTGTATATTCAGAAAAACCCTAACACCTCTGCAGACACACAGACCATTGAGTTGCAAATGGATCTCTTCCTGTGGACGTGACTGAAAGCACAGAGTTACCTGGCGGGAAAAATCAAACAAAAGACCCTGGAAAGGTACTTAAGGGGGGAGGCAAGACAAAGAAGGTTCGATCTATGTCTCTCAGTTGATTGAGATCAGCTTGAGCTTCATCTGCATCATCATATCCTACCAGCCAGAGAAGGGCTGCACCAAAGGAACTATGAAATAAGGTCTTTTGGAAACTAAGACTGGTATCTGGCCAAGCTTTCCATCACTGGCTATGACATGAACTGAAATACCCTTGGACCTGGATTAGGGTAAGCCTAAAATCAGGAGAATCCAAGTATAGATAGGAATGCGTTATTGGTTATGTTATTTGATTTCTGCAGTCTTGCGTATAATTTTGTAATTCATGCTTATTCAGGATTTATTCATTAAACTACTTTTTACTGAACTTCGTATGGTCCAGTGGAATTGCTAATTCTAACATTGGCGGGACACAGTTTGGGGTTAATTCTGTGTTTACGAACACAGACGAACCGAGAGAGAGAGAGAGAGAGAGAGAGTCTGTGTTGGGAAACTGTGGCTGAGAAGGTGACAAGAAGGTTCGCCCGTTGCAGGCTCAATCAGTTCTAGAGAAAGCTGATCCAGTGAGAGCTGCAAGCCAGGGAAACTGAGTCATGACAGCCTTGAGTGGGGTAGTGAGCCCGCAATCCCATGACAGCAACTTACAACATAATATATTAAAATATTGTTAAAAATATCAAAAACAAAATCCATAAACTGAGAAGGGGGGTAGCCTAATACACAAAGAACCCTACCCCACACCTCACCCATCTCCCTCACTAAAAGCCTGGCTGAACAGCTAGGTCTTGCACCAACGTTGAAACAAGGGGAGGTCCAGGGCTACCCGGTCCTCCGCCGGGAGGGAATTCCACAGCCTAGGTGCAGCCACCAAGAATGCCCTCTCCATCATAACTCCCTGGAGCACCCAGGGCACATTAAGGGTACTCCTGGCAGACCGCAGGGGTCGATCCAGGACACAGAGAGTGAACAAATCCAACAGATAGGTGGGGCCTATACTGTTTAGGGCTTTATAGGCAAGTACCAACACCCTGAATTGGGCCCGGAAGACTATAGGCAGCCGGTGCAGGGAACGGAACACTGGTGTAATATGTGCATGGCGACCCCTCCCTGTAAGAATGTGCATGTGCGTGTGCATGGATTGATGTGTGGTGAAAGAATGCACGTGTGCACCAGAGTCTCAACAGGATGTGCACATGTGTACGTTTGAGCAAGAGAATGTGGGTAAGTAGGTGTGCATACCTCTGGAAAGGCGTGTGTGCATGCGATACCTTGAAGGCTGTGGGGCAGAAGGGGGTGAGGGATAGAGAGAGAATTTGTATGTGCATGCAGGGTGTAGGAAAGTGTGTCAAGAGATCATGAACACGTGTGTGTGCGTGTGTGAGAGAGAGAGTTTGTACGTGTGCATGTCTGAGATATCCTATGTACATGCGACAGACGACAGACATCACACAATGAGAAAATGTGCAGGTTATGTTTCTACAGTTAGGTAACATTTTAAGTGGCAGTAAAACTGAGAATCAAGACTTTTTAAAATTAATTTTATCTGATGTATTCAATTCTCCAGTTTGACTAACACCTCAATGCCCTTTGCAGCCCATGGATTGACCAGCTTTCATTTTCTATAGCTATGTCTCATCTAGGGAGAAGAGGGAATTTTAGATTGAAAGCTTTGGAAAGAAGATTCTGGGACCAACCTTTTAGAATGGGGGATTTGGGATTTATGCTGAGCAAAAGTTCATACATCACCCGTCCTCAAAATCCCCCATGTCGATGACAGCCGACGCGGCTGTTTCCCTCCCCTGTGAACCCTCTTCAGTTTCCCGGCATCTGTAACTTTTTATGGTTGCTATTTGAATCGAGCTGCTTTGTACCTCGATTGCTTTAGAAGCAATATTGGAAAAGCCAATGTGTATTTCATTGACTGGTGCTAATAAAAGCAGATTTATCACTTACTGATGTCAGACTAAAATATGTTATTTCAGAAAAGAAAAAAGCTGGCAAATTTGTTTAATTAAAATCATGACATAATCTCTTTGAAGACAGCTTGGTTATGCAAGCCAAAAGATATTGCTTTAGTCCAGACAGGGGTGGAGCAGCAGAGAAGGGCAGGGGAGTTCAATCTCCCTTCCCCCACTTTCTGGCTTCCGAACTTCATATGTATTGAGGAATGGCCACTGATGGGAGGGAATATCCAGTATAAACTAACAGAAAACACCAAAAGAGGAAAGGAAAAAGATGCACTATTTTCATTATTTTATTGCGGGAGTATACCCCAGTGGGTAAAATGAATTAAAAACTAAGTGAGGAATAAGATTAGGTTTGAACTTGATCAAATTAGAGGGTGGTAATAAGCACCCCACTAGGTCAGAATGGTCCATCCAGTCTCCAACAGCAGCCATTCTTGATCACTTTGTGGAAGTACACAACAGGTCACACTGTGATCCATTCCCTGCTATTCACTCCATTCCCCCAGAAATGGATGCCTCCAGCCCCTGACCAACTTGACTAATACCCATTAATGGATCAATCCCCTTGGAATTTGTCCAATCTTTTTTAAAAAAACAAAAACAAAAATCAGTTATGCTATTGGCCTTCACAATATCTCCTGGCAAAGAGTTCTACAAGTTTAACTGTGCAACAAGTGGAAAAAATATTCCCTTTTATTCTTTTGAACTCTTCTGCAAGTAATTGAGTGTCCTATAGCTCTACAATTTTGAGAAGCGGTAAAGAGCCCCTCATTTACTTATTCCATCCCACTTGTGATTTTGTAAATCTCTGTCCATCATCATCTCTTCTCTGAGCTAAAGAGCTCTAACTTATTGAGCCTCTCTTCCCATGAAAGCCGTTCTGTACCTTTTATCATTCTTGCTGCCCTTCTCCAAACCTTTTCCAGTTCAGTGACCCCTTTCAAAATGCAGCAAATAGAGCTGTAGGTGATATACAAGGTGTGCCCCCTGTGCATTTGTATTGTGTATTGGTGTACGTTCACCTCTTTGGTCTGGGTGTTACCTTGAGGTTGAAAGGATCACTTGGTCATTCAACATGGTTTGAAGCCACCGAACATAGGTAATAATTATAGCACCATTCCCAACGACCTAAGGGGATGGTGGGAACCTCTAGCCCTTGAGAAGATCCAGCCTTTGAGAAAGCTGTTCAGCTGTTCCCAGAAATCCTGCTGCAAGTAAGGGCAAATCTGCCCCTCCTTACTGCAGCAACAGGACTTATGCTTTAGGTGGCAATTCCTGTTGCAGCAGCAAAACGGAATGGGGAGAATTGAAGTTAGTACCCACAGAAACAAGGTAATGAGTACCTGGGGGTGGGGGGATTGAAGTTACCCAAACTGGTAACCAATTATGTCCTGATTAGTGCCCACAGAGCTACCAACTTTACCCGTTTACCAACTTCTGAAACAGAATTTCTGTTTTCATGTATTTTCTTGTTTTCTTTTATCAAAATCAGTCAGTAAAACAGAAAACCAGTAAAGGCAATACCCAGTATTTGAGGGTAATTAGGGCAAAGCTACGTACTCTGGGACTGATTGGGTGCATAACACAGTGCTCCAAATTGCAGCTACTACCCACAGGATGCCAATGTCTTGCCTCTTTTCACTCTACAAATGTGGATACAAAAACTGGGTGGCAGCGGATGGACATCTGTTTAATTTCAGCCCTCCAACTCAGGGAGGAACATGCCCCCCCGCCCCCATTTTTATGTGGTATTCCTCAGGGCAGGGCTTTGTGGGGTCAGAGCAGTTGAACTGGCAGACGGATATGCACACACACAAGGACACATACATACACACACTTTGGCGAGTTGTCCTTTAATCCATTGCTTCGTGCATCAAATGTCTTCTTTGGGATTAAATTTGGCCCACACTTGGCATCAAAAGTCAACCATGCAAAAGCATGTCCATGGTGCTGTCCCAGCTTTAGATGGTGCCTGCTAAGTACCATGTTAGGTTGGCCAGGGTGGGCAACTTGTGTGTTTGGCCCCTTTCCAGTTCCTGATCTGGCCCCTGGATCCAGCGCCTGCTCCCAAGCACTGAAGGACTGAGCTCAGGGGAAGGGAGCAGAGATGGGGACCTACACACTCAGAGAGGGGGAAGAGATCCATGGCACAGATCCACGAATCTTGACTTGCCCCTTCTTTTCCCCACCCCTGCCCCCAACCTCTATCCAGCCCACTTCGCAGGAGTCAGATCCAGCATGTACCTACTACCGCGTGTGTTGGGGGCGTGGAGGTGTCAGTCAATTCTGGGCTGTGGACTCCAGGGGGCTCTGCCCCCACCCACTCTGAAAATTTCCTAGCTGTGCTCAAGCCTCTGGTAAAGAACCCCTCCAAGAAGGAGGCTTTCTGAGTGGGTTGGGATGGAACACTCGCCCTGCTGATTATTAAAAACATCCTTCCTCTTGGGGTGGCTGCCACTTCAAGGAGGACTGCACTGGGAGCCAGGATGGCACCTCAACCCTCCCCCATGTGTGTTGGGGGTGGGGGGAGAAAGCCAAGGGTGGATGGAAGGACTTCTGCTTAAGACAACCCTGCCTCCTTGGTCTTAAGGGGACTTGGACCCAAGTCAGACCACCACGCAGGGGGGTGTAATTTTGTATTGTTTCATTACAACAACAAAGGAAACCCCATTTATTTTCGTAACTAAGGTAATGAAAACAAATGAATTAAGCAAGTGACATTTGTTTGATTTCATTTTTAAATTTATTAAAAACAGTTTAAACACAACAAAACCCTGTACATGTGTGAAATGACCGCCAGGATCATTCTGCGCATGCACACCCTTTTCCAAAACAGCACTGGAAGTGTCTGTACCACTTTGGAAAAGCACGTATAGAATGGCCCTGGTGACCATTTTGTGCATGCACACGAATTTTTAGATTATTATTATTTTTAATAAAATGAAAAAAGCTAAAATGGTAGTCCTTTACACACACACAAACCACCCTGAAAAAAGGGTTTTTTTAAAAGCAAACAAAAATTAATGTGCCTTCTGCACATCACTGGTCAGATTGGACACAAATACAGGGGCTTCCTAGCTCCCTGGGCCATGGTGACCCAACTCCTGGCTTTAAGGTGCCAGAGGAGGCTGTAGCTTTCCTTATTTGCGACAATGATGTAGGCATGAGCATGAGCATCTGGCCTCGAGATGAAGCCCATGGTGACACAGGACTCATTTCCAGCATTCCTGGTTTTCTGTTCAGTGTAGAAAAATGGGGGGGGGGGGGTCGGACAAAAAAAATCCTGTTTTCCCAGAGAACACACACAGAACTAGGTTTTTCTGGGCAATTTCCACCTGCTAGAACTCACTGGCAACAGCAGAAATTTAAAGGTGGTTGGAAACCTTACGGCGGTTCTGGTGTGTGCACGCATCCAATAGATTTGGTGAGAGAACACAGCTGCATCTGACTTTTGGGGAGGCAGAGGTATGTTGGGGTGCATGCCGTAGCTTGTGGGGAAAAGGGCATTGGAGCAGCACCCCACTGTAGAGGGAGAGACTAGGGCTCCATTTCAGGGCTGGCATGGGATGTTTAATTTTGTTGTTATTTGAGTGGCAGTGGCAACCAGTGCATCATATAGTCACCAAAAAGGAATAATTTGCAATGAATACTTCCTAATTTACATGGCCAAAAATGCAGATTTTGGTGTTTTTAGTCAGAATTGAGGGGGGGTGTTCCCCTGAGAACTTCCAATTTTTTTGGCAGAGAAAACTAGGAACCCTGCTCATCTGCCAGATCAAGCAAGCAGCTTCCAGTCAGAGCAACTCCAGCCTCTGCTCTCAGATACAGGCAATAACGTTGCCTCTTCCAGGCAAGCCTCTCCCCCAGTCGTGTCTAGATGCAGATAATAGTGGTCTGGGTCTAGCTCACCGCCCAGCCTGTCCATTCCCAGGGGTGACTGACATCAGACTTCTGCTCAGAATGGAAGACATTCATGGTGACACAAGGTGAAGCAGGGTCCTTCCAGCCACACAGGGCTCTGTAGCCAGTACACAGGATTAATCCAGAAAAAGGGAGCCTGAGAGATAATAAAAGTGGCTGATCCAAGGAGTTCCGTAAGAACATAGTGCCATACTGGGTCAAGACCAATGGTCCGTCCAGCCCAGCATCTCCTTTCCAAAAGTAACCAGTCTCAGTTACTTTCAAGTCCCCAACAGGTCACAATGGGAGTGATCCATTCCCTGCTGTTCACTCCCATCTCCTGGCATTCAGAGACTATGTCCCCAAAACCTATTTGTCTAACAGCCATGAATGGACCTATCCTCCAAGCACTTCTCCAATCCTTTTCTAAACCCAACTATACTGACCTGGACCACTTCCTGGACCACGTGTGCAGCGAGCTCCGCACGTCAACGGCACGTTGCAATCAGCAAATGTATTTCCCTGGGTTGCGTTTGCAGAAGATCCAGTGTAGGTAAGCTGGGTGAACAGCTGAAAAGGTACCCTACCCACCAATAGCCAATCTCCAAATAGACCCAAAATTGTCAGAGACTAAATCAGCAGATTTGGGTCCCCGATGTCCCAGAATATCAGCTTCTGGTCCTAAATATTCAGTTTTCTCTCCTAATTTAATGAAAATAAAATCAGTAATTGGATCTGGAAAGGGGGGGATCCAGGTACCCAATCAGGCCCATTGAATATCCAATATGCTACTTTAAATGTGCGTATTCCCCACAGGTACCAAATTAGCTACCTGCTTCAGCTATGTATGCGCTGAAGTGTTCTAAGAACTTGGAGGCCCCGGTAGATTCTGGTCACCTCGGTGCCTGGAAGAGCGAGTCATCTTGCCAAGAGGCTGCAGGGGGGGGGGGGGGCACGAGGGTAGCCAATAGTCCCACCCACATCCTGGCTGCACGGAGCTCAGTAGTTTCACAGGAGCAGGTGGTAAGTGACCCCCGTGTCCCGCTAACACAGGCTTACAACCAGAGCAAACGTGTGGGTGGGGGAAGATCCCGTCAGCTGGGGTGCCCACCCCTTATATCTGTCTCGAAGCCTCCGTCTGGTGCATGCAGCCCAACCCGCCGAGGCGCTGCTGAGCATCTCCCAGAGACTCAGCACCCACCCACCCCCACGTCCCCATTCTAGCCCGCTGCGCTAGCCACATCAGCGACTACCCGCAAGCTGGCTGGCAGAACGAGCGACTTAGCTAACCCCAGGCGGGGTGACTCAGCGCTGCCTTGGCTGGGCAGCCGCCCCCCACCCCATTGAAGAGCAAAACCGTGGCGGCCTCCTCCCCGTGTTCCGCGGGTGAGCCGAGGGGTCCCCGGGGCTGCGCGCGGAGACCTCTCTCCCCCCCCCCAAAGTCACCTCGTCCGCCCGTCCTGTCTGTCCATCAGTCCTGACCGAGAAGGTGGGGAGCCCGAGGGATGGCACGGCACGGCTACGAGTCCCCAACTTAGACCAGAGATGCCAATTTTAGAGGACACTTAGGAGGAATACAGGTTGCAGGGCTCATGGCTTCAATGCAGCCCTGCAACCTGTATTTCTCCGTCGAGTCCTAGAATTTGCAGCGCTGGCCGGTCTACCCGGACTGCTGAAGGGAGGGCCGGACTCTACAGCTGGAGGGCTTATTTCGCTGTTTTTGTTCTTCTGGGGAACTGAAACCCGGGGGGGAATCACGGCTGGGCTTGGAAGCGCGTCTGGGAACGACTTGCCTGCTGGATGAAGTGCTCACGATTCACTCAAGGAAAACTTTCAGCCAGCTGATTTTTAAAACATTGTTTTATGGGGACAGTTTTGGCAGCGGGGCCCACTAGGAGAAAAGATTTTAGGAGAAAGAAGACTCAAGTGAAACCCCGTCCCCGCCGAGAAATAGTTTAGCCAACGTTTCTTCTCTCCCCGCATCCAAAAGCAATTAAACCAGCCTCATTAAAGTTATTTATTGAATTGTCGCTCCAAACAAGGAGACCGGAGGTCGGGCGGGGGCAGAGAGAGAGATTATTGGGCTAAAATAAAACTATTTCCCAGCAGGGGGAGGCATAAAAAGAGATACTTAAAAATTAATAAGAGGCGACAAAATTCGGGAAGAAAATAAAAACGAGGAGTTAGGCGCGACGCCCGGGGAGATGTTCAATAAAAAACAAAGGGCAAAGGGTTGAGTGCGTTTGAGAAAAAGCGGCGGCATTTGTGAAGAGGACGGGCAGCTCGGACTAGCAAAGCGGTGCGGATATTACCCGATGCGCGCAGCGTTAGCAACGTGGGACTCCGAGAACCTCCCTATTGCGCCCTGGAGTTACTCCTTCAGAAAAGGGAGGGGGGAGGGAATGGTTAGAGCCCAGTGCCCCTCTAGATCCTTAGCGGCTGCCCTTACCACGTTTATCTATCATCCCCCGATATAAATGGCCTGGATGTAGGATCGCAGGGTTACCAGCTCTCCCGATTTAAATCACAATGCTAGTAGGTTTTTCTAACAGCTGAAAAATCAAGATTCAGTCAGGGGAATCTCAGGTGTCATTGAAAAGTTTTTGCATTGTGGCAGGGAAGGTGGCGATTTCCGCCATCAGAATGGCGGTGTCCCTAAAGCCCTGGATCCTGGAAACGACATTCATTTATTATTTTAGGTTTTACCCCACGCTTCTCGCCAACTGGCGGCTTACAATATCAAAGATACACATTGAAAAAACACCAAAACATATACAAAAAAAAGATACCCACGATCTTAAACCGCCCCCCCCCCATTAAAGAGGCCTGCAGCTGAGTGATGTTAAATCTCGTGATTATTATTATTATTATTATAAACATTTATATAGCGCCAATTTAAAGCCAATCCTGTGGTTTAAGGCGCCTTAAACCACATGCGTTTAGGGGCGGAAGTGCCATGGAGAGCCCATCGGAAATTTTTGTTACACCTAAATTGCTAGTTGCTAATCTGAAGAATCATTTCCTGGGAGCTCTCCTGAAAACACCTCTTCTGTCCAGCTTCCCCCACCTCCCCACCGGGACAGGCTATGAACAAATATAATAGAAAGTGCTTCTGGATCTCTCTAGTCCCTCCTCACACCAAACCTGGGAGGTTGGTCATTGTCAGCCTAGGTTCTCCGATCTGTAAAATGGGATTGACAGAGTGGCTTGTCCAAGGCCGCCCCATGGTGAGGTCTGAGATTTGAACCCCAGTCACCACGTCAGCTGAGCGTGCACTACTAGCCTGCCCTACACAGGGAGAGCAAGGGGTCCGTGCTCTTCCGCCTTGGCCCCCAAGGAGCCACCGCTCAAGCCCCAGGAGAGGCGAATGCTTGGCCCCCTGTGCAGACCGCGGGCCAGCTAGACCAGAGGGAGTCACGGGGGTGTGTGTGTGTGTGAGGGGCTGGCTTGAACAAGAGCAGCCCCCACGCTTGGCTGCTGCGCGTTTGTGACTGTGGGGTCTAGTCAGCAATCGTTCACCAAGCTCGCCCCACGCGGGACTGAAGTATCATTCTGTAGAGGATACTCGTCCCACGGGGTATCCGGAGAGGAGCCTTCGGTCCACTCTGGAGCTCCCACAGCGCAAGGGAAAGGAGGTTACCTAGGGGTCACCCCCAGCTGGGTGGAGTTCCACGAACTCCCCGATCCCTTCTGGGAAACGAAACTGTCTTTCCAAGCTGCTTGGGAAATCGGGTATTCAAATCCCACCCACCCCATCCATGATCGTTTCAGCTTCTTTCGACGTTCCAGCGCAGTCACCAACAAGTTTGAGCTAAATCCTCGTGCCACGCCAGGCCTCCTCGACCCTCGTAGGCTCACACTCACTCACATACACGTACACACACGCTCCGCGACCTGTCTCTCTATTCAAGGGCTCCCATGCGAGTCCCTTCCCTGCAGTGGGAACACCGCATTAAAAAAAAAAAAAAGGGGGGTATTTTTAAAGATGCAGTATTTTTAAAGCACGTGTTTTTTAGAGTGGAAGCTTGGGAATTTGCACCGGTTAACAAGGTCACAAGTGCCCCGTCTTACACAAGACTTCTGTAAGAGCGAAGCGGTGTCTGGTGAATCTATCCGCCCCGCATTAGACACAATTTCCCTCCCCCCCTCTTGCCATGGGCTGGCACCGAGACTGGGGGTAGAAACAAAGCTTTCCTTTGTGCAGAACTGGCACAGGGACCGAATGTGGTAACAGCGCCAGCAACTCCAGACATACCCTCCCACAGGACAAGAGACTCATCCTCCTCCTGCTGCTGCTGCTGCTGCACCCTAGATTCACTCGCTGGCTGTGACACACACGGATTTGATACACGTTCACTGAGCTAACCACCACTATTCTGTTGACACACACTGAGACCACGATGACGCTGGCTAGAGCCTGCCCCGGACCGTGTCTGTCGGCTGTCGCGGGTTTCCTCCCTGGTCGAGTCACGACACCGCCATTAATTCTGTTCTTATCCTGTGTGTGAATGTGAGAGACACTGGTTTTCTCGTGTGTGAGAGATCATGTATGGGGAGGGTAGAGAGGGTGCTCCTGTGCGAGATCATGTCATGCGTGTCAGAAGAGTGAGAGACTGGTGTGTCCAACAGCGAAGCAAGAATGTCACACAAGATGAAACTAACCCCATAGAAACTGGCATTAATTTTAAAGCCAAACGCCCCATTTATCTCAGCGCTAATTTCTGGTTCAGAACGAAAAGATTTATTGGGCCATTTGAAAAATCCCGGTACAGAATGAAAACTGAACTGTGATTCAGGGGCTTTGAGATCCCCAAACTATTTACTCCGGAGTAGCCGCACTGAATAAAGCTACTCTGGAGAAACTGCCTTGATGATCTAAGCCTAGAACCGCCCTGAGCAGCCATTGGGTAGGAGAGGGTGGTCTAAAAACGTTGCGCACACACCTCCGAGACATTTCTGCTGAAGAGTTATCCAAATTCGCACATTCACAAACGAACAAGCCAGGAGGGCAGGAGGAATGATTTTGCTATGGTTTGTTATCTCCTTGTCTTTTACAAGCACACCCCCGCACTCCCTTGTGTCGATATTTTGTATACACAGCCACTGTTGTGTATACACAAGAATACACCTCATGTGCATGTTCACACACAAGCACGCACACACACTGCTAACCCATATTTTCTACACTCTCACACCCTCCGGTCTATGTTTTGTACACACGAACACCCCCTCCTGTCTCCATTCCACCAGAACGGTAACTGACCGGGTTTCACACAAACACCGCTTTCTTCAGCCCTTAGTTCAGGAAAGCTCAAGCATCGACTTCAAGGTTTTGCGCCCTGTCCCTCAAAATACTCACGAAAATAAAGATTTTGCTTCCAGTGCTACAAATACTTATTGCAGGAGTCTTGTCCTTCCAACACCGCCCCTCCTCCCCCCCCCCCATGAACGATTGAGGTCACTTACCGGTCTCTATAGAGGGACAGGAGCATACGAAAATCTCCCCCACGATTTCTCCGATTATTGTATTCCCAGTCCCAGGAGTATTCATCAGTCCCAGGAGGAGTGCATTGTTCAAAGGCCCCAAAACAGGCATCTGAAGGGAAGCGCCAATTAAAAATGCGGTTGAAAATCGAGCTACGCTTGCGTTCTTTCACCTCGTCGGTGGGATGTTTGCTGTGCCTGAACCCAGGCCGAAGAATAAGGGGTAATTAAACGGTAGCATTAAAAAAAAAATAATAATGGCCAGGCTCTTGGAAGAGCGAGGGCAGTCAGGGCTGAGCGCAAGGGGCAAAGGCCATTTGCGCGAATTGGTGCCAGAGACTCGCCCCCCGCAAGCCAGAGGAAGCTTCGCAGGTAACAGGAGGGCCAGCGATGACATGCATTGCTCCCCGTTCTCCCTCCCAGCCGCTGGCCAAGGAATTTAGCCAGCGTCAAGAGGGGGGATTTTCAACTGCTCCCTGCGCATCTTGGCTCACTCCCCAGCATCTTCCAGGAAACCAGCTCTCTGACCTACTCTCCCCTTCCCCGAGGAGAACCAGGAACCCATGATTTCCTCCTTGCTTCCACGGGCTGACTCGTCCAACAGTGAATCCGCCGGGTCCATCTATTTATCTCTGTAAAGCCAGACCATCTTCTCTTCAGCTCCCTTCCTTGCCAAAGATAGCATTGGCCGTGGTGCCTGGATTCCTCGCTGCGTTTATAGACCGGGAGAGCAAGCTTTATTTTCTCTTGCTGTTTTTCTAAGCCTAATTTTAAACCCATCTCGGCACAATTCTCAGTCCTTTTTCTTATCCATTATTTCTGCCTCTGGATTTAATTGCAGTTTCCCCCAGTGGGTGACCCCAGGTGCCTTTCCTATTAGTATCTCCGAGGCATTGAATTCGGGAGGACATTTACTCTCTTGGGTCACCCAACGGCTGGGGGGGGGGGGGGGGAGAGGAGGATTTTTCTATTTATTTTATTTATTTTTGATTTTTTGCATTTCTTAGCCGCCCTCTCATGCACAATAGTTTGTGAATGCAGTTTGAGTGAGCCTCTTGTTTCCTTCAGCTAATACACCAAACCGGAGTGACACTCATTTCAAAACTTCCACTGCACACTGGATTGCACTTTACTCAACTGGACGTTTTTCAACCTTTTCCAGAGGAGATTGGCTGAGACCAGAACCAAAGAGCCAGAGTTATGAAGACCCGATTGATAAGTTTTCCAAATGCCAAGTTACAGAAACCTGAATTGTGAACTTGTATGTAATCACAAGTGCACACGCCAACACTGGGTATCAAGTTTGCACTTTTGAACTGGTTTTACAAATTATAATGTGTCTATAGTCAATGTAAAGCCAGGGAGAGTATGGTTGACCTGTTGGTCCGAGTGACAGAGGTAGACACAAAAGCAGTTCAAATGTTACCTTTTACTGGACCAAATATTGTTGGTGGAAATGTGTAGGCTTTTGGACCTCAAACGGACCTTCCTCAAGCAAGTAGGAGTCAGAACTTCTCCTTGTAGGAATCAGACTCCTACTTGCCTGAAGGACCCTGTGAGGTCTGAAAGTGTACACATTTCTGCCAATAGTTGGTCTAATAAAAGGTATCAGGTGAATTTAATTTAGTTTGATGCATTTGATTGTTCTGAATTTATTTCAAGCAAGTTGAATGCAAGGCAGGATGCACTTCCTGTTTCATTCTGCAGTTTTGAACCTTTGTTTTGCTAGTAGTTTCACAATTGGTATCTTGGCTACTTCACAATCAAGTATTTCAATATTTGGTATTTCATTTGTTTTGAATAGCAGTTAGGGGAAGGGTTGTTTTTTAAAAATGAACAAATAGGATTGCTGTGTTTGATCAAGATTTGCATTCAAACGTTTCCAAAGCCTACAAAAATACTATTGCAACCGTGAACCAATTACGGAATGACGAAATATCAAAAGTGAAGACAACGAAGATTCTAATTTTCCATCAGTGACAGATAGAACTGGGATATACACTGGTGAGAATGAATATGCAAATTATCCTCAAGATAAAATCTCAAATTAGTTTCAGTCCTAGACTTCAAACTTCTCAGCAGTTATACCACCACTTTCTATTACCTACATTCACATCACCAAAAGCCCCACATCCAGACCTAAAAAACATGCTGAAGTTTAGTTCTGTTTGGTATTTCTATAGGGTTTACAGACATAAGTAGACAGCAGGAATTCCCTATCTTAAAGGTACTGCATTTGCAAGTCATGGGCACTAGCCTCATTTCCCAACATCACATTGGATGCTGATTACTGACTGAGTACCCAGATTACCAGAACACTGAAAAATGAGGACCAGAAATTAGTGATTTTTCAGGTACGGATTGGGAAACGGATGGAAAACTGGAGAGACAGGACCAGAATTCAAAAAAATCAGGACCGGAAGTTGGAAAAATCAGGAGTGGAAATCAATATTCCAGGGCATTCTGGAACACCAGGTCCTCCAATCAGGTTGAAATATGGTACCAGTTATTTTTGGTCAGTGTGAGTGCTGAAAATTCAACAGGAATACAGGTTTTTGCAAGTAGATGAAACGGGTACTCATGACCCCAAGTGGAGTCTCCACCGAGCTAGATGGGAAAACATCCCAAAGAAGGAGATGAATCCATTACCTCCCTACACAGCCTATTCCACAACTTACAGGTCACACCTTTCCCAACTGAAATAGATCCCAACAGCAATTTCCACCCATTCACTCTTGCTCCCTCTCTTCTACGACAGAGTGAGGGGGGGAAATGTTCTCTGCGGCATCCTTTTGGTTGATGGTAAGGATGAAATAAAGTTTGTTTTGAATGGAACTGGGCAGCTCAATTATTTAAAATTCCTGTTGGACTGATTGGCCCCCAAGGAGAAGGAAGCCATCAGAACCAGCTGGCATTGGAGGAGGACAAGGCAATTCTGCTTTCTGGAGCAGGGATGAGGAACCTCTGGACCAATCCCATCTCATAGCTGTTCTCTGTTCAACCCTTTCAATTTCCTCAATCAGGTCCATTGATCCACTCCCTCCCTTCAAGCACTGAAACAGTGATCTCAGAGGAAAGGAGCAGATGTGGGGGCATGCTCTCAACAGCAGATAGATCCATGGCAGAGATCCAGAATCTGGACCCTCCCCACATCCCTCAAACACCCCTTGCTTCCACATGCTCATGGAGCTTGTACTAACATTAAACCTGACCTGAAGGAAATAGATTCCCCACCCTGATCTAGGAGTTAAAAATCTCTAATCTCAGAAGGTTTCCAAGTGATGCAAAATAGTGAAACAACCAGCAATGAAGCACTGAATTTTAAAGGAACCTTGCCAATCCCTCCCTACACCAATTTCAAGTGATAACAGAACTTGTGTCTGGTTTTGCTCTTACAATCTATTGATCAAGAGGCCTCTATGGCAGTCCTTGTAACAAATCCTCCTCCATCCCTTCCTGATGCAAGGGAATTGGCCTCAATTCCCCTCCACGAAACAAGCACTAATCTCAGAGTTTTGACCTCCTTTTATTTTCCCATCTTTTCATCTCCCTATTCACCCAGCGTTGCTGCCTGGACACGGGCAGGTCAGGATACAACCAGGGTTAGCAAGGGGCCTGGGGGATGTTCAGTCCAACTGAGTTCAATCTGGAAGCTATCCAACCTGGGAAGGAAGGGGCCCCAGATTGAGCCACGGGCTAAACGACAAGATGACCAGGGAGAGCCCTCCTCTCCAGTAGCCACATCAGTGAGGAGATGCTTAAGGGCATGTAGGTGTGGGGACATCAGAGGCATGGGTAGCAGAATCAGGGCTGGAGACAAAGAGGGAAGGTGGAGGGGGTGGGTATCAAGATCCAAGTCACAGATCAAGGTATTAAATGAAGACCACTTTTAGACAAGCAGCACGTGCTCACAGGATGTCATCACGTGGCTTTGCAAATTACCATGTGTAGCTTAGACAAGGCATCTCGCACATTATTGCCACTCGTGCATTCTTTTAATACCATTAATTAAATACCTCGATATCAAGGTATTTAATCCACTGCATTAAAAGAATGCACGGGCAGCAGTAACACATGAGAAGTCCCATATAAAAGCACGCCACAGTAATTTGAAAGGTCACATGATATGCACACCGCTCATCTAAAAGCAGCCAAAGACAGGCAGAAAATTGGCACCTACCCACCAGAAAAATACCTGCAATTCCAAGTAGTCTGACTGGGTACCTGATTAGCTGAAAATACCACTGTCACAGGGTGGCACTTGCCAGGTCTGTGTCACCCAGAATCAGGGCCCAAATAAGCCATTGTCTCTGGGGTATTAGCTCAAATTACTTTTATTTAGTCTTAGTCTCTTCCCAGTCAGCCCGTCTGCTTGTACACCCTCACCCAGGCTCAAAGTAAATAAAGTATTCCATTGGGCAGAAATAGTCAGGTAATGATTAGTACCCAGTATTAGCCAGACAGGTTGACAGGTAGAGACCATTTTTGCGGGGACTCATTACAGCTCCAAACGAGAATGGATGGGTGTAGGAGGGGAGCTCAGCTGATTGTCAGGGCAGGAAGGGGAGTTGTTCAGGGAAAGCAAGAACTAGGACAGTAGAAGCAAGGATCCAGAGCAACACTGACCCAGGATGGGAGTCAGTTCACCCTGCTGCTCCCAAGAAACTTTATATACTGGCTGGCAGCCAATCAGGAAGCTAGGAAAAGAGTGGGCTAGACAGATGGCTGAAGGGGTGTGTTCTGGCCAGTGCAGAGGTGCCCCCCCCCCGGGTGTGCGAACAGATGTGTGTGTGTGAGGGGGGGCGTCTGTGTGTAAGGTGCGGTGGCAAGTGGGGTGGGTGGGTGTCTGCCCATGGAAACACCATGGGCAGTGGGTGGAGGTTGGTGTGCCTTCCCGGCAGCCTTTTCCATGGGTGCACACCCATCTCCACCCACGGAGCCTCCTCCGGTTTGCTGGATGACTCTGTGGGTGGGTAATGGCTGGAGGTGGGTGTTGTGCGGAAGCACACATGCACCCCTACCCATTGCCCGTGCTGTTGGCACAGATGCACACCCATTCCCCCACGCACCACTGCGGCATTTGCACGGACGCCCACCCCCACCGCACACCTGCCTGCACACCTGCCCACACACACAGCAGTGGGGGCAGGGGTGTCCATGCAAAAACAGACTGTGTTGTTCCCATTGATTACCTGGGTCCTAGAATATTATTAAGTCTGTGCAACTTTACTATTGTGACAAGCCTAGTGTACGGTGAACTGAGCCAAACGTTCAGAGTTTAGCTTGCAAAGGATAGATGTATGCTTAAGAATGGTTATGTGTTTGTACTACTAGATAGCTGGCCAGTGTTCTGCATCAAGAGTGCCAAATTCTGCTTGTGATAGATTGCCAGTTATGATCTCATCATTTCAGTTTGGGTCTGTTCGTGGCCTGGGATAGAAAAGCCTCAGGTGTGAAAAAATAACTCACCCTCAGTTCTAGAAGCAATGCTAAAGATGTTCCTGACAAATTTTATCTTACAATTTACACTGTAAGCTGCCAGTCTGAAAATAATAATAAAAATTAGAAATAGTTGAATCCAAGCAGGACAAGAAAAAAAATAAATGTTTATTATCCTAGTTGCTTGCACAATATCTGGTTAACAAATGTGTGTTTAAACATAAGGTTTTCATACAACACAGTGCACAGTCAGGTATAAAGGGTGGGAAACCCAAAGCATTCCAGTGATGTCAGTGACAGTTTTGTGTTCATGATTCTTGGCCAATTCAGAGAAGTCATAACTTCTGAGAGTGATGCAGCATTTTACATGTGGTAGCTTCACACACTTATGTGGAAGGAAGAGAATCCTCGAAGATGATGAACTCTGTTCAGAGTGAGGAATGGACAGCTTTGATATAGTTAGATTCCTGAAAAATTCTTCCTGTTTTTAATCTGACTTTTAAACAAGATCACAAGCTAGTGCATTAATGATGAAAAGAATGATTTTCACACTATTATGTACTTGTGACATTTATATGCTTCCCTTGTCTCCGGAGATCAGCTTATACTTGAGCTCTTCATCACAAATGCTGGGGGATAATTGGGTCCAAACACTGCAGGCTGAATCTACCCGCATACTTCTATAGTAGACCCAAACTGGAGTTTAAAATTCCAACACCTCTGAGCTTGCAGAAAGCTCTGTTCAAAATCTGGATCCAACATTCACTGTTCATATCCATCTTCCTCTTTCATCTCCCTTTCCTTTAATTTTTTTGGCACTTTTTCTTCACTTTATCCACCCTCGCCCCCTTTTCTCATAGGTGAGAGGCTTTTCGGGTCACTGTTAATTGACANCATACACAATGCTGGGTACTAAGCTAGGAGTTACCACTCAGGAAAAGGATCTGGGGGTGGTTGTGGACAATACAATGAAATCCACAGCGCAGTGCGCAGCAGCAGTCAAAAAAGCAAACAATGTTAGGAATTATTCGAAAGGGGAGAGAATAAAACTGAAGAGGTCATAATGTTGCTATACAAATCAATGGTGCGACCGCACCTCAAATATTGTGTGCAGTTCTGGTCACCTCATCTCAAAAAAGACATAGCTGAACTAGAAAAGGTACAGAGGAGGGCAACAAAAATGATCAAGGGCATGGAAGGGCTCCCGTATGGAAAGAGGTTTGGTAGGTTGGGGCTCTTCAGTTTGGAGAAGAGATGACTGAGATATGATAGAGGTCTATAAAATCATGAGTGATGTGGAACTAATAAACAAGGAGCAGTTATTTACCCTCTCAGTTAGGACTAGAACTAGGGGGACACTGCATGAAATTCATGGGTGGCAAGTTTAAAACAAATAAAAGAAAATCTTTTTTCACTCGTATATAATTGGGTTGTGGAATCTACTGCCAGAGGCTGTAGTAAGGGCCAGTACTATAGCTGAGTTTAAGAGAGGTTTGGACAAGTTTCTGTAGATAGCTGCTAATGGACCTATTAGCCAGCCAGGATCAGGGAACGTGATGGGAGCTGGGGGAAAACAGGGAATGGATCCCCCATTGTGACTTGTTGGATGCTTTTCCCAAGCCACTGTGATTGGCCACTGTCAGAGACAGGATGCTGGGCTAGATGGACCGTTGGTCTGACCCAGTATGGCACTTATGTTCTTAAGGCAGTAGCAAACTCAGTGAACAGCGCCTATTATTATTATAAGCTTTTATATAGCGCCAGCGATGTACCTGGCACTTTACAGAGAATAAAATAGACATGGCCCCTGCTCGAGAGCTTACAATCTAAAGACAGGGGTAGGGGAGACAGGGAAGGGGGAACAGAGGGAAAGACAAGGGATGCAACATTCATGAGGATGAGAGAGCTCAGGTACACGTTCTTGGCTACAGTAAAATAGTTTGCAGATAACAGGTGGGGGATAATCCTGGGTGGGGATGATTAGCAGGAGTTAGGAAGAGCAGAGCGGAAAAGGTGGGTTTTGAGGAGGGATCTGAAGGGGTGGGGGCAAGGCGAATGAGAGCAGGGAGGGAGTTCCAGGTGTGTGGGGCACGGCAGCGAGGGAGAAGGGACGAAGGCGGTTGGGGGAGCAGGGGAGGCATGGGAGGATATGGAGGAGGAGCGGAGTGCTCAAACAGGGGTTCGGAGGGAGATCAGGGCAGAGAGGTAGGGGGGAGCAAGGTTGCGAAGGGCTTTGTAGGTGAAGACGAGGAGCTTGTGCACAATACACTCAGGAAGGGGAAGCCAGTGGAGGGTGGAGAGGAGAGGCTGCACATGATCAAAGCGATGGGCTAGGTGGATGACCCTGGCAGCAGAGTTTTGGAGAGAGATGAGGAAGGAAAGGTGAGAGCAGGGAAGGTCAATGAGGAGGAAGTTACAATAGTCAAGGCGTGAGATGACTAGGGCATGGATGAGGGTTTTGGCAGAGGAGACAAGACAGAAAGGGTGGATCTTAGCAACGTTGTGGAGGGAGAAGCGACAGGATTTGGCCACGGAGTCAATGTAGGGTTTAAAGGGGAGGTGCGAGTCAAAGATGAAGCCGAAGCTACGGGCTTGGAGGACAGGGAGAATAGAGACCCCGTCAATGGCAATTGACAGGGGAGAGGAAGGATTGAGAGGGAAGATAAGGTCCAGTTGTGACCATTCTAGCTTTCCTCCAGCAACAAATGTGTTCTGTGATTACAAACAATGAAGGGGAGTCCAGGGACGGGGGCTAGTAGTGCTGCTGCAGTAGCGGGACACCAATCCGACTGGGAGATAAAGCTGTTTGTAAACAAACAACTCCTCCCCATGTGAGTGATCAGAAAGTTGCTTTGTAAATAAGGTTTTGAGATGGCTCCCCAATAGTCTCACAACTGGGTTGTGCATGGCATGCTCACCCTATTCAAATAGGCCACATAGTGGTCTCGAGTTCTTCTAGTACAAAAAGCACTCTCCCCCCTCAGAATGACAGTTCCTTCCAACCTTTTCTAGGAATATAAGAAAATCCCATGTGGGGCTGTAAGGGTAGGTGTCGCGAAAATGTTTGGAGCCATCTTGAAGAACCTTGTTTACAAGGCAGCAACCTTCTATTCTTAGAATGACCGCCTGTGAGGAGCTTTTACACAGCGCCACGGGGTGGTGGTGGGTCTGTGGGTGTCCCGGTGCATGGGCAGGGCGTGCACATGGCCACACATGCATCTCCACTGACACCCTCATCTGCACCCACAGGAACCGCCATTTTCCCCAATTGCTCTGTGCGTGGGGACAAGATGGGGGCTGAGTGGGGATGCGTGTTAGGCAGGCGCACACACACACCTCCACTCACTATGGGCACATGCGCCCCATTGTTCACACAGAGCTCCCCCACCCATGCACATGCAAAAATCTGCGTTTTCATGGGTGGGAGAGGCCTGTGTCAAAATTGCCACAGTCTCACAACTGTCATACTATTTTAGGTAGGAATTTAGGATGTAAAGCAATCTCTCTTCTATCTTGGAAAATCTGCAAATATGGTATTTATTTATTTTAAAGTTCTTCTACCCTGCCCATCTTGCCACAGGCAGCTCACATACAATAAAAAGAATTTAATCAAAACCGGGAGGAACTAACACACCCCTAACCACCCACCACCCTAACCCATTCCCCCATCCAACCCATTGAAAGCCAGGCAGAACAGTCACATTCTGAGATTATTATGGTTGCTATTTCACTAATTCTTCTTAATGAAGTTATTGCTAACAGGAATACTGTCTTTAAACCTCCACCCCATAACCAGTTCATTTGCAATCCCCATATAATCAACTCATGCTGCCCCAGAGGAGCAAATGAAATGGTTATGGGGTGGGGGCAGCATGAAGTGATTGTGGGGACACAACTGAACTGGTTATATAATCTCGTTTCATGGCATAATGCTTTTAGTAGGCTGACTGCATTTTGGCTGTCTCATGTGTTTGATAGTAGCATCCCCAGGCCCACCAAGTCAGGCGGCACCCCTAGGCCTGCTGGTGGGACACAGAGGGGGGCCCATCTTGACTTCTTGGCCAGAGGTCCATTCTACCCTAGCTACGCCCCTGGTCTACTCTGTGTGTGACTGATCTATTTGAGAGTGTATCGATGAGTGTGTGCTCGCACGAGAGGAGAGCACGTGCGTGAATGAGTGACCTCCTTTACACGAGACGCACCCACGCAGTGGCATGGGTGGGTGCATCTCGTACGAAAACAGTCACTTGTGTGCTTCTGGGTCACATACCTCCAACCATTAGCCCTGCACAGAGAAACCTGCGAAAAAACAGGTCGCTCCATGGGGGATGGGGGATCACCTGTGTGCACATGCAGTCTTTTTGTATCTGGTGCCAGCTTATACATTAACAAAAAACTATTAAGTTTTAAAAGGGCAAATTACCTAGATAAAAAACCTTTAGCTTAAGGAGCTCATTAAGGCAGCATTACAAATTATACTGGAACGTTGACATGACAGTAAATTGTATGTTAAGGCAACTTTATTAACTATCAGACCAATCTATAAGTTTCTCTTTTCTTGTTCAATAAAAAAAATTATGACTTAACTGAAATTAAACTGTATCCATTCCTCATCATGTATCAGTACTGTTCAGTCACCATACCACATGTATGCAGCTTAATTTCAGTTGTCAGTTTTTTATTAATAAAAAAATGTATAGATTGGTCTGATATTTAACAAAGTTGCATTAAACTACAATTTACTGTCATGTCAAGGTTCGAGTATAATTTGTAATGCCACCTTAACAAGCTGCTTAAACCAAAGCCTTTTCATCTAGGCAATCTCTTTTATGGACCAACTTAAGTTGGTGGAGGTGCGCAAGCTTTCGGCCCTCACAGGGTCCTTCGTTGGGCAGGTCAGAAGCTGCAGCTGCAGATGGAGCAGTGCAAAGCAAGGCAGCTGTATACAGAGTGACTTGGCTTGGAGATAAATGGGAAAACAGGACTATTTACCCCCTCCCTGAGTCCTGTTCTCACCTTCCCCTCCTCTCTACCCGCCAGTCCAAGCTTGTGCACCTCCACAAACATGAGTGGGTCCAATAAAAGTTCACACACTCTGGAACTACCAGGGATTTCAATGTTTGAGTAACCTATTTACTTGACTCCTCCCCCACCCACACCCTAATAGTAGTTGTTTTTTTAAATGGAAAATCTAGGACCAGAAGCTGAAAATCCAGGGATAGAAACTGAAAATTTGGGACCAGAAGTTCCATTTCATTTATTATTTCTATACTATCCCGCTCACTGATCCCAACTCAAGGCAGTTTATGAAGCAATTTGCATATACAATAAATGAAACATCACAGTATAACCTCAAAAATACAAGAATTCCAGCCATTCAACGAATAGAGTACTCCTAGCCTCAGGACTAAAATACCCCCAAATCCCCCCCACACACACACACACATTACCCCCCATATCTCCCTCTCACTGGGGTACCATCCCCCCCCCAGGTTCTGCCCTCCCTCACCAGGGTTGCAGAAGCCCCACCCTAACCCAGTTCCCCCCTTCCCCACCTGCTCTCACCAGAGAAGGCTTATCCCTCAAAACCAAACCCCCTCACCAACCTCCAATTTTTTAGGCTACTAATGACCAAAAAAAACCAAAACACAATCCTAGTCTAAATCTGGATAAAAATGGCGTTTAAATTTATTGGGTACTCAGTACCCAGAATTACCAGGTTGTCTCCAAGACCACAATTTCAACTGTTGTGGGTACTTGTTTTCAGTACATTTCAAAGCAGGGGTCCCAAGACAAGGCTGGGAGTTCCCCTTCAGGAAGCCATGGAGGAGCCAAGTCAAACATGGGTCTGTGAAGGAAACCCATGCTCACCTCTGTGATGGAGCGGACCCTACAGAGAACCATGGGATTTACCATCAACGTAGCAAGGCTGTGGAAAACCTCAAGTTGTGTCAATTATGTCCCCCCAACAACAAGAAGGCAGGCTCTCCCTAAAGAGCATACCTCTCATGAGGGGGCTCCATTCCAGCTAACCTCATCCTCTCCCCACGAAGGTAGTGCTGCTGCCCTAGCTCCCAGCAAGCTCCACCAGGAAAGAAGTTTTTAGGGGGGCAGGGCAGGTCCAGCACTCCAGCCCCGCCAACTCAGAAGAATTTCTCCTTGGCAAGGCCCTTTGGAAGCAGCCTGAGATTTACCATTTGAGGGACCCATGGAAAAGTTGATTATGAGTGAGCCTGCACACACACACCCATGCTATCTACCACTTGGGATCCAGTCCAGAGAATTCTAAACTCTTGGACCCACTTGGGGAACCTGTACAGCTTCACTCTTTCAGTTGTCCTATTGTTACCCCGGCCTGACTACTGGTCTGGGAAGTCACCCCATAGGACAGACTGGGACCTATCTGTCTATGTTTGCAGGATTGTATTTTAAAGAAGTCTCAGTGATGGAAGCAGATGCTGCCATATTTCAGCCTTGCAGTTGGTGCTTTGCTGCAAACTCTCCTATACAGAGACAGAAAGGGAGTCCCCCTTACACTTTAATAGAGATCTGCCTTTGCTTTTCTGTAAACGTACAATCAAGGGTCATGCCCCATTGCTCTCCGTGGAAACTGGTGCACATGAACACCTTTGAAACTTTCTAGGGTAACATTAGCCACAAGCAAAGACAAGAAAGCCCCATCTCCCATTGGCACCAGCCAATCTGCCTCTTCATCAAACATCTGGGTGCCACCTTCTTTTGCAATCATATTTTTGCCATGACTGTGGGAAATGTGCCTGGCCAGAGAGGTCAGAGTCTCTCTTCCACAGCAGTGTAGGGCGTAGTTCCTGGGTTAGTCCCAAAACAGAAGTGTTGGAGACAAAGGAGTTCAAATTAGAACTCAAATGAGTAACACTAATGAAGGTACCAATTAATACCCAATGTTGCCACTTTGGGCCAAGTACTGTAACCGTGACCAGGATACCAGTTTCCAGCTGTAGTTCAGAAGTGATCTTTTATTGGGCCAACGTCTGTTGTTGAGAGCATGCAGGCTTTTGGGTCACCCAGGGCCTTTCCTGAGGCATAAACTGTGTCAGAACCAAAAAGATAGAGATAGAGAGGCTCTCCAACTTAGAAGGAGCCACGTGGGGCATCAGCTCAAATCCACCCACACCAAGTAAGTCCTCTGATAGCCCTCGCATGGCACACAATAATCACCACAACTCATTGCCTAGAAGAACTGACAATAATAAGCCCTTGATAGGGCTATCAGCCACATCAACCAAAAGGATTCATTTATTCACACTGGGGGTCTAGCAGCCCAAACTAGGGCTTTAACACCCTCCCAGCCTCCTTGTCATCCCTTATAGCTGGGACTGTTCCACTGGGGAATGGTGCTTCTCCCAAAAGTGGGTCCCCAAGCATTAAAAACATAGACAAAGTCCATTCCTACTGGGGCAAGCTAGATGGCTTCAATGCAAGCCCATCGGCAAGGTCAAGTCTAAGCCAGGTCCCAGGACTCTGGGCACCTCCTGGCTGTAGCACTGTAGTGTCTCTTTGGCTCTCTTCTGAGCCTTGCAAGCCAAACAAGACCGAAGTTCTTTCATGAGCCACTTAAGGAGGAACAGCCCCACCTTGTACTCCTACGCTGTCTGCGAAGCACACATGTGCCAAGTGTAGCTACTAGTCCACGGGAGGGGGGGAAGAGAGAATGTTTGAAATTGGAGGCTCACTTCCTAGTAGACCCCTCAGGCTATTTGTCTTCATAGCAGCCCTATCACCAGCCTCTCTCCTCTAATGGAGAAGCTGCTCCGCCCCTTTCTGAGATTGGCTGGAGCAAGTACAAGTCTCTCCTCAGCCATTCTACACCTGAGTGCATGTGGTTGGGGCTAGTTAGCTCACTGAAGACCTGATCTCCCAGCTGCCTTTAATTAGGGTTGCAGCACAAGCACTTGGGGAAGGAGATGTTGTTGGAAGAAAGGGTCATTAGCATTTCCAACATTTAATTACAATAAGTGGCAAACCAAGCATCAAATGATAAATAAAATAATCTCAAGCCAGGTCTAATATAGGTAATAGGAGAGGGCTGTATGGAAAAAGGCTCAAGGAGGAACAGTAGTTGGCATTTCAACCCATTTACATATTAGAATTCTGATGAGATAACAAGGAGCAGCTGTCTATTGCACATTCCTGTCATGCAGTGATGGTATGAAAGCTCTCCCACACTCTCCCCAACGGAACTTGGTTCAATAAGAGGTACCATCAAACTACTTTGTTCCCTTTCATAGAAAGGTTAAGCCAGAGCACTAATAAAGGGTAAATAGTCTTGCAAAATAGCCTAGTAGTAGTTTATCAGCATTTTGTCGTTGAGTAATCAGTGGCAAAAGCTTATAAGAAAACACGGTGGGAGGCAATTGCAACACACTGTTGATCCCACCAATAGCAGTCCCCAAAGGCTGCGGCCCACTCTCCGATCTCACACTCTTGAAAGGCACGGGATGCAATTGCACTACTACACACAGCACTAAGTCTCGGCTACAGGATGGTGTCCTCAGTTTGGGACACCACACTTAAAGAATAGTGTAGACAAGTTGAATAAGTTCCAAGGAAGCATAGGCAACTTGCAGGGCAAATGCCCTCCAGATTTTCAGAAATCATAGAACCCACACCCAGCCCACACTCCCCACTATAGACCAGTGACCAGTCAACCATGCACAGAAGAGAACCCAAGGTAATAAATGGTTTTAAAGGTCTGTCACAAGAGAAGAGGTTGAAGGAGCTGGGTGTGTTTAGTTTGGAGAAAAGAAGGCAAAGGGGGACGTGAAAAACAGTTCTTGGATATATGTAAGGCTGCCATGCAAAATATAGGTAAACAATTTTTCACCCAAGTTAAGGGGATGCAGGTCTGACTTTAGAATTTGTGGGGCCCAGGGCAAACGTCAAATGTAGGGGCCCCATAACCCTGCCCACCCCATTAACAGTTGGCAGTCTGGTGTTTGCATCCAAGAACAAAGAGGTCTCCGTAGTTTTCACATGCACACGCACAGGCTATACGGACCCACCAGCACCTTTTGGATCCTGGAGCCAATGTCCAACCCCTCTGTGCTGCCAGGGAGCCCAGGGTGAGGGAGCCCTTCTGATCTTACATCACCCCTCAGCCTGGATGGCCTGATGGGCTCCTCCCACCCCTAAAGTCCCCACAGGGCCTGTTCCGTATAAGAGACATGACAGGAAGGAGACAGAGCAACAAGCCGGTTTCTGTGTCTGTACTGCAGCCTCCTGGCCTTGTATGTCTGGTCTGTGTTCTCTCTATTTCTTGATTTCTGCTTCCTGATCCTAATCTCCTGCCCCTGGATTCCAGATTCCTATTGCCCACTTTCTGCCTTGGCGTTTCTATTCTTGCCTGTTTGCCTGCTGTAATATTTTGTTTGCTTAACGGGTATATGCTGGTTGCTCTCTCGAAGCAAGTAAAATCAGGCTAACAGAAAAGAGAACAGGTATCACCTGGCCTAAGGCTAATTTGACCTTTCTCGTAGTTGGAGTTATGTCAGTAGAGAGAAATGGAGAAAGCAGCTAGGCTGGCAGGTCAGGAAAAGCAGCAAGAAAGCAAGGGTGGCTAGTGGACTTTTAGGTTGGTGGGGCAGGGGGCAGCATTCAAATTTCACACTTGCATGATCAACAGAATAGAATACACAATGAAAGAAAAAGCCACAGTGCATGCAGAATGAAAAGCTACACAGGGCTGGTGATATGCACTAATGAGAAAGATACAAAGCTCTGTGTGAAGAAACCAAATAAGGAAAACCAGCACCTGAACTAGAGGAGCAAATTCTAAAGAAAGTTATCAGGTGAAGGTTTCATGTTTATTTTAAAACCAAAGCAGGATTTTGCCCCCACACCATACCTAAACCAATCATGATTAAAAACCCAAACCAACTGGAATTAACCCAAACCAGAATTTCTGCCCCAACCTGTTTTTAATTATTTTTAAAAGGGGAACACCACAAAAAATAAAGTAGCATAGAAAGGCCTCTGCTCATGCTGAGTAGGATTAAAAACCATACTAGGATTTCTCCCCCAAACAATTGGTCAACTTTAGAAGTGGCAAAACCATACAAAATAAAGTAGGCTGATATCCCTCCCCGCTACTCAGGATTGAAAGCCAAGCCAGGGCTACCTCCCCAACAGTTTTTAGTCATCTTTTAAAAAGAAACAAAGCCACAGAAATTGAATCATTAAGATCTCCCCTATTTTCAAGAATGGGTACAATGTGACCAACTCCCACTCCCTACATCCATTTGCAAGTGGCAGAGCAGTGTCAGAAACATCTTACCTTCTTGATTCCCCAGTCTGAAAAAAACCCTTGAAACTATACTGCAACAAAAAGTTCTGTATCAGAACTCGTCAGGAAAGCTCTCGCAGTAGAAGGAAAGCAGTGCAACCAAAAAACAAAATGGTGTGCCTTGGCTATTCTTTACAAATAACCACATGAGGCATGCTTAGGCATATATAAAGCAAGCCCCACCCCTGGCAGCCCTATTCTCTGCTGCCATTGGCTAAGGGCTCTATGAATTTCACCCCAAGATTATTTTCATTGGTTGGATTCCTCCATAGGAACCCAATAAGAGAGTCTCCAGCCCCACCTGTAACACTTTTTCTAAAAGTGAATAGAGCATGTGTAGTCAGAACATAATTCCCCAGACATGTTCAATGATGCTCAAGGCTGAAGTAGAGCAGCTACTGCTAAACTGCACCCAGCCCAGTCTTTTTCTTACAGCTTCCTTTAATAGACTAAAACAGACTGGTGAACTTGCTTATATGAATCTGTAAATTCGCTCCACTACAACATATCACCAGGGAGATCGACCAGGGCGGCTTCCAAAATATTCTGAGGAAAAAAACACATTGACTAATAGGGAGAAAAGAAGAAGAAGAAAGCTACTTTAACTTGAAGTTGTTGAAAGTTAAACACATGGAAAAAGAGCCTGAAAACCTATTGCAACACTGATAGCCACAAGGGCAACGGAAGAGCTTTTTGAATCCCTAGTAATAAAGAATTGAATATCCCTGCAGGAGATAAACTGGAACTCGTAGATTTCAGTTAAATATTAGGACAAACTTCCTAAGTACAAGAAAAATGAAACCAGCTGTTCAGGGAGGATGTAGAATAATCTCCTTCCTTGGAGGCTTTCAAAGTCCAGCAAGACAAACATTTGTCCCCGATGCTGTAGACAGGGAGATTCTGCCATAGAGCAAACGTTTACATATTGAATTGAATTGGTCAAATAGACCTTATCAAAGTTTGCTACAAGGACAAATACAAAAATCTGTAGTTGTACAAACAAAATATAAAATTAAAGCTACTACAAAGTCTTTAAAAATCAACGTACGCATTGTTATTGCAAGGTTGCAGCGTTAGCAACAAATTCGCAACCCTTAGTGTTACAAACTGGTTTGAACCATTTAATAAAAACTGTAACTGCATTGTTTGGCCAGTACTCCATTTTCTTTCTCTTTTTAAAAAAAACCCAAAAAACAGCCAGGTTTCTGGATCTTGGTTTATCATAGAGATGATTGATGTGGTAGATCGTCTGGTAGTGGCTCCCCACATACAGGTGGTGTAATGTCTTAGTGCACAGTACTTGGACCAGGAGATAGGTAGAAAGGGACCGTTGTTCAAGTCTTGCCTTAGCCAGAAACGCACTGGATGCCCTTCAGCCAGTCACAATATTCTCTCAACCTAACCTACCTCACAGGGTTGTTGTGAGGATTAAAAGTTGTGTTATGGTAAAGTGCTCTGAGTGCCATGGCAGGGGGGCACTATATAAAAATAAAGATGATGATGAAAGATGATATACAAAATGCTAACTTAATGGCAAGTTTGGGTATCTGCCCTCTAAAACTCATGTGGGCATTAATGCAAAGTGTAGCCTTGCGAATGCTTTCCTAAGATCCATTTAAAAAGAAAAGTATAGATGCCGAACTGTTCTATGAGCAGGAGAGTTGCGGGATAGAAGAAAACTGAAATAAATAAATAAATATTTTTCACAAGAATGGACCAAAATTTGGCCCCAGTTAACCATTTGGCATAGACTGATCTGGCAAGTGCTGCCATATCAAGATGTTTATCAACATCTATTACCCTTTGTTTAAACTTTTGTTAGTTTAGCTAATAAGCCTAGCACTTGTAATGAGCAGCCATACTTAAGCCAAAGTAGCCACTTCATGAAGCCAAAAATATTGCGAGGAAGTCCACAAACCTTGCTCATCCAGACACATTTTAGGAAGCCTAAAAGATCCTATCTGGCCCAGTTTAATCCAATAGTTAATACATCTCTAATGAATGGGAGCTGAAAGGGCTCTTCTTCCAATTCTGTTCTAAACAGATATACAGGGGTATTTCTGGGCAACACCAAGAGGCCTCGAAAAGAATAATTCTGTTCAATAATAATGGGGGATAGATCAGAGAGGCCCCAAAGCTCTGCACCATAAGATACCTGCAGAATTAATTTAGCATTATACACCTTTTAAATGGTATGAATTGTACCACAATATCTATAATTATTCAAACATTTCAACAACTGAAATAGAGAATAAGCCCTTAATTTACAATTTTTTATATGTAAATTTCAAGAGGCTTGGACAGTAAAATGAATCCCAAGGTAAGTAAAAGAGCTAATCTATACTAATTATAAGGATATATAAGGAGCTATCTAACTGAGTTAGACCAATGGTCCATCTTAGCCCTGTATTGTTACGGTAGCAGGGGTTCAACCAATTCATGTTTATCAATCCACCACTTGTGAGTCTCTCTCTTCTTACCAAAGACCATGACCTTAGATTTATATTGATTTATGACCAGATCATTTTCCGTACAACAACCATTAAAATCATTGAGCAGTCTTTTCATTCCAATCTGGGAATGGGAGAACCAAATCATACAGCCTCTTGTCCTTAATCTTTACCACATGTAAAGACTACTTGTCCAGTATCTTAATTAAATCATTTACAGAAAAACTGAACCGGAATGGGGTGAGAATACATTCCCAGAGGACTCCAGTCTCAGTAGGGATTTTATTTTATTTATTTATATGTACATTTTTACCCCACCCCTCTTGCTACAAGCGACTTGGGGAGGCTCACAATTAATAACTAAAACACAATATAAATATAAAAATATAAAACATATTAAAAGTTTCTTCATGCACAACAAATAAAACACCCACAGTGTAGACAAGAAAGACCCCAAATTTACCCCGACATACCCTTACATACCCCCCACCAAATGCCTGGCATAAAAGCCAGATCTTAAAATTTCGCCGGAAGGCAAGAAGATTTGGGCTGAGGCAAACCTCCACCGGCAGGGAGTTCCAAAGCGATGGTGCGGCTGCCGAGAATGCCCTCCTGTCCATCCAAACCCATTGGTAACGCGGGACTTCCAGGAGGGCACCCCCGGATGACCGCAGGGGCCGACCAGGGTCCCAGGGAGTGAGGCGATGACTCAGATAAGTGAGGCCTTAGACCATGAAGGACTTTAAAGGTCAACACCAGCACCTTGAATTGGGCCCGGAAGACAATAGGCAGCCAGTGCAGTGCTCGGAGCACCGGTGTGATGTGCTCCCTGTAGCGCGTCCCAGTAAGGAGACAGGCCGCCGCATTCTGCACTAGCTGCAGCTTCTGAATCATCATCTTGGGCAGCCCTATGTAGAGCGCATGGCAATATCCTAGCCTCAAGTTGACGAACACATGAATGATAGTGGCAGAGTCTGAGATATATGGGTGGAGCCTTGTCACCAGATGGCACCGTGCCCTGTTCTAACTTTCAAAAAAGGTAGCAGAATACATAGTTCTAGCTAGTAGAAACAATCTTTTATTGATTGATGCAGCATGTAATTTAGCCCAAAGTCAGTGTCTAGTAATGGAAATCAAATGCTGCAGTTAAATCAATGATGGGTGCATATAAACTTTTCCCCATCTGTGCATACTTAGCTACCAAATGGGACACAACAAAACTGTGGCTCCAGTACCTGGGTCCAAGCTTTGCCAGGGGGTTAAGCATGGAATGGAAGCTGAAACTTGTGGATTGGAGCTGCTGACTGAGAGTTTCTTTATTGATCTAGCTTGCCTTTTTATAACCTTGGGGGTGAGGAGCAAGGGAGAGTGGAACCCTCAGCCAGGAGCTGGAGGACATCGTTGCCCATTCCCACAGAGTTTTGTATTTTTGACTTGTGTTGCTGTGTGTGGGTTTGGTTTTTGTGTTTGTTTGTTTGTTTGTTTTTCTGTGGGCTGGGCTTTAGGGCCTATAGTTTATACTTTTGCCCTTATAGAGCCTGGCGAGCCAACTAATGTCCTGTTTTCAAGGTCCTTTTCTATTTCCAACTGGAGACTGGTGAGCCTGTCTGGTGCCCTTCTAGACCTTTCTAGGCCTTTCTAGATTGTAGCTAGAGCTTGTTTTCGCAGAAGGAAGCTGAAGTTTAGTCCAGTTTTCATATTGCAAAACAGAGGAAGACTTTACATTTAATCTGGAAGTCATCGGAAGACAAAGGGAGATAAGTGAGCTTTTCCTGACCTAAAGTGGGAGTCTGTTTCACCTTCACCAGGATTTTTGTTGAAAAGACAGTCTGGGGCAGAAGACTGTGTCATTTTAACTTGGATTCTCATGGTGATTAGATTGTCATTATGCCCCCAAAATCTAAACATATGATGAAAACAAAAACTTCTGTAGATCCTCCGCCCAAGCAGAGGAAATTAGATGAGGGGATAAAACCACTCTCAAATTGTTATGCTCCTTTATTGTCAAATGTATCTGATGTAGATGAACAGAGTGCGATAGGTTCCTGCCCAGTCAAGCGTAAATTGGATGAAATGATTGAGGGTTTGTGTAACCAAATGGGTGCAGATAGTGACTCACATTGTAGCTCTGGTAATTCAGCAAGCGAAGAGCCTGTAATCCCCAAGGGGGATAAAAACCTGAAACTTGACCAGATGAAACCTAAGTCATCAATTGAAGTTTTTCTAACTGAGCATGTGGGATTGACAGCCCATTCAATGAAGTATATATTTGAACAAATTAATCTACTTAGCCTTAAATTGGATGATTTGGTAGGTCTAATATCTGAAGGGCAAGTTGCTAAGGAAAAGAATAAAAATTTGCCGCCATTGCACAAACCCTCTAGCTTGGACAGACTACCATTAACAACAATGGTTCAACAGGTCGGGGGAAATTACATTCCTGATTATCATGCTAGACACTCCAGGGGCAAGATGAATTATTTTGTTCCACTGTTGGATAAGCTAGTCTTTACCATTTTGCCACTACAAAATGGGTCTTGCCCATTATCGAGTATACCGCTGGATATTGCTGAACATCTTAGAATGTTAATAAGACTTCCTATCACTAGACATGAGGTTAAAAGAATAGATCTACTTTACCATCGCATGTGCGCAAAGAAATTATAGTACATCTTCATTCAGTTCAAATGGTAGAAGCTATTATGAATAATGAAGATAGATTAAATGATAAGGCAATATAGATTACCAGACCTTACAGGAAGGTGTCAGGAGAGGGAGTCTGTTGTGAGATTGTAAATGAACAACCAATGCATATTTTTTTGGAGGAGCAGATTGAGAGGAAAGGGGACAAGGGAGCTTTGGGGTCCACTCAAATAGTGAGAAGTCTCCTGAGTAGGACCAGCCTTGAAGTAGGGAAGAGATGGAAGTACAGGGAACGGATGCACTGGAAAATAATCCCAGACTATTGTCTGAAGAAAAGAGAACCTTCCTTGGTTATAGTCAATTGTCCCTAGAGGAGCAAAATAACATCCTGAGGTGGATAACTAAATTATGGGATCAATCAATATTACTTAGATCCAAGGACCAGAGGTCAGAGGGTCAGGATCCATCTATTGTAGTAGGAATGGAGCAAATATGTTTATCTAGTCTGATAGCTCAAGATCCTTCTTCCCCAGTTGTGGATTTGCACCTCCACGCAAGGAAACTGCCAGTCCCACTGAAAACGGAAGAGGTATCAGCCTTTATAAATATCCCTGGTCCTAGTACTCAACAACAAGAAGTCTTCTTTTCCCTGCAAACCTCATTTAATTTTAATTTTAATTTTGAGGGGAAAGCTGTACAGTCTTCCCAAGGGGTTAAGTTGGATAAGTTAGTTTTAAAGCTGCCCCCTGGTTAGTGGAAGACAGTGAATGCTCACTGAGCCCTCATCCCAGTATCAGGACTGTCCTGACATTCATCAGGAGGGGGATGGAGATATAAAACTTTAATCTGTTCTAGATAAGGTAGTGGAGGTTAATCAACCAGTGGCTCGAAACAGCAGGGAGGGAGGAAACAGCCCTGCACTGAAGGAGGGTCAGACACGGCATGATCAATCTGAAACTGAATCAGTCCTTAAGCATCAATTGTTAGGATCCGGGCAGAATAGTGATGATGGGAGGGAGGTTAAACAAAACCCACTGGACAAAACAGAATCTCTGATATCAAGAGAGCTAGAGAGAGAAAGTATCTGACATAAGGGCAGTAACTTGTGTAATATTCTATCTTGGAATGTAGCAGGCAGGCCTGCCTGGTAAAAAAGGGGGATCTGGACTTGGTGCTTTTTAAATTCAATATAAGCTATTATTCTTGCAAGAAACTTGGTGCAGGGAGCCCTTCTATTTAAATGAGTATGAATGTTATAATTTATTGGGAAATTCCTTATTTAATAGGGGTGACCGTGGACAGATCTACTGACATTGGTGTCCCTTGCTTTGAAGGTCCAAACAACTATTCTAGCTTCATGTAGCAATATAGCGCAGGCAGTTAGACTGTAAGCGCAAAACTAGGAGAACTGAATTCTGATAAATGTGTATATTCCCCCAGTTTCTTCGCACTTAAATGTATGGAAGTTGTTAACCCAATACATAGAGGATTTGACGACAGAGTACCCCCTAGATCATCTCCTCATAGCAAGAGATTTTAATGCTCAGATGGGAGGTTTCAATTGGGAGAATGAGAATTTCAAAATATTAAATGAAATCTGGGGACTTCCTTCACCCATTTTTCTAGACCAGTTTGTAAACGAACATGGACATCATGAGTTTGAATTGATAAATAATTATAATTTAAGGTTTATAAATAAAACTTTTGATTCAGAGACCTCCTCAAAGATAACTTACCACTCTATAAGAGGTACGAGTGTTATTGATTATTTCTTAATAGATCCAAACATGTGGCATAGAATTGTCAAATGTAAGGTGCTTGGAAGAGTTGAGAGTGACCACTCTCCACTTGTCTTGGGTCTGAAATGGTGGGAAATCTCTGACTGAAGAATCAGAGTGTACATTAGATATTCCTTTTACAATAGTAAATAGGCACCTGAAATGGGATCATTGCCTGGCAGCACATACTAAAGAGACTATGGCTACCACAGAAGAACTACTTACCCTTAAAAATAAAGTACTTGATGCTAGTGCTACGGAGTCAATGCAGGTTGTAATTAATGTCTTGAGTCCTTTATTTCACAAAGAAACCAAGGTAGATGCAAAGTTAGCAGCAAACAAATATAATAAAGCACCCTGGTTTGATGAGGAATGTATGGAACGAAAGAAGGATTTATCTAGGTGGTGTAGGGAAGTTAAAATACATAATTTAGACTCTTTCAATCATTTAGTAGTGTGGGGGGGAAAATACAAAACCTTGTTATATGAGAACAAAAAAGGTTTATGCTGAACAGCAATGGGAAAGGTTACAGCAGGCTATAATGGATTGGGAAAACAAGTCCTTTTGGGCATTAGTGGCCAAGGGAGTACCTAGACTTACAGATAGGTTTGTAATTATACCACCAAAAAGGTGGGTAGATTTGTATGTATAGCAATATTAAAATATGGGATTTGGCTACTGCTGGCTTTTGTTTTTCTCCTATGGATGATAGTCTAAACCTTTTGATTATGGAAGGAGAGGCTGAACAATTGATTAATACGCAAAAGAGAAACAAGTGGGACACCCTTCCAGCAGAGTTTTTTAAGGCCCATAAGGAATGGTGGGTTCCAGTTTTAACCTATTGGTTTAACCATATTATTAGGATGGGTAATATCCCAACTTCCTGGAAAGGGAATTTGATAATACCGATATATAAAAAGGGACCAAAAAGATGAAACAAGGTCATATAGACCTATCTCTTTGATAAATATTGTTGCCAAACTGTTTGGCCGCCATCTTCTGGGACATTTGCTGTGCTGGATTGAGGATAAAAATATCCTAAGGGAGGAGCAAGCAGGTTTTAGGAAAGGCTATGCAACTCCACACTATATATTTACCTCACAGTATATAATTTTAAAATATACTAAAGTTATGAAATCTCATTTGTATGTGGCATTTATAGACCTTACTTCAGCCTTTGACACAGTGGATAGGGATAGGTTATGGGTCAAATTATTTGAATGGCATAAATAGGTATTTGTTGCAATTACTGGTCTTATCATAAGTGAATATGGGCGTGTGTGAGGTACAGCCCAAATTGAGAGATTTCCCCACATTTCAAAACAGAGCGGGGTTTCAAGACAGGGATGTATTTTGCCTCCAGCACTGTTTAACATGTATATGAACGATGGCATAGTTGTACTGGACAGTCCAAACTTTCATCCCCCAAAATACTGTCAACTCAAATTGGGATTTTACTATACACAGATGACGCTATAATCATGGTCAGAGCTCCAATTGGCTACAACGAGCCTTGGATACTTTCTCTACATGGTGTAGATTAAAATAAATTACAAATTAATCACTCTGTAACTAACGGTATTTTCAGACGTTATGAGATCACAGTCAACTACAGTGAACCACGGTCAATCCTGCGGCGGGGCCAAAGCGCCCTGAACGTCTGTTTGGCGGCTGCCAGATGTTCACCATGGTCAATTCCCACATGGGGTCAATTTCAACCACGCTTCCAGGGCTCCCCGCCAGACATTATGAGATCACAGTCAACTACAGTGAACCACGGTCAATCCCGCGGCGGGGCCAAAGCGCCCTGAACGTCTGTTTGGCGGCTGCCAGATGTTCACCATGGTCAATTCCCACATGGGGTCAATTTCAACCACGCTTCCAGGGCTCCCCGCCAGACAATCGCCTCAAGCATGGTCAAGAGATTCCCGGCGGGAACCAACAAAAAGTAACGTCGGGCCGTGGTCAAATCAGGCAGGCGCTGCGGCTGCATTGGCCCGTGGCGCCCGCCCATCTCCCCAGAGGGCAGGGCCATGTGGCCGCACGTTGTGCCGCGCAGCCCCGCCCCCTCCCCGATTCTCCGCCGGGATCAGCCGGCACGCCTGTTTGGGGCTTCTTTTGGCCACGGTGGGTGGTTGTTTCATTCACCCACACCGGGGATTCACTGTGGTGAATCGGGCCAGCGTAACATCTCAAAATACTCTAAGATAATGTGATGGGATAGAACAAAAGGGAATTTGCTCTGGCATATAGAATCTGTAGATATCGAATTAGTTAAATCCTATCAGTATTTAGGGGTTTTTGTTTCAAGTTGTAATGGATGGAAGGATCAACTGACAGTGGTGAAACAGAAAGCTATGACTTCGACATCAGCTATAATTAGATTTCATGAATTACATAGAGGAAGGTCTGTGAGGGCAGCGATGAAGGCATTTAACACTAAGGTTCTCTCACAGATATTGTATGGAGTGGAAGTGTGGGGATATAACCAAACAGATAAACTTGAAATTCTCCAAAATAAATGTCTGAGAAGAGACCTTTAGGTCTTCCCAATGCTGTGCTTGCAGCTTGCTTAAGATTGGAAACTGATGCGGATGCAGTTATAACATTGGGTAGAAAATGTATGTCAAAATTCTGGTATAATCGCCTCACACTAGGCCCATCAAGAATTATAAAAAATGTGCTATCTCAAGGATTTTGAAAGACAAAGGACTTTGCGTTCCCCTTGGCTGCAAATGCTAGAAAGTATATTATACTGCCCCCCCACCCATGCCTGGAACTCCCTCCCTGCCCACATCTGCCTTGCCCCCTCCCTTCGTACCTTCAAATCCCTCCTCAAGACCTAATAAGGCTAATAAGGCAGGCCAAGAGAGATTTTGAAGGGAGGCTTGCTAAAGAGGCAAAAACAAGCAACAAAAACTTTTTCAAATACATCAGAAGCAAGAAGCCTGCTAGGGAGTCAGTTGGGCCATTAGATGACAAGGGAGTAAAAGGGGCGCTCAGGGAGGATAAGGACGTTGCAGAGAAGCTGAATGAGTTCTTTGCGTTGGTCTTCACTGCGGAGGATTTTGGGGAGGTACCCACGCCGGATCCTTGCTTTGTGGGCGAGGAATTGGAAGAGCTGTTACAAATCAATGTGACGTTGGAGGATGTTCTAGGGCAAATTGACAAACTGAATACTAACAAGTCACCAGGGCCAGATGGCATTCACCCCAGAGTTCTGAAGGAACTCAAATATGAAATCGCAGACCTACTGTTAGTAATTTGTAACCTGTCACTAAAATCTGCCACTGTACCCGAGGACTGGAGGGTGGCAAATGTAACCCCGATATTTAAAAAGGGATCCAGAGGCGATCCTGGAAACTACAGACCAGTAAGCTTGACGTCTGTGCCGGGCAAAATGGTGGAAACCATCATTAAGGACAGAATTACAGGGCATGTTGACAAACATGGCTTAATGGGGAAGAGTCAACACGGATTTAGTAAAGGTAAGTCATGCCTCACTAACCTGTTGGAATTCTTTGAGGGTGTAAATAAGCATGTGGACAAGGGAGACCCAGTAGATATAGTGTACCTGGATTTCCAGAAAGCATTTGATAAGGTCCCTCATGAGAGACTCTTGAGAAAATTAAAAAGTCATGGGATAGGAGGTAGTGTCTTACTATGGATCAGAAACTGGTTAAAAGATAGAAAGCAAAGGGTAGGACTAAATGGTCAGTTTTCACAATGGAGAGATGTAAAAAGTGGTGTGCCTCAGGGATCTGTATTGGGACCGGTGCTGTTTAATGTATTCATTAATGATTTGGAAAAGGGTGTTAAGAGTGAGGTGATCAAATTTGCAGACGACACCAAGTTATTCAAGGTAGTTAAAACACGAGCAGACTGTGAGGAACTGCAACAGGATCTTACGACACTGGGTGCCTGGGCATCTAAATGGCAAATGAGATTTAATGTGGACAAGTGCAAAGTGATGCACGTAGGGAAAAATAATCCAAACTATGCGTACACAATGCTGGGTACTAAGCTAGGAGTTACCACTCAGGAAAAGGATCTGGGGGTGGTTGTGGACAATACAATGAAATCCACAGCGCAGTGCGCAGCAGCAGTCAAAAAAGCAAACAGAATGTTAGGAATTATTCGGAAGGGGATAGAGAATAAAACTGAGGATGTCATAATGCCTCTATACAAATCAATGGTGCGACCGCACCTCGAATATTGTGTGCAGTTCTGGTCGCCCCATCTCAAAAAAGACATAGCTGAACTAGAAAAGGTACAGAGAAGGGCAACAAAAATGATCAAGGGCATGGAAGGGCTCCCGTATGAGGAGAGGCTTGGTAGGTTGGGGCTCTTCAGTTTGGAGAAGAGACGACTGAGAGGAGATATGATAGAGGTCTATAAAATCATGAGTGGTGTGGAACTAATAAACAAGGAGCAGTTATTTACCCTCTCAGCTAGTACTAGAACTAGGGGACACTCCATGAAACTCATGGGTGGCAAGTTTAAAACAAATAAAAGAAAATATTTTTTCACTCAGCGTATAATTGGGTTGTGGAATCTACTGCCAGAGGCTGTGGTAAGGGCCAGTACTATAGCTGAGTTTAAAAGAGGTTTGGACAAGTTTCTGGAAGATAGGTCCATTAGCAGCTATTAGCCAGACAGGATCAGGGAACATGACGGGAGCTGGGGGGAAACAACAGGGAATGGATCCCCCATTGTGACCTGTTGGGTGCTTCTCCCAAGCCACCGTTATTGGCCACTGTCGGAGACAGGATGCTGGGCTAGATGGACCATTGGTCTGACCCAATATGGCACTTCTTATGTTCTTAAGTCCCACCTCTTCTGCTCTGCCCTCCCCGACTCCTCATTTCCCTCACCTAACTCCTGCTGCTACCTACCATCCAGTACAATCTGTTACCTGTGCTCTGTGTAATCATATCCTCACCACACGGACCAGCCAGCCGTCATTCTCAATGTAACCAAGTCAAACACGTGTATCTGGGACCTCGCATCTTTATGAATGTTTCACCCCTTGTCTCTCACTCTGTTCACCTTCCTTCGTCTCCCCCCCGCCCCCCCCCCGTCCCCCCATCTTTCAGATTGTAAGCCCTAGGGCAGGGACCATGTTTATTCCATTACTTTGTAAAGCACCAGGTACATTGCTTGTGCCATATAAATGCTTGCTAATAATAATAATAATTAATAATACTTGAGTGGTTTTGGTTATTATTTCTCTGATGGAATTAGATTTTTTTTCTGTTGTGGACAAAGACTCAGTGATGCAAAGATTGTCTGATATAATTTATCAGGAAGATCTTACTGCAATAAAATTTAGTAGTATGGTTCCTCTATATATCCTTATTAAAACATAGAGGGGAGGGTTTAAATATCTGTCCATGAATTTGAAACGAAACCTGCAAGTGAGTCTGACTAGATTAAGATTTGCCCATATGAATACAGCAGGAAGAAAGTTGGTTATACCAAAGGAAAATAGGTTATGTCCTTGTGGGATGGGCATGGTCAATTACATACATAACATTCTTGAATGTTGATACTTTCTGGACATTAGTAAATGTCATATTACTCCTTTCCTAAAGAAAGTCCATATTTTTCAAACAGAGAAAAACTAATCTGGTTGTTGCAGCAGGACCAGGAAGATCTGATCCAGAATCTAGCTGCATTTGCGCATAGGGCAGCAAGAATTAGAAATCAATATCCCATTCTAGCCGTGGAAAGAAGCTAGGGACTAAATGGGTGATTTCAGACATTACGAGATCACGCTCAACCACAGTGAACCATGCTCAATTCTGCGGCGGGGCCAAAGAGCCCTGAACGTCTGTTCGGCGCCCGCCACATGTTCACCACGTTCAATACCCACATGGGGTCAATTTTGACCACGCTTCCCGGGCTCCCCGGCGCAAAATCTCGGGAAGCGTGGTCAAAGAGATCCCCACCAGGCACCAACAAAAAGTAACGTTTGGACGCCAATCCCCGGGCGGAACCAAAGGAAACGAGCCCCAGCCATGGACAATGCACGCAGCGTCGCTGCCAGGCAACCAGCAACAACACAATCACCGGAGGGAGATTTAAAGGGAAATCTGCAGCAGGGAAGCGTGGCAGGATGGAGCGAGGAGGGAGGCAGAAGAGAGCGGTGGGCGAGAGAGCGAGGGGGGCGGAGGAGGCAGGGGTAGCGATGGAGGTGGAGGGAGCGCAGGCGGAGGAGGGGGAGACGGGGGTCGTGCTGACCATGGACACGGTGTAGGGACAACACCCACAGCAGCAGGCAGGACGCGACGCCCCAGGGACATCAGCCGGACCGGGGCCAGAGGAGGCAACCAGGAAACGGGTAAGGGGAATGAAGGGGAGGGGAACAGGGGGCACAGGGGC
>QEPC01003896.1:1383053-1399171 GCA_003113815.1 Sphenodon punctatus | reverse complement strand
GTGTGTGTGTGTGTGTGTGTGTGTGTGCCTGGGCGTGTGCTCATGCTGTGTGTTCCGCTGTGCCTCTGCTGTCTTTGTACCTGCTGTGTGTGGTACCTGTCAGCCTCTTCTCCCCTTTCCCCCCTCCCTTCCCGTCTCCCTTGTGTGGGCGTAGCCTTTTGTGCCTTTTGGCTTCGTTTGCCCTCAGGCGGCCATGTCTGTGTCCCGCCCCTACCCGGTGGCTTCTGGGAGTTTTGACCACGGCTGGGGATCGGCGTCATGTCTGTTGCGCTGCCCGATCCGTGATCTGTCGGCCCGATTCCCGGTCGTGGTCCCGGTCACGTCACGTCTGTTTGGGGCTTTTATTCACCCCGGGGGGTGGTTGTTTTGTTCACCCCCACCGGGAATCCACTGTGGTGAACCGCCCGCCCGTAACGTCTGAAATCACCCAATGAGACAAATTATAAAAAAGGAAAAAACTTCTAGTGAGCTGATATGTTATAGTGGGTTGGAGTTTGGTGTTTTTTCTTAAGGCTAGGTCTTTTTGGTTTAAAATTAGAGCCTGGCGTGCCTGATCAGTGCACGGTTGGCAAGAGCTAAGGCCTTCTTTGGACAGCAGCTGGAGACTGCTGAGCCTGACTAGTACCCTGTTCATAAGGGCCAAGGTTGATTTATATCACATTTACACCCTGGTGAGCTTGATAAGTGCCCTCTTTATAAAGGCTAAGGCTGGTTTTAAAGTTATTTTATTTACTGTATTGTTTAAAGTATGGGGGAAAAATTTTTAAGATGTATTGTTATGCTGTGCTATGAGGCATTGAAATTTTTTGTTGTATTATATCCTTATTTTATAGCCAGAGCATAAGCCAGTGCCCAATAAAACAATAAGTTATCAACACTTGATCTGCCTGTCCTAAATCCTGTTTGTTCCTCAACCAAAATCAAACTTTCTTCTAAGCAGGATTCCAGTTTTATCAGCAAACATTTTGCGTAAATCTTGGCTGTAATGTCAATCAGACTGATCGGTCTATAGTTTTTTTGGATTTGACTTGTCACCAACACCTTTTTTAGATAGGGGGACAACTATACTTAGATTCCAACTCTGCAGAAAAAGTGTTGTGGTATTAATATGGGGGAAGAGACCTGCCTGAAGAGGGCCCATCAATCAAGATTTTAATTTAATTAGTTCTGGCAGAAGAAAATCCTCTCCAGGGGCTTTTTTGGCTTTTAAAGAACTTTAAATCGACTTAACTTCCATCGTCAAAACTGGTGGCCACAGCAGTGTATCCTCTATCTTCAGGTTAACTGGATAACTTTGCATACAGATGTTTTGAATTATTTTCATCACAAAACAATTCTGCATAAAAAGTCTCTCATTGGGTAGCCAAAATAAGAACACTTAGATCGAACTTAATCTCTTTTAACCAACAAGAAGTCAAATGCCAAAACAAAAACAACCAAATTTGGATTTTTTGCCACCAGCTCTAGGTCAGCCCCAAAAGTTGCCTGGAAGCTGCTTTTCTTTAAAGACAGAAGCTTCATATATTCTTTCTTAAGCTTCATCATTTGGTTAAAGAGTGCCAAGTCATCTGATTTCCTTACTTTCGTCTGGGCCTTCCTCAAGATGGATTTTGCATATTTACAATCCATGTAGAACTACAGATCTTCCATAGGTTTTCTCTATTATTATTTTCTGCCCTCATAGTTAAATTTGGTCTCAAGCTCTTACAGATGTTTTCAGAGGAGGATATCATCTCCAAATCTGTACTGGACTGGGGATCACTTTCTATTTTGGTCATAATTAGAAATAAATGCAATTTCAAATGGTTCGATACCTTAGTCACAACTACCATTTCCCATCTGGCTTTTATTGTGCATCAGCTCTAAATCTTGCACCAAACCTACATTATACTTCTCCTGAGATTTAAAATTAAGACAAGACCGTGGCTGATGATCACTCTCTTCTCTTATTAGAATCTTGAAATCCCTGAACAAATCCAGCCTGTCCCTAGAGGCGCAAATATAATCGACTACACTTCGATTAGATGCTGACAAGAACAGAAATGGATAGGTTAGATTGGGGTCCTCTAAATGCCAAATTTGAAGCCTGAATTTATAAACCAATCTAACAAAAATATGTCTAGCCTTATTTACCTTCAAGTCTATGGCCGTCCTGGAGCTTACTTCAATCTGTGAGTCATCAGGAAACACACCTTGGACAATAATATGTGAAAAATTAGACCCCAGTCTTGCACTGAAACTTCTATGTAAAATATTTGGTGAATTTGGAAATTTCTGACACCACATCCAATAAATGATCTCATTTTGACCAAATCTGCAGTGCATGATACTTCGTATGGTCATGCCTGATAAAATGTATGGTCATAGTATTGGTAGGTGGAATATATACATTTACAACCACTATTAGTAATTCATAAGAGTAAATACTGGTACACTTCTATTTCAGGGATAGTCCACTTCCTCTTAAGGTAGAAGGGGGAGAGAGAACCACCATCAGGTTTACCTATCTCATCATAGGTTACCAATTCACATCAGGAGGGAAACTCAGATGAGGAAATATTGGAATAAAGAGGAGAGGAAAGGTGCAAATAAGTGTCAGAAAAGGAGGTATTTGGTTTATGCCTCTTACAAGTGGCTGTGGCCATATTAATTGTATTAAGAATTGCTCTGGCTAGAGTATTTTCCACTTCTGTAAATAGATTCCTGAAAATGTTGAAGCTTTCTGGGTGGCCCAAACCTTAGAAGCCCGTTTCCTGTTCTTAAACTCTATTTCCCACCTCAGGGAGTGATTCTTGTTATACAACGGTTGGATATAATTAATCATATAGGGTGAAAGATGCAGGTTCATAGAAGAAAGCAAGAGTTTATACAAATTATCCTTGGAAAAGTGCTTAGATTAAAAAAAACTGTGCTTATGTTTCATACTAATTTTCTTAAAGCAAAAAGCATAGCAGGACCCCACTTAAATCTGGTTTCTTGTGACCAAACCTTGGATTCTGTTGCCAGGTAGCCATTCCTGACCCCCCCCACCCCCCAAGGGCTGAAACCTGCAGGCTGTCTCCCTAGTATTACCTCAGAAAGGTCAACTCTGTTGTGGGTTTAAAGCAAGCACCGTCTGGTGCAGACTGAGGGAATGGGACAGTCATGCCAGCATTGTCAGTCAGTCCCGAAGAGACCCCTGCTCTGAGTCTCCTCATTCTCTCAGTGACTGGGTTCAATGCTCCAAGTCTCTGAGCTCAAAGGCTTGGGTAAAGGCACCTTGAGGAGAGGTGTGAGCTTGGACTCGGTCCTGGATTGAGAATCCTCCAATCAAGGGTGAGGAGGATTGTAAATTCACCAATAAGAAAGAAGCTACGTTTAACCAGCAGGGGGAGACCAGGGCACTGTCTATTATTTTGTTGGGGAAAGAGCTGGAAAAGCTCTTCATGTAAGTTTTCAGTGTGGTCCACCCTAGTGTGCTGCATGCACAGGTGAGCGGAGCAAATGCCTATATAAGGGGAGGAATGAGGGATTGCGCTTGTGTCTCTGGCCAAGTGTCTGGAGTTAGGACTGTCAGCTGCGCATTGGAGAGGGAGGGAAGCCTTGCTGTTGAACCGCTTCTAAGCGCTCTCCAGCCTTGCCCCAAGTACATCGGCAGTTGAAAGTTGCTCAATGTGCAGCAGGCTCTATACCTGTTCTGTCAGCTGGTAACTGGACTAATTTTCCAGATGGGCTTTTGAAACTAAAGGGGTAGAGGAGCAGAACTCAGCCACAAGGCAGGAGGGGACTCACTATAGCTACTCCAGCCATGGGTTGGAGGGCTGGGGTTACCCAAGTTTTAAAACCTGGGGCAGCTAATCGGTCTGAACAGTAAACCGAGTTACAGTACAAGTTTCCTGAATAAACCGAGTTGCAGTACAAGTTTCCTGTAATCCAATCATTGAAAAAATAACTAAGACGCTCCTAAAATCCCTGTTTAGCTAGCCTTCTACCTAGCAATATTCCAGGAAAGTAACGGGGGGCCGCATTGGTTATAAATTGGGCTTTGTTGTTAATTTCCTGACTGGAAATAGCTACTCATTGCCAGGAATTTTCCACATGTATAGAACACACAATTACTTTTATTACCCCTTTTTGGAATTAACAGGCTCGAGGTTTGGATTTGGGCGCTCAGATACCTTTTTGTATGAGCCTGGAACCCTTTTTTTTTTTTAGCCCAACAAAAACAAGGGTTTTCCTGCAAAACCCTTTACTCACCCGTTGCCCAAAGATGGACTCTGAGCTTCCATATCTCTCTACATGGATCAATACTAGAAAAATAGACCTGGGTTTTAGTTTGATGATTATTATAATGGTGGTCTACTTGGTAAACAGCAAGTTTTGAAAGCCATAATGGAATTCATTTACTTAATATCTTCCATACTATATTTTTTAAATTAAAAAAAAAACCTATTGCCATCTATTGATATCAAACCATAAAACGTTTGGGAATACTACTTAGGTCTACTGCCTTCTGCCTCCCCAACCTACTTTCCATCCTCAGATCGTTGCCTAGAAATCCTGACTTGCAAGTTTTCCCTTGGGCAATACAGGGTAAGGTTTTCTTCATCTGCTTTTGCCAAAGTAATTGATTTAATTGAAGATCCATGTGGTACCTGCCCATCAAAAATTAAGGGTGGACACAGGTCTCTACTATTTGGGAAATACGGACAAGAAGAGGCAACAGTGGATCACAAACCCCTGTATGTGACAAAGTAATTCCATGGCTGTTCTTAATCAATTCAAAAGAGTCACCGCCATCAGAAAGGCGCAAGAGTTAAATCTCCTTGGCCATTCCCTAGAGATCCTCTATGACACAAAGGGATTCTTAATTTTGCATGAGTCTTAAGATTGCCCCAAAGCCCTAACTCAGAAAATGCTTCATGAATCAGATGAATTTGTGACTCGGGGATCACAATCTGATTGTCTGGCAATCTTGCTGGAGGAGGATAAAATGGAGTGGAAGTTTAACCATCCAAGCTGCAAGGAAGAATTGCAACCATACCAGTTATCATAAGGCCTAGCTTGGTTATTTCTTTTTTTGTTTCTTTTACATTATTTAAAAAGTTGAGCTGCTGCCCTACCATTTAAATTGCACAAATTTCCCAGCTGTGTTAAAGTATGGTCCATTTTAGGATTGTAGCTAGAACAATTCACTTGGATTGCTTTATCAGCAAAAGGAGATTTGAGCACTCTCCTCTAAATGGGGAGGTGGCCCTCTATCCAAACCCCACAAATATTTGTCTGACTTGGTACTGAGTAAAAAATAATAATAATAATTTTGATTCTGGCTCAGTAATACCATCATCAATAGGATCTGTTGAGGTAGTGGGACTAAAATCAGAAGTAATATAGGTTGAAAAACAGAGAGGAAATGTTTGACCAATTTCCAGATAATATGGCTTCATTTAGATCTAACACTTTAACCTTATCATCACTTATTGCCCCCAACTTCTGGAAGATTTCCCATTAACTTTTAACATTCAATGAGGCAGGAAAATAATTTATTTTGCGCTGATTCCCAGTCCTATTTATAGCAGGAACTTCAAGCATCTTACTCTTGGATCATAATTTTCAGAGGACTTGTTACATGATCTACAAAAACAAGAAACTCATCTAGTATCCAAAGTCATCCCATCACAATAAACAAACAGCAGTATCTTCCATTCAATGGGGTGTCAATTAAAATAAACCTCAGCCCCAGTCATCAAAGCTCCTCCCTTTGAGACCTCCCTTCACATTATTTAGTTCCTGTAAACTCTGCCAGGGCTGGGTATCACTAACAATTGGGATTATATAAATGGTTCTAATAAATGAGCAGCTATAATTTCCCCAGGATTAAGCAAACCAGAAAAGGTGTTACAGGTTGAATCAAGCTCCTAATACACACACAGCAAAAGTCCAAATAATCCCAAATCACAGAGTAATTGTCTCACCCATTGCATCTTCGGGTTCGCAAACTGCTACTCTTGATAACTGACATAATCCATGGGGACTCTCACCAGCCAATCAAGGGCCAGCGCCCTTATGCTACCACCCTTTGGCCGCTGCCTCCAGGCAGATGGAGCTTGAATAAATTTCTGGCAGGGAAGGGAAAGGCACCAATCAAACCCTCCTCCAATGCAGGCACTAGAACCCTTCAATCCAAGCCCGCAGAACATCCAACTTCTCCATATTTGATGCCCCACATGAGGTGTATACTAATCCCCTTCCCATCTCCCAGATTGCATGGATCCAGGTTGGGTGTAGCAAGTCCCACTCCACTCAGGGCACTTCCTTGCAGTAGCCACAGCTTTGGTGGGGCAGTGCCCACTTGTCCATATGGAGAAGGCTCCCCTGATATCTAATCTACATTTTGTATCCGATATCATTATTTTTCTTTGTCTTGTGTTTTAATGAATTACTTCTCTACTTCCTGTAAACATCTATTGCCTGTGTGGTCACTTCATCTATGGGAAGAGTGAGAGCATTTATAAGTCAAACCTAGACTGGGAATTTTGCCCAGAAATTACTTACTTTTACACTGTGTCAGTCTGCTTCCCCAGATTTATCCTGGCCTGGACTCTGATTGCATCTTTGGATATACCTGTTAAGACTTTCTGCCTGTCCTGATCCTGCGGGAACTCTGGTTTGGCCCTGATTCTGCATGCACTCAACCCTGATCACCCTTGTTGCCTGATGCAGGCTTGCACACATGCCTACAAACAAGTTACTTCTCTCTCTTTCACACACATCTCTGACAGGTGGGTTTCAGGACAGTTGATTTGCTGAAAGTGATGTCCTGGTGCAACGTTGATTTCTGGAACCAGAACATTGACTTTGGGTCCCAAATGTTTTGAGCTGACACCCTGATTTTTCCATTTTCCATCTCAGTTCGTTGATTGGTAACCAAGAAATGGGTAACAGAAATTAAGGTGATTGGGGGCAGAACACTCTTTCTATAACACTGTCTCTTTGAAGACTCTCAGATGTGAATTGTCTTCCCCTTTCAAGAACCAAAAAGAAAGTTGACAAGAGACTTCAAGGGAAAGGCTTTCAAAGAGAGGACAGATTGGGTTCAGAGGTGCCTTATTAATGAAGAAGCAGCTTTGCAACCCAAGCTCAAACTCCGAGACCCAAGGGCAAAGCCATGATAGGGACCGATAGTGCATTTCCATTGGAGCACACAAGTGGGGGGGAAGAGGGATCCATGCTCTGTGCTGTGACTGCATCCCTGGCTGACACTGTAAAGGAGGGCACAGGAGACCCGTTCCATCAAGGAGCTGGGTATGTTTAGCCCAGAGAAGAGAAGACTAAGGGGAGACATGATAGCCATCTTCAAATATCAGAAAGACTGTCACATAGATGGTGGAGCAGACTCGTTCTCTGTTGCTCCTGAGGGCAGAACTAGAACCAATGGGGCTCAAATTACAAGGAAGCAGATTTTGGTTAAGCATTAGGAAGAACTTCCTATTATGGCAAGAGCTATTTGACAGTGGAACAGACGCTAACTAGGGAGAAGGTGGCATCTCCTTTCCTGGAGATTTTCCAACAGAGGCTGGACGGCCATCTGTCAGGGATGCTGTAGCTGTGGCTTTCCTGTACTGAGCAGGGGGCTGGACTAGGTGACCTCTGATGTACCTTCCAACTCTCTGGTTCTGCACCAGGACTCATTTGAAACCACTGCAGTGATGTCCACTGGGTCAGTGATGGGGTTCTCCTCTGTTCTTCCCAGGGTGCTGGGGTTTGGGAGAGGGGATGGATTTTCCATTCCTGGTGGGGGTGCGGAGCTCTTCTTAGTACATAGAAGCTCTAATAGAGATGGACAACCTCCCACCCCCAGCCCACTTTGGACATCAGTACACGCTCTATGGGTGGAATAGGATATGGGAGGGGGGTGGTGGTTAATGATTGTACTCTGAGTGGGGGAAGAAGGGGGAGACTCAAGGATCTATGCCATGGATCACCATTTTGACATGTCTGGAATTATTATTCCAGCTCCGCTTAGCTAACCAGAGTGTTGTGTCCATTTTCTTTATGCCTCATTTTATGAAGGACATTGACAAATGGGAGTGAATTCTGATGAGGGTGACAAAGATGTTAAAGAGTCTGGAAAGCAAGTCTTATGATGAAAGGTAGAAGGAACTGGTTATGTTTAGGCTAGCAAAATGAAGATGAAAGGCAAATATGATAGCAATCTCCGAATACCTAAAGTGTTGCCACTAAGAAGAGGGCAAGGAACTGTTCTGCCCGGCTACAGAGGGCAGGGTTGCCAAGTCCTGTCGCTTTGCCCTCCACAACATTGCTCTGAGTCGCCCCTTTCTCTCGGTCTCCTCTGCCAAAACCCTTGTTCATGCCCTGGTCATCTCCCGCCTTGACTATTGCAACCTCCTCCTGGCTGGCCTCCCCCGCTCTCACCTGGCTTCCCCCCCACCCCCCCTTATCTCCATCCAAAACTCCGCTGCTAGGGTCATCCACTCAGCCCGTCATGCAGCCTCTCCTCACTTCACTGGCTCCCACTTCCCCAACCCATCCTTCACAAACTCCTGGTATTCACCTACAAATCCCTTCACAACCTGACTCCCCCCTACCTCTCAGCCCTAGTCTCCTTACACACCCCTGCACGCACTCTCCGCTCCTCCTCTGCCCCCTCCCTCGCTCTCCCTCATCTCCCCTGCTCCCCTAACCACCTTCCTCCCTTCTCCCTCGCTGCCCCCCATGCCTGGAACTCCCTCCCTGCCCACATCTGCCTTGCCCCCTCCCTCCGCACCTTCAAATCCCTCCTCAAAACCCACCTCTTCCTCTAACGCCTGTTAGAACTTTCCTTTCAATATTTCCTGTCTGCCCTCCCCACAGACTCCTGCCTAACCGCAACCAAGCCAAGCACGTGCACCTGAGACTTATAATAATAATTAATAATAAACAATGGACTCTTTACAAGAAGGCACTTTTCAGTTAAATATCAGGGGAAACTTCCTGGTAAGAGTTTTGTGATAATGGAACAAGCTGCCTGTGGAGGTTCTAGGAAGTCTTCAGGATTGGAAGAGACTGGACAGCGGGCTGTTTAGTGGGCGTTATCCTGCATCCAAGCAGGGGGTTCGACTAGATGACTTTTGAGGTCACACCCAACTCCCTGATTCTATGGGTGTTTTCAGACAAGTGCCTCCCCACCCAATACCCACCCTGCTTGTGTGAAAACCCCACTGGTAGCCAATGGTTAAGCACTGACTACGGAGTGGATACTGGGTAGGTAGGTGCTGGGTGAGTAATGAATGCAGCACTTGTTTGAAAACACTGGGTGATATTGACCCTATCTAGGCTACACTGCAGCAGCCCCTGGTAGCCCATCTGGAAAGCTGCTTTAGCCCTTTCTAAATAACAGGACTCCGATTTGCTTAACACCGGTTAATATCCGACACCTTTTTGTTTCTGGGGGTGCAGACGAACCTAATGCATCTCCTCAGCCAGCTAATTTCTCTCTCCTATAATCTGCTCCTTCCACGCCTCCAGCTGTTGTGATCACCTGATCTTTCAGGGAACTTCCACAGGGGGCAAATTTCCCCCAATCTGCTCCTTCGTGCTTTTTTTTTTCGGGGGAAGGAGGAACCGGTAGAATTTTCCACCAAATACTCGACTGCCCTTTATTCCAAAGACGTGTCTCCAATCCCGGGCAGGCCTTTGGCGGGGGCGGATCTAGGATCTTCGGAGGAAGAGTGTTACTGTTAAGCCTCCTAAGGAGATTTTAATGGGGGACAAATTATGTTTAAAATCTGTCAACGGGGAGGAGAAGAAAACGAAGACTTGGATAAAATGGAATTCACCCAGTTTTGCCCCACAAACTTTCCCCTCCATTTATCATCAAAGCGGCTCCCCTTAAAATCGTGGGGATGATGCAAGACAGGTTGAAAACCAACAAATCACTAATGTTCTCAGTGGAAACAAAAAAGCCTACTTCTGCCCACGAGGGATGGGACGGCCAGTTTTTCGATAGGATATGTGGACTCGGAGAAAAAGGGCCCTGTTTGAATTTACGAATGAACGAATGCTATATAATGTGTGTGTGTGTGCGCGCGCGCGCGCGCGCGTGTGCACTGTATATAGACTGTTTATTTCTTATACAGTTTGATTATTTTTTTTTAAGTTTTCTTTGATCATTGACCATTTTTTCCTGACCAAATACGAAATCTCTGTCTCTTCTGGAGTGTTTTCGGAATCCCAGCGCAGACTCTACTCGGGCATGCTAGCCTCCCTCTGTTGCCGATTAGTAAAACCAAGTATAAATTCAGTCCATTTCTTTAGTCAGTTTTCCTAAGATAGGAAACTTGATTCATTCCGAAGTCTGAATCTAGTCAATTTCCGAAGCAGCACTTGAGTCCCGGGTCTGAAGCCATTTCTTTCTATGCTACTCTTAAAAATATATAGGTATTTGCCTATAGTAATCGCTTTTAAAAGGTGAAAATATAAACATTTTCATTATTTTTACATGCTGAGGAGGGGTCCTGAGTGGGCCGAGAGGCCTTGTGTTTTCACCCACGGTAGTTGGTCAAATATCAATCAACCGAACAAATAGTCTCCGTTTTGTTATTGCGTTCCCGGCGTATTTCACTGAGGTTTTTAAAATGCATTTGTTTATATTTTGTACATTGACTGTGTGTATATATTTCTGGATAATTCTGGATGAATCGCGGAGGGTGCATCTCTTTTTATTATTTTAAGATTATTGAGTTTATTCAAAATTGCATCTCTGTTAGGCTTCTCTGGTTTGTGGATTCTCGGGTCCTCTGGCAGATTCATGGCACTGAAAAATAGCTCCTACCTCAATTAGTTAAAGAAGTTGCCTCCCACCCACCCAAAACTGCCCTGCCGCAAGCTCAATTAAGTAGAAATCCAGGTAACATGTGGATGTGCTATTAATAAGTAACCTGCACCTCCGGTGATGATTGATTTCATTTTATTTTTTCCCTTGATTTATTCTTGACAAAAAATTAATCTTAAAAACAGAGCGCCTGTCCTGGCCCAACAGTGCGTGGTTTTAGTGAGTCACCAATAAGACGCAGTTGGTTGGATGTTTTCCAGTGGGCGATGTTAGGCGAGAGGGGACTTGTGGATGAAGTTAACATCCTTCGGACCCACTCTGGGCTGCCATGGGCCATTTTTTGTGTGTAAATCTGGGGAAAATAAAACGCAATACCATTTCATCTGCAGCCTCTCCTTCTCAACCGGGGAAGAAATAATAATTAATTAATAATAATATGCATTTAATGACTGGTTACCTCTCCAAAATAATTACACCCTGAGACACCCCACTTTTGTGGGATAGTTTGGGAATTTGGTTGCTCATTGGTAATTAATCTATTGGTAATGGAAGTGAATGAGTTAGTCAGGGGGACTGATTTCCCCCTCCCCTCCCAACCGCATTTCAATCATATATTTTGACTGGGAATTGCGATTCTCAGCCCAAGATATAGGAGGACCTTGATGGAGCTCGAAACTATCCAAGACTTTAATTCTGGATTTTAATGGCTTGTTTGGAGCTCTCGTCACAAGGAGCAACTCTTTGCCTAATCAGAAAACACACACACACACATCAAATCTTGGGGGTATGGGAGCCGGCTGTAACCACTGTCAAAGCCTGCCCTACACTGTCGCTGTAGGGCAGGCTTGTTCTCCTGAGCCATTTAAACCTCTCTCTGTGAGTTCATCTCGGTACTGGGTGGGTTAAAAAAAAAAAAAAAAAGTGGGGGGTGGGGATGAGTTAAACGAAGGAAAGAAAAGTCTCTTATCCTGAGCTTTCTTGTTTAGTTTGGGAAGGATCCAGGACTGGGGGATATGACTGTGTTCCCGGGTGGCTGGGAACTCATGATTTGTTTTTCTTGAACTAAATGCCCCCTCCCGTTTTCCTACAGTAACTTGAGTGTAGATGAGGGAGGGAGGGGGGGGATCGCTTAGAGAACCGGGTCGGACTCTAACATCCCTAACTTGTCCTCTAATGCAAACGGGCTCGTTCTCTTCTTCCGATACCCAAATGAGCTGTAAATGCATCCAAAATGTATGTGGGGGGGGGGCGTGTGTGTAGGGGAGGTGTGTGGGTGTCGGGTGGGTGTAGGGTGTGTGTGGGGGTGATGGGGAGGTGCGTGGGTATAGTGTGGGTGTAGGGTAGGGTGTGTGGGTGTGTGTAAGGGGTATACGGTATGGGGTGGATGCGTGTGTTTAAAGTCTCTCTGCTTTTCATTTCTTGCCCATCTAAATCCCCGATGTCAGAAACGTGAAAAATCGGCAGGGAAGATTCCTGGGAGAAGGAGACCCAGTTTCGGGTGACTCGTCGATGACCCCATTCCCACAGCCAACCCCCTCCCCCAGTCCCTCTTCTTCCCCTCAACCCTTCCTTCTCGCGGCCAGGTTCGCGGGAGAGATGGAGAGCCCAGGAGCTGGTTCCAGACAGATGCGGCTTCATTATTTATTCGGAGGCAACCAACGGAGAGAGAGAGCGAGAGAGAGAGAGAGAGAGAGCTGACAAACCTATCCCGAGAGCCCGCCGCCAGCCAATCGAGAAGTCCAAATCTCCCCTGGAAAAAAATAATAAACTATTTTTACGAAAAAGCAGGCGTCTGGGACAGGTTCTGACCTCTGACGCCTGGAAAGCTCCTAAAGAAAGGCTTATATGGAGAGCTCCGGTCGGGCCAACGGATTCCTCAGGCCCCCAGCCAAAGGGAGGGAGAGCGAGGGCTACAAGGATGGGGGAGGCGCTGGAATAGAAAGCGGTTTAGCTTTTCCTTGCATTTTCTGGATTTAGTCTAATAAGTGGGGAGAAAGGAAGGAAGAGGCGAGAGAGAGAAATATGTTCATTTTGGGAAGGGACAGCTAACACCAGCATTATCTCCTGAAGTGAAATCACCGAGTTTGTGTACATGTTTCAAATCTCTCTCTCCATCCAGCAGGAAACGATCTAAAACATTATGCATACATATCTATCCATCCATGAAGTATAGTAGTATAAGTGGTATTATTATAATATAATATAACATGCGTACTCTAACATAGTATATCTAATATAATTATATACTTATACGGTAGGTGTTCTCTCTCTCTCTCTCTCTCTCTGATGCCTCTCGTATATATATATTACTCTGTGTGGAAGAGAGAGAGAATGAATATGAACATGCATAAATACGCATTTAATCTGGAATTGGAGGACGCTGTAATCATTCATCCTCAAAATCTGGTCCCTCATAATCTTGAATCAACCCCACCCCCCAAGGTGTAACACACAAGCTAGCGAGAGCAGAGCCGGCTAGGATGAGGATGCTATGTCTTCGGAAAGTTGGTAGGTAGGATTTGTAGTTATACTCAATCCTGCAATCACTCCCATCTTCCCCCCCACCCCATCCCTTCAGCCCTGGGTGCTCTCGCCCTTTCCATCCTTAGACTTTCTCACTTTCCCTTCTAAATCATTATCTAACACTTTTAAAAATTGCCCGCCCTCTTAACAATTAGAATGTTTGTCCACCCTGAATTTCTATTCCAAGCGAAGGAGATGTGATAATAGTCGTCTTTTCCTCGGTGGAAATCTTGGTTTAGTGACCAGCTCTACTAATAACTCGCTTCCCTCGAGTAAAGTGCCTTGAATTCCCCTTTGGGTGGGAACACTATTGGGGAGCATTCATCAAAGGGATAGCATCCGAAGTACAAAAAGGGAATTTGAAGTAGGCAAGTCAGCTCAGTCCACAGGCTTCCTGCTGCAGTGTGTCCAAAGTGAGGTTCAGCCCCAGGAGGGAGAGGAGGACCAGTCAGCGCTGCCTACCACTAAGCGAAGCCCTTTGGACACGACTGATAAGGAACAGGAGGAGGAAGGATGGATGGATGGATCCCAAGGTCCACATTATCCTACCACTGGGTATTTTAACCAACTGTGTTAATCGTGGAAGGGAACCTTACCCATGCAGGGCTTCCAGGGGGTTAGCTAGTTGGGAACTGGGTGGAGACGGAGGATTCAAAATAGTCGGGTGAGAAATAACAGAGAAACTGGAGTGCAGCCTGGGCTTCCTTGTAGCTGGAGGAGCCGAGCTGCGCTTCCCGGTGGAAAACAGTACATTGTTGCGCCCTAACTTCAACTGGCCTCTGATAGCAGGCAACTTGGGACCCTGCGCCAGGGCTTTCAAAATAGCGGAGAAAAGAGTCGCCCCAGGAGTCCTTGGCTTCCAAAAGTTTTGTTCGGAGGATAGATAGATTTTATTATGTATTATAATATATAATTTACACTATAGTTGTTCTAGATAGATAGATAATCTAACTATTCTATATCTAGCTTCATTCTCTCTCTCTCTCTCTCTCTCTCTCTCTCTCTCTCTCTCACACACACACACACACACACACACACACACACTTAATGATGAAGGAACATTGTCCTGACACAGAGAGAAAGCCAAGGTATGTTGCTTTTAGCTACTGACAGACCGAATTGTCCAAGTTCTTAAAACTTTGGAACAAAAGTACCCAGGAGGATATCCCTTCCTTTACCCCTCCCCCCCACACTTATTCGGTTTCCTCCTGCGAAGGGAGGCTGGGATCTGGCCCTTGGCTGCCGGAGGAGCCCCAGCAAGCTGGCATTCTGCGGGGAGAATCCTACCCTAACAACTTGCACATGTGGCTGGGCCAAGGAACGGCTCGCCTTGTCCCGCCATTCCAGCTGCCTTTCTTTCTTTCTTCCTTTCTTTTTCTGCTATTCGGTCACATCTATCTATCCTTCTGCCTCTCTCTCTCTCTCTCTGAGTGTGGGGAGAGAGAGGCGCGCTTGGCAGAGCTCAGAGAGGGGCCTTTTCCGTTGGGGTGAGGAAATGTCTCCGGGCATGTCAGATGGCCCTAACAGCAACTGTAAAGGACGTGGGGGATGGGGAAAGATAGGATAACTTTTGTTTTAACGCAGCCTTGCACAAAACTCCTCTAAGTAACAACTGTAGAGCAATTCACCGGGGAGGCGTCCGGCCACTGACTTTGGAAAATAGGGAGGAAGTTATATATCCAGTGAAATCACTCCTGGGGGGGGACACCGTCACGCAAAACTGCTTCCACCAGACACACCTAACACACACACATCCTCCTTTAATGTACACATCCGTACACACAATCTCCTTATGTGTATGCACAGAGACACACATATGCACACAAACACACATACACACACATCTCCTTACATGCGTGTAATCTTCGTATGTGTACACACACACACATATCTCCTACTCCTTTTAATGTACATTAGGAGAGACACTGGGATCAAACCTAACAAGCCATGAAAATATCACATTTTTAGCCTCAATATTTATATAACGTCCTTGGGAAAAATTACCTTGTTAAAAAACCGCATCCCCCATAATCCCGTCCTTCCCACACGCTCCCCTCCCAGGATTTAAAGTAAACTAAAGTTATTGTCATCGCTGCAGTGTTTTCAAATGGGAGGAGGCAGGGGAGAGATCTTTCGAGATTCGAAGCGCGATATTTTCGACTTGTCAGATGAAGGAGGCGAATGTCCCGACATAAAGGCATCCAGCATTAAAAGATCAGCCGCCGGTATTTAAATAGAACAGGGAAACTGAGATGACATTCAAAGTCTCCATTTCAATCTTAGAAATTGTCTCCTCTGCAATTGTCAGTGTGCCCCTGCCCCCAACAACCACCAGCGAGTAAGAAGGACATGGAGATTCTTCGTCTCCTTACTTACTGCTTTCCCGAACTTTGAGACTCAAAAGCACCCTAGAGCAAGTGACTTCATTTACCTGTTCCAGCGCACCTCTCAAGCCTCCCCGCACAATGATGTATCAGCTACTCTAGCTCCCAGATTTAATATTTAAGCACAGAGGGAAACAAACAAAAACAAAAGAAAAAACTTGAACAAAATAACAGCAACAAAATACAACAACAAATGTGTCACTACTTTTCCGTTCTTTTAAAATTAACGCGCAGGGACTAGCCAGTACTGAACCGAGAATGGGCTGCAAACTAGTTTGTGCACACCCAGACCCCCCACCCACCCACCCAATTCTCTTTGTGGGAGTGAAGACCCCTCTCTCTCTCTCTCTCTCTCTCTCTCTCTCTCTCTCACACACACACACACACACACACACACA
>QEPC01003896.1:1342180-1382389 GCA_003113815.1 Sphenodon punctatus | reverse complement strand
GGGGGGGGGGAGGGCAGGCGCCTGTTGCCTCCCTTAGTCGCTGTACAGGAACTATGGGATTGTTGCTGCCTGCGATTGGGAGGCGGGAGGGGTCCTCCTCTTCTGATAACCAGCTGCCAGATGCTATGATGAGGGGGGGGGGGGCGTTTAGAAGAAATTCATTCCTAATTTTTCCTGGAAAGCGGTAGGAGGGGTAGGGGGTGAGTGTTTAATTAATTCATTAATTACTTTGTTTGTTTGCTTATTTATTTGTTTAGATTTTAGAGACTGGGGATGTGGGTCTCCCCCCCCCCTCCCATTCAGGCGGGGTGTGAGGGGCGGACGAAGGATGTTACTTTTTTGGGTGGGGTGGATAAGTCCACCTCTTAGTATCTCCCAGTAAGAGAGACCAAAGGGGGGTTGGTTGGATTTGGGATGGTGGCCAAGCCATCATCCTGTTTGATAAGCTGAGCCTCCCAAAAACAAGACGCAAAGTCGGTTCAGCCTGGTGGGGGGAACGAGATCAGAATTATTTCCAACTAGAGAAGCGGTTGAGGTTTCAGGAAATCCAGACAAGTCTTGTATTGATCAATCTGTGCGCCACTCCGGGACCAGGATCCCCTCTGCACCCTGGGGAAGGAAGCCTCGCGTGGGAAACTCTAACCCTCCTTCCTAGAGGGGAACCCCGCTGGCAGAAGCAGCAACTTGGCCCTGGAGGCGATCTGCCTGCTGCCCCGTGCCCACCCCGCCTCTCCAGAACGCGAGGAGAAGCCTGGATTCTCAGGCCGTTGTGCAGAAACAGGAGGGGAAGAAGAGTGCGGTGCCGCCGCCGCCGCTGCTAGGGGTGGGTTGAGGTGAACTGAGACTGCGATCTAACCTGAGCGATTGAGGCGGGGAGTATTAATACGCAGAGAGAGAGAGGATTCGGTTGCTCACTGTCCATTGGCAATATACACACACTCCGAGAATTTGGCCACTCATTATCCATGAGAGAGAGAGAGAGAGAGAGAAATTGGTCACTACCCATCCTTAATACACGCACAGAGAATTTGACCCCTCACTAGCACACATGCACAGAAACTCTCTCTCTCTCTCTCTCTCTCTCTCTCTCTCTCTCTCTCTCTCTCTCTCTCTCCTGGTTTGCTCGCAACCCTTCCCAATGGCTTGGGCAAAGGGAGGCAAGGTAGAAATTCTTGGATCTGACCCAAAAGCCCTGGCGGAGTCTCTGCTCGGATTTAGCGAAAGTAACAGGGCCCCCCATTCATTCTCTCCAGAACGCAATGGATCAGACAACGCCACCGAAAAGTTTGCAAAAGATTTGGCAAGGGCGCAAAACCAGTTAGAACAAAGCTTGGGAAACCTTTATTCCTACTATTATTGTTCGGGTTGCTTTCTTTAAAGACTGGGGGGGGGAGATCAAGGGGGGGACCATTGCTACAACATCCCCCTACAATTATAGTATAAAGGGAGGGGGGAGGGAAGACACCGGAGCAGTTCCTCCCCCCTCCTTACAAGTCAGTTTCTTGGCTACATTTTGAACTTGGGTGGGGAAATTATAGATTGATTTTCACATTTTCTCTTATCCTCCCCCTCCCACCTTGGGTGAGTCAAAACCCCTCTGATTCTTGCCCAAGAAAACACAATCTTCTCTCTCAGCGCCAGGCGTGTGTTTTATACCGCGGCGATTTTCATGGTCGCTTACAAAAATAATCTCCCTGATTTCCCTCTCATGCCAAGTCTCTATTTGCCTATCTCCCTGGTATGTACTGTACACTCCTAGCATTCAAAAAGCCGAAAGCCCAAACCGTCTCCAGTCCAGAGACTTCCCAAGGAGAACTACTAAGTAACGGACCGAGGGGCATAAACATTTCATGGTTCCGATATCAACAGGAAGGATTGAGGGTGGGAGCATCTCTAGCTTGCTTCCAACCCTAGTGATTCTGTAGTCGTCACAAATACCAAATTGGACTCGACCGAATATCAATCCATTTCAACCAAATACCTTTCTGCTTTTGATGATCTCCTCCTTCCAACTCTGCACTGGATGGAGTTCCCCCTACTCTGAAAGATTAGTGAGCTGAGTGAAGGGTGGGGAGGGCGATGTCTTTCTCGGGTTTGATTAACTGGCTAGAACCTATCCATATTTTCAGAATTCCGGTCAGAATTTCAAAGGAGGTTGGACCAGACTTCTGAGAAGGTTTTAGCCAAGGCTCAGTCAGGATATCCTTGCGATTTTACCCACAGATAACTAAACCCTCCGGCTTCTAGGATGGTTCCTAACAGAGTTGATCCGCAGTTCTCTCTATTTATTTGTGTCTGTTTTATCCGCACTGGTGTCTGTTTATGCGTGCCTAGTTTATCTACAGGGCTGTGTGTTATTTATGGAGAGAGGTGATCTGCGACGCCGTGCATTTATTGACACATATTTTCTCGGTAAGGATGTTTACTTATTTCCAGTTTGCTCTTTTGGAGGAAAGAGGGGAAATAAAATAAATAAAAGAAAATAAATTATTGAAAGGCCAACATGATTCTAGAGTCGAAGGGCCCAGGAACTACACTTAAAGGGGTGAATGCTGGCTTGGTGGCGACGGGCTGGGGTCCCAGTCTTCCCTATGATCAAAATGATTTTTTACCCCATCAGAGATTGGGGTTTTCATTGAATGAGACTGAGAAACTTTCATTGTGAAACTAGTTCACAGAGCGAACCTCCGAAGGATCAGTCTCTGTATCATTATTAGGAATTGTTCTGAAGCAATTCTTTCTTTCTTTCTTTCTTTCTTTCTTTCTTTCCAAGCTTAAAGAGGAATCTCCCCTGCCTGATTTTATTAAAATATTCTTCCTAATTAAGGTGATTTTCTCGCTATAAAAAGGAAAGGTTTGGGTTTTTTTCCCCAAGACAACTGGTGCTAATTTCGCTTTCTTACCCCCTACGGGCCCTGGTAAGATACTTCTGAACATAGAAGAGTGTGACATGGTCATATCTTGAAGGGGGAAAGAAATATTCTGCCCCGTTTAAGAATAAACCTTCGTGAATTCTGCGGGGCTTGTAACTGTTATTATTTCTAATTGCTCATTTTCCTTGGGAAGTTGTTTTAATTTATGCCTTAGCCGTGGTAAAGAAGGCTATATTTGGAGAGGGGGGGGTAGTAATATCATAAACCTCTCCAAGCAGTTTTAAGTTAATTAAGCCTCTAGAATTTACTCCTGCTATCAATCCACAGCTTGGGATCTTAGGGAAATCAGCCCCTTTAAATGAGATACAACCCAAGTTATTAAATGAAAGGGACTTTACACAAGGCCGATAAATAAGGAGAGGCTAACCCCTTGTTTCTAGAAGTCTGTGTTTTGTACAGCACCATGCCACACGACTGGCGCTATATAAATGTTTATAATAATAATAATAATAATAATAATAATACAGAAAAGCTGGAGAGTTTTCTTTCTTTCTCTCTCCTGTAATTTCACATATCAGAATGGAAGGGACACCTTATTTATTTTCCTGGACGCTTTTTGTTGTTGTTGAGTTTCCTTCATTTTCTCATCCGCCAAGTACATAAGGGAAACAGAATTATAATAAATAAAAATACATGCAAAGCTTAATTAAATCTTCATGGGAAGAGGAATTGTAAAAGTCCTTGCATAAACCTGGAGAGTATCTCACTGCTATCTTTATTTATAACTTTGCTGCTTTGCTCCCTCAGACACTTGGGGGGCGGCTAGAGGCTGGTGCCTCCGGGCCGCTTTCCCATGGGAGACTCTCTCCCTGATACAGAGACCTATTGTCAATGTTTCTCCTATTCTCCTTCGCAGAAATTTTGCTTTTCCATTTCAACACTTGGTGTGTCGGGGACAAAGGCGGTTTCTCCAAAATGGCATCTAGCGACTGAAGCCAGAGTGAGAGAGAAGATCTTCCAAAATAAAGAGTTGCAAAGAATGGCAGTCTTTTACTGAGAATCAGGCACAGGACAGGGGATTAGAAATCTACCCTTTAATTCTCAAGTTAGCCCATCCTTTATTACTTCCTATCTTCATTGCTCCTGACTGACGATTTTACTGTGAAACGAGGCAAAATCCAAGCGACATTCTGATAATCTTTTGCTGTTGTTTTTTATTTTTATTTTTATTTTTTAAAAAAATGTTAGTCTAGGACCTGAAACAGGAAACTTTATATTTATTTATTCTTTAAAGAGAAACCATTCCGTCATCTTTGATTCCCAGCGCAGGCTGGGTCCCTGCGACTCCAAAGCCTCTCAGACGCTGCACGTGAAGTTCATTCTTGCCTGTCTGTCTGTCTAGACACCAATTGGGAGCCAGTTACTCTCTTTTGCCTTTGACCTTGGACTTCGTCTGCCTTTAGGGAACTTTAGGGGAGCATTTGACACACACAAAACATCCAAGCTTCCAGAAACCCCCGAGCGTGGGGGAGAGCGCAGGCGGGCCAGCTCTCTACGTGTAGATCCTACACTGCTTACCTGGTCCAAACCCTTTCATTGTATTGTCTTTCTTTCGGTTGTGTTTTTAATACTTCTCGTGTCTCCAAAATGGGGAAACGCTCCCGAAAGGCTGCTCAGGACCTGCCTCCGGAAGGGGGTGAACGGCACAGAATGGGAAGGATCATGTCTCCAACCCAACTAGTGCCGAATACCCGCGCTCCATTCCTTTGGCTCGCAGGCAGTCGCGCAAAACTCCTGGAGGAAAGTCCCCCAAGACCCCAGAGGCTTTGGAGAAGGGAGGGGACCAAATTCTAGCAAATTATGTGGCTTCTCGGAACCGCAACCAGCTCTTCCGACAGAAAGATCTCACTTTATCGCTAGTACTTCTCCAGATGGACACACAAGACGGCGGCTGTTCTATTGTATACACACACACACACACACACACACACACACACACACACATTTGTTTTGGACTGAGTTGGGCTTGCTCTTTTAGAAAGAAGAGGAGACAAAATAAAATCCCTTTTCTCGCCCACCTAAATCCGGAGACTGGGAATGACCCAGGAGTGGAAACTAAAGGCAGATTTGGTGATGCAGAAACCCCTGGAGCAACCGCTCCATCTGCCTCCCTTCCTGCTCATAATTTCCTCGCCTTCCTCTTCCATCTGATTAATTATAATCCAGCCGTCTTGGACCCTGTTTATGTTTTATAAAGTGAGTTGTACTTGTTATGTTTTACCGCCCGCGCACAAATCAGAGCCCAGCCGAGAGCATTACAGTCCCCCTCCAACCAAGCCTCCTCTCTTTGTTCACGACAGACGTGGCTGCCGTCATATTTACTACTCAAGTATTAATCATTAATAACATAATATCATAACACAACACAATCACGGCCGGTCCCCTTAAACCCTGCCTAGTGAGCTGAGCAGGGAGAGATGAAGTATTATTAACCATGACTTTAATGCAGGGAACGGGGAATAAACGGGTTTCACGAATCCAGAGTTATGGGGGTGGGGGATTATTCTCTTCAACAAAGGCATTTAAAAAAAAAAAAAGGACACCTTTGAAGAAATAATACAACAGCTAAAGCTAGGAAATAACTCGCTCAGCAGAAACGGAGAGAGAAAGAAAGAAAGAAAATGTTCTGCACGGTCCTATCCACTGATTTATTTTTTTAAGAAGTCCAAATAATAATAATAATAATTTAAAATGTCCCACTCATCTTTGGGGTGAATAAAAGAGAGAGATGGAGAAAGGGAAAGGCTGGTTCTTGGCTCCACGCTATCTCCAATCCTTGCTTCCCAGGGAAGAGCACACAGACACGCGCGCGCACACAAAATACCTTTGTCAAGAATTAAAGCGAGCAGCTTCATCAGGGCAGCCTGCTCGGATCAGCCCTACCGCTTCTCTTACCCAGCTGAAGGGGGGGGGGGGGCGCTTTTCCCAATAATCACATCAGATCCATCCTGTCTAATTCTACATCCTATTTTCCTTACGATTATTAGAATATTTCACCCCCTCCAGACACAGACATTTAGCTCCACCCCCCCATCCCTATCTGTCACTTCAGCTCCCACTGTCTGTCCAGAGAGGATTTATTATTATTTATTATTATTATTATTATTAGGAAACAATTTTTAAAAATAAATAAATAAATAAAGTAATTCCGGTCCAAAGCACGATGGAGAATGCAGCAGAGCTGAGCAGAACGCAGGCAGGATCCTGCCCCTGGCAAAACTGAAGCTCTTTCTGTCGGCCAAATCTCAACACCCCCTCCCCCTTATTTATTTCTCTCCCCTCTTTTACAAGCAAAGGAAGGGGGGCACCCGTCGCCTTTAAAGATTTCTGTTTCTGTCAGGGAGAGGCAGCCAATGAGAGCCCGCCTTCTCGGTCCCAAAGCCAGGAGGGACCCAGGGATAGGTTAGGCCACCGGGTCATGTGCCTTAGGTGTGGAAGGGGGGGAGAAGCGAGATTTATCTCGGGCCTATTTGCAAGTCACGTGGCCCCGGCGGATTTCTTAATGAAGCCGCCCTCCGCGTCTCTTCTGCGCATGCTCGCGCGTAAACAATATGTTGGGGGAGATTAGGTGGCTGGCTTTGGGGAGTCGAGTTCTAAAAAGCTCGGGCAGACCATGCTATGACGACTTCCCTGCTGCTGCATCCACGCTGGGCGGATACCTTCATGTACGTCTATGAGGAGAGCCCCATTAATGAGCCCGGCTGTAGCCAGACGAAAAGTCCAGCCATGGAGGGCTTGAGCGCTGCCAACTGCCCGGCTACGCACTGCAGGGATCTTCTCCCCCATCCGGTGTTGGGGCGTCCCAGCGGCCCCATCGGGACTCCCCAGGGCTCGGTCTACACGGATATCCCGGCTCCTGAGGCGGCCCGGCAGTGCCCCGCGCCGCCCGCCGCCTCCAACGCCCCCCTGGGCTACGGTTACCCCTTCGGGGGCAGCTACTACGGCTGTCGCCTCTCCCACCATCCCCACAACGTGAACTTGCAGCAGAAAGCCTGCTCCTACCACCCGACAGCGGCGGAGAAATACCCCGAGGCCAGCGGCGCCCTCCCCAGCAGAGAAGAACTCTCCTCCAGGGCCAAAGAGTTTGCCTTTTACCCCAGTTTTGCTAGCTCGTACCACCAGGCGGTGCCTGGGTATTTGGACGTGTCGGTGGTGCCCGGGATCAGCGCGCACCCCGAGCCCCGGCACGACGCCTTGCTTCCCATGGAAGGTTATCAGCACTGGGCTCTTTCCAACGGCTGGGACGGGCAGGTCTACTGCTCCAAGGAGCAATCCCAGTCCGGCCACCTCTGGAAATCACCTTTCCCAGGTAGGGCGCTGGGCACTCCCTCCCCCGTGCTTCACTAACCGACAGGTAAACGCGCTCTGGAATGTCTCAGTTCTCTGCACCGACATGTACTGCAACCTGCCCGGCTGCTTCCATCCCATTCCAGAGGCAGGATCCTGGGCCAGGTGTGCCCTTCTCTGGAGGCGCTCGCTTGGGTCTCCCGCACCCTGTTTTGGGGGGGTGGGGGTGGAGATTGGAGGTGGCTGGTGGTATGAGAGCAGAGGAAGGTCCAGTACATGAGGGCGCGATTGGAGGAGGGAATGTCGAGTGACAGATGATTCTTGGGGGAGGAAAGGGGGGATAAGAAAACCTGGAGTGATTGACAGCTTCACCAAGGGAAGTAAAAAAAAGAAATAAAAAAAACAAGGGGGGGGGACCAGCTTCACTGGGGCGTTTTTCAGCTCCTTGTGGGGGTGGGGGACCCCGCTTTGCAAGGAAGGCAGAAGAGGCCTGGAAGGAGGCATGCAGGGAAGTGGAGCCAGTCAGGTGAAGGATCTTGCGCTCCCTGGCTAGCAGCTAGCACGCCTGAGTGAGGTGAATAGCTTCCCTTTAGCAGAAGACCCAAAGATACTGGGGGAGGCGGGCCAGGTCTGTCCAGAGCCAGACCCCCAGCAAGAAACAAGAAGTTGTCTGCTGTGTTTTTTTCTCCCGTGGAATAAGGGGAGGAGGAGGAAGAGAGAAACCTTCACTTTCAGGCTGCTTAGTAGGAGATCCTGGATTATTGGGGGGTTGGTGTTGTTTTTTTTCTTGCGTAGGTAAAAGACAAAAGAATCTCCAGGAAAGAGCTGGGGAGGGGAGGGGGAGATGCTTGTTCCCCCTCTCTCCAGATGTTGTGTTTTTATAAGGAGACAGTTGTGTCTTCGAAACCTTGGATAGTCAGGGATAAAACCGGGACCAGCACGGCAACCACCCGCGTTCAGGGATAAAAATGTGAAGTTGGGAGACAGAGACTGGTACCATTCTAGGGCGCATGATGTGTACTAAGGGGGTGTGTGTGTGTCTAATTGTGCTTCTCATTGATTCCCAATCCATTTGCGTGCAATGCTGATAAATTATGCAGTAGTGCCCTCCAAAAAGGCAAGGGGGAGGGTTGAGGAATAATCTTGTCCTGCTCCTGAATCCTTGGGCCTCGGTATAATTCTGTAGGTGAGCATCACTCGAAATAGTCGCCCAACGCCGCCTTCACTTTTTTTTTGGGGGGGGGGGTGGTCTAACACCTGCCTGACTTGGCCGAGGAAGCGATGAGTTTCGGCCTTTGTGCCATTCCTGTGCTGCGCGGGGTTTAACCTCCTCGCCTTTGCACAAAACACCCGGCCTCCATTAGATCAGACCAGGGAGTCTTTATTATCTCTCCTAAGGGGGGGACTGGGGGGAATCTCTGATCAGGGTTAATGATGCTAGAGAACTGGCAGCCTTGGGGGTGGGTAGGGGAATGAATGAGGGGGGGGGATCTCTGCCGGCCTTCAAGGATGGGAAGGACTGGTGGGTTTTGCGGGGCTATCTATCTGGATGAACGGACAGGAGGCTTGGCAGAAGGCATGGGTTTGTGTGGATGGAGAGATGAACAACAGAAGCGGAGGAAGGTTGCCTGGGTGGATGGATGGATGGATGGATGGAGGTTCACATGCATCAGCATTGCGGAGAGGCTTTCTTGGATAGAAGCTGGTACCCGGCCTTCCTAGCTCAGGTGGCAATGGATTTTCGCTAACCAGCTCCCCTGCACTGGCCCGGGGGTCATTATTGTAGAACCAGAGGTTAGGATGGACGGAAGGTTATTTTAAAAGAGGAAATAATTTTTTAAAAAATCACACAAAAAATGGTCTAGCTTCTGGTTTCTACCAGTTCTTGGGCTCTGGTGGGTTTCTGCTGCGGAGTGGGTTGCCCAGAGAGGACTGGCTACTCTGCACGCCGGAGACCCAAACCCTCCGTAATAATAATACCCTAATACCAATCCCCTGCTCAGGAAGTCCCCTTTGTATGCCGTTTTCTCTTCCCCCCCCCCCCCCCTTCTCTTCTTCCAGAATGTCTCTTGGAGACGTTGCCCAGGAAGCTAAATTATGTAACACCCCCTCTCTCTTTCTCCCCCCCCCCCCATTCCCCTTCTCTTTGCAGATGTGGTCCCCCTCCAGCCCGAGGTGAGCAGCTACCGCAGGGGCCGGAAAAAAAGAGTCCCCTACACCAAAATCCAGCTCAAAGAGTTGGAAAAAGAGTACGCCGCCAGCAAGTTCATCACCAAAGAGAAGCGGAGGCGGATTTCGGCCACCACGAATCTGTCCGAGAGGCAGGTGACGATTTGGTTTCAGAATCGAAGGGTGAAGGAAAAAAAGGTGGTCACTAAATCGAAGACCTCTCATCTCCACGCTACCTGACAGAGAGAAACACCCCACAGCAAGACAAGCAAGGAAGAAGGGGGGTGTAAAAATTAATACACAAATATTTGTCTGGTAAATTTGTATAAGAACATCCATTGGGACTCAATTCGAATTCTTTAAAATCAGCACGCACCAATACGCACCCACCCCCCAAGCATCTCTGCTTCACCCTCCCTGTCCATTTCGGGCGTCCACCGACTGTGAATAGAGTCACCCCTTCTCAAGCCGTCGTCCCCCCTTGTTAATAAGGTTTATCTGTGCATATTTAAAGAAAGAGAAATCTGTGGATTTGTCCCGTTCAAAGGGGGGGGGGGGATCCTGAATGTTATTTTGTAAACTCGCTTGTATCATAACCCCGTCTCCCTTCCCCAAGAACCACACTCACTCCCCTTACTCTTCCACCACCAAGAAAGGGAAACAATTTCCATCCCACAAAGTTCCAGTAAGTTTTGATTTCCGTGGACCGAACTCTAAAGAGAAAATAAGGCTGCTATCGTGGGAAGTAACTTCATTTTTGGACTCTCTTGTTATTTGAACGCGCTCACTCACCAATTGTAAGTGACTTGTTCTGTACTTTTTTGGTTTTTTAATTTTTTTGTGGGGATGGGTACTTACTTTGGGGAGGGGGGAGTGTTGATACATTTCTTCCGCCATAGAACTGGAATGTGTATCGTCCACCCGCTCCGCAAAGCGACCATCTCTGGAGCTTAATTATGTTTTTGTTTTTTTAAAAATAATTCTCCAGTCTCTCCCGACCGTGTTCTCTCGATATGTAAAAGCAATCATTTTTTAATGTCTTGTATATGTATATAATATGTGGTGTCCGAATGACCTGTACTGAATGCAGAATACATTTCTTAAAATAAAATATCATTTTTGCCTTGAGAATATACAGCGAGGACCTGGCATCTGTCTAGCTCTGCTGGGAAGGGGGGGGGGGTCCATCAGCATGTAACCCCTTCCTGGAGAAAATAAGGAGGTTTTGTATTCTTGATTAATTCTCCAGCCTAATTAAAAGGGTTTGAGGAAAGGGTTAAATATTTGTAGGGTGGGGGTTCGCATTTTTGGAAGGGTGTCTGGAAAGCAAGATGGCAGAGCATGGTGTATTATCCTAGTTCCCAGGTTGGTTTCCACTGCAGCAATGAGAAGGGATAATGTCGGATAATGTAGATCTTATTGAAATTATGCGGGTCGCTTTTGAAAAAATCCCGATTTCCGCCCCCCCCCCTTCAATATTACACCCAGCCTGGCAGAGCCTTGCTCCAAAGGCGCACCCTGCTCCTCCGCTTTCGACTCATCCTCCATTTCGAGATAAAAATCTAGGAGCTCCTGGCAGCAGCTAAGCAGGCAAACCGGTGTGACTGCCGCGGGAGCGGCAACCCGCCTGCCCCGCCGGCCCCGCGTTCCGAGCTACACTGCCAAAAGCCAGGGGCTTTGAAACTAGCAAAGCAGTTTTTAAGAAAATACAGCAATTAGTTTCCATTTTCCTTAATATCTACCCGAAATAATTGCTACCATAAATTGTCAACAGGGAGCGCCTCAAAGCGGCGTGGCCTCCACTGTGTGTCTTCGGGTGGAGTATGTAGGAGAGCCGAGAAAAAATTGCGTGTGTGTGTGTTAAGATGGGAGATGTGCGGGTAATGGAGATAGATAGACACACACGCAGGTAGAGATAACAGACAGCTAACCCCAGTTTAGCTGTATGTTCTCTAGGTATCCGTGTATAGATTTCCATTGTGTGTGTGTGTGTGTGTGTACCAGAACTGGCTCTTCAAGGAGCTATATTGAGTATGTAACACACTACTCCACAGCACACGCCGGCCTCTCGTCTCATACCCAGGTATTTCAAAGTTTTCACAAGCCGTGCCCAATCTCCTTAGTAAAAGCACGGTGGAGCTGCCTGCGGATCTCCAAGCGCCGCGGGGTAGCGATCAGAGTGCCGCCCCTAGCGGGAACCGGGTTATATTGGGGGAAATCTATTCTGAGCTATTTTCGCTCCCCTTCTCAAAGCGTCTTCGGGCAGGGACTTCACTTTCCATTGACTTGGTGCCAGTCTGCAGAATTCTCCCCCAGATCCTGGGGCTATTATTATTATTATTATTATTAGAATAAATTGATACGATGATGGGTTGGTGGTTTGTCAAGGAAGCGGCTGATGGGGAAAGATCCCCCTCAGCGCCCTTTTTGGATTCCTCTAGAGTTTAGGGTGACCTGCGCATGGGATGGACAATCTAGCAATCCCGTCCCTGGCTTCACCGAGGGAGGGGGGAGCGGGGCTCAGGGCACAGGATTGCTGAGAAGGTCAGTGTGATGACGGAAACACGGTTCAAATTTGTCCCATGCATCTTTTCTTCAAATGGGATGCCCAGAAATAGGTCGGTTGGTCTCTCTCTCTCTCTCTCTCTCTGTGTATATATATACACACACACACACACACCCAAGGCTGTCTCTTATACACATCTAGATGTGTATAAGAGACAGCCTGGAGAGTATCTCACTGCTATCTTTATTTATAACTTTGCTGCTTTGCTCCCTCAGACACTTGGGTGGCGGCTAGAGGCTGGTGCCTCCGGGCCGCTTTCCCATGGGAGACTCTCTCCCTGATACAGAGACCTATTGTCAATGTTTCTCCTATTCTCCTTCGCAGAAATTTTGCTTTTCCATTTCAACACTTGGTGTGTCGGGGACAAAGGCGGTTTCTCCAAAATGGCATCTAGCGACTGAAGCCAGAGTGAGAGAGAAGATCTTCCAAAATAAAGAGTTGCAAAGAATGGCAGTCTTTTACTGAGAATCAGGCACAGGACAGGGGATTAGAAATCTACCCTTTAATTCTCAAGTNCCCCCCCCCCCCCCATATTTGTTGTTTTCCCTTCCTGGGTATTGTTTAAATAAATAAATCTTCTGTTTTCCTTATTTTTCCGGAATTTCCCACCCCCGCTTCTTTTCAATATTATTATGATTGTAGGGCAAACGTTTATTTTTTAAAACAAACAAACAACAACAACAACGATGCCGGGTTAATTATAGCCCTGGGGAATTTAAGAGGGATAAAGCTATCCAGGAAACGTTCTGTGAGGTTGGGGGCTGGTTCTGTAGGATGGAGGGGACGTTTTCCAGCCTGCTTTGGGATGGGTGCCCTCTTGCTTTGCTAGTTCGGAGCTAACCCCATCCACACAATGAAATTCGGGCTCCCCGATTCCATAGAGACCCAACGAGGTCCTGTCCATTGCCCTCCAGAGTAGGGTGTATGTGTGTGTCCCTCTAGACCTGCCTGTGCCATTAAAATTGTATGTGGTCACACAGCACGGAATTACGTCTGTTCTTCTCTGAGATCATAACTTTACCCTTTGGACGACAAAGAAAAGGAGCAGGCGAGCGTGGGTTATTAAAGCTCCATCCCATTGTTTCCCTGAATATTTCCATCGGACACACATTCTACTCCTTGTCGCCCTCTCCTTCCCAGAAGGGATGAAAGGAATTTGCACTTGTATATTTAGGACCATTTGGATTTTCTCATGACCCAACAAGTTTACCAATTTTCCTTCCCACCCCTTTTCTATAATTAAGATAAATAATCCTCCCTGATTCGAAACAGTCTGGGGAGCACCCTTCGGAATCGAGTTATCCTGGGGAGCTGGGAGCTGATGAGGGGGGGCGGGGGGATTTGTCCTCAATCCACAATCCGCTTTGGACGATTTACTTTGCTCTTTAATGGAGCTTATTTGAGTAAGTGGGTTGTATATCAATTTAATAACTGATACACACACTCCCCCCCCCCCCCAGTCCTTGGTCCATTCACAAACATTCCATACCCCCCTTTGGTAACTAACACAGACACACTCTTTCATTAAAACACAAAAACATGCACACAAATGTTGACATTAAAGTACACACATGTAGGCACTTGTTTTGTAATTCAAACTTGTTAGTCATTCATGCACATACAACACTTTTGGTACAACAGGTACAGATATAATACACACACACATTCTGAGGGGCTGGCATATACATACACAAGTACAAAAGGTTTCCTTTACCAAAGTCAGGAAAGGTGCATCTTGAAACGTTCTGTAATGCACAAACTCACTCCTTTGTAATTCATATGTGCAGGTACACATACTTCTCTGAACATTTTTTGCAATGAACACACATGCTATTTGCAGTTGACATATGCCCATTTTGCAATCAACATATACACAAACAATTTTGGAAATTAAGACACGTACACACTTTTTGCAATTAACACACATACACACCAAAAAATTTTTAAAATGAACACATACATTTTTTTCCCATTAGCTCGCACATACTTTTTGCAATCAACATATACACACACTCACAGATTTTTAAATTAACACCTGCATGCACAGTTTTTGCAATCAACACACGGTTACTTTTTTTTCTATCAACGCATATACACACTTCGTTTTTGAAATGAACACACACACACACACACACTTTTTGCCATCCACACACCTACACACGTTTTGCAAAGAAAGTATACACTAACATCTTTTTTGGACTCAACATAAGGCACACACTTTTTGTAGTCAACAGCCACAGAATTTTAAGAAATGAACACACTCATGCACACTCTTGGCAATCGACATTATCCACACATGCACACAACTTTTTGGAAATGAACATGTTCTTTTTCCGGTTAGCACCCACACACTTTTTGCAATACAGTAAACTTTTTGTCAAGGACACAAGTCAACCCACACTTTTCTAGCTCTCAAGACTTGACCAAACCTGAGCATGTCAGTTCAAACCTCCAAGGCGATTGTGACTTTTCTTCCCCTTCCCCACTTCGCTGTTGTTGGGTCGACAAGCCATGATGTCACTTCTGGGTTACCCTTGACCATGACTATGCGGCCTATTTGACCTTGACATCATGAGCTTCGTGCATAATAATCGCAGCAGCCTTGATCTTCTGGCGGGGTGACCACTCAGGAGGAAGATCTCCCCAGCGCTGCCTGGCTCCTGTTTACAGATAAACAAGGTGTCATTTGAAGTCTAGACAGACGGCCTTAATGACCAACAATAAAGGCGTGAAAAGAAGCTTCCCAAGTTTAGCCTTTTCTCTTCCTATCTTTGAATAACTTCTTCACCACGGTCTTTAAGCGTCCAGTTCCCTCTCCCTCTTCCTCTCGTTTTCCCCTCCTTTCCCCTCCATTTTGACTTTCCACAGCTGTGTCTCCCACACTTTGGAAGATTTAAACAAAAAAAGAAATAAAAGAAAAGTTGCTCGGACTCTGAAGGAGGGGGAGAGAGGGGCGGATTTCTTTCGCACCCTCCCGTCCGCGTTGGGCTGTGAGCAGAGGTAAGTCTAACTGGATTTTACTGTCTCAGAGTTCAACCCATCTTCCCTATTTTTTTCATGGGGACTTTTCATTATCTGATGAAACCGTTTTGCTAATCAATGGAGGGGGGCAGAGGGGGTTGGTCATTTTATTTAGGGAAATAAGATTTTAAACAAAAAAATAAGGTCGCTAAAATAAGACTAATGCTTTGAGGAAAGATGGGAGTTTCTGGTTTATGTGTCCTCAGCGTTATTTCATTTCAAGTCTCTTGAGAAGCGGGGGCAGAGTACATCTCTGTGTATCACAATGATGACTGTTTTGAAGGCATCTCAGACGCTTTTTGCAGGTACGGTTTGGGTCAGTAAACCCAGTTTTTAATTGACCCTTCATCCAGCAGTGAGTTTCTGGAATAGGGAACGCAGGTGGAGGACTTTAGATACCCTTAGTCCAGTCTTGCCATGGTCTGACTGTAGCTCATTCATTGGCATGAGGAGTAGAATCCCACCCCCTAAAAAAAAAGAAAAGAAAAGAACATAATTTCAATGCAGGGATAAAGTCTGGCGCTAATTTGAGGGGGGAGCGAAGGAAAAAGGGAAGGAACTTTTGTTTTGTTTTTGAACTTGACTGTCTACCTTTCCCTCCTGGAAGACGCAGGCTTCAGCTGACATAAATCCAGCAGGAAGATGACAACCTCTGCTGGCAGTCTTGGGGAAAATGTAAGAGACATCACAAGCATTTAACTATTGCCTGCACCGAGAGGCGGCTAGAGGCGTGGGTCTGGCAAAGTAGCAAAAGCCAAGGTTTTTATTTTATTTTTTTTCAGAGCAGAGAAAATTGCACCTTAGCGGACAACTACCTTCAGGGAATGTTCCATCCTCTGATGTAGTTTTCTCTTCTGAATTTCATTAGTGTCCTTTTTTCTAGTATTATTTTTTTTAATTTTTTTTAATCTTTAATCACGTTTTCCAACCCAGTGGGAAAAAAGCCAATTAGAGCCATTCAGAGCAGCTAATTAGACTAAAGGAAGTAGTGTAGACTCCAGTTAGCCTGCACATCAGCCCTCTGTATAGGTTTAAAGGACCAGAAAACTGGCTTTCAATTCATGAAGTAAAACATATGGGGTAAAGAAAAACAACTTTCTATAAATAATAATAATAAATTAATAATTAATTAATAATCAAGCACTATTATTTATAGAGAGAAGAAAAGATCTCTACGCAAAGATGCGCATTTCTCAAAATCAAGAATTGACATGTCACAATAGAAGGAATGGGAGTTTGCTAGGTTGTGGAAATGGGTTTTGAAATATATATGTTAAAGGCTTGCTGACGATTTGCTGGGAGAAATCACAGTTTAATTTAATTCTGTATTGACTATATCTATATCTATATATCTATATATCTATCCTTTGCACTTTGAACTTCACTTTTGAGCAACCAGTGCCTTGGGGCAATATTTATTTATATATATTTGTGTGTCAAAGGATGAGGGGAAAGTCGCCAGAGCTGAAGGCAGGGGGAGGAGGCTCCCGAAATAAGGCTTTGTCATGTGGAAAGTCTAAGAGGAAAGGCAAGAACTTGGCGATTAGGGCGTGAAGTGACGCTTTGGGATGGGAGTGGGGGCGAGAGGCAAAAGTTCAGGGTTTTCTCGTGCAAGGGGGCTTCTTTCGAGACAGTCATTTACATAAAACGGAGATCCTATTTAATACACTAGACAGTGACCTTGACCTGCACCAAACGCCATTCCTCCCGTCTGGTCTCTCCTACTTTAAAACGGCTTTCCCCTTCTCTCTCCCCTAACGCCAAAAGGCAGCCTGGCTGGCTCATGAAATCCAAGGGGCAGAAATACCGAAAACACGGTGCCAGGATCTTACCTCCATCCTTTTCTCTTGCCTCCTTTAGCCTGCTAGGGGCTTCCCTCCGAAGAGATCAAGGCCTGCTGTTTTCCTTTTTAGGGGCCAGAGGGACGTATCTTTTGGGCAGGAGAGACGGGCTTGTTTTGCAGGGGACGAGGGAAGGTCCCATGGGTTTCTGGGAATAAACACCTCAATTTCCACGCGTGGGAATCACTCCCTCAAATCCCCATAGGGAGAGTTGGCTGGCGCGCGTTCCCTGCACAGCGCCTGGCTTTCTCAAATCAGGACTATCAAATATTCATGGGGAGGGATTAGCCTCCGCCTTAGCATCTTTTAGTTTAAATTCTGCCCCCAGTAATTACCGCACCTTGCAACAGCAACTGCAGTGAGAGATTTTATAATATATAAAATAAAAAATAATTGTAAACAACAAAAAGCTGACTGATTAAAGCGTAACTGGAAAAAGGGGTTCCTTGACTAGAGCTAACCCGAGGAACACAGAGAAATAAAGCCCTACCACTATTATTCTCGCTCTCCTTTCCTTCCGCACTTTATTCCATTCTTTCACTACAGCGAGACGGGGGTGAGGAATATCCTTCCCCCTCTCCGTGTGTGTCTTTCTCTCTCTCTGTTTAGGATCCCCGCTCTTTTCCTGATCCCGATCAATAGCCACTCTGCAGTATGCCAGCATACCTTTTATTTTATTTTATTTTATTTTATTTTATATTATTATTATTTTTCCTCCTCAGGGCTTAGAATATCCACGTGTAACAATATTTCTTTACTCCCCGAAGCCTTTCCCCTGGCATGGAGATGACGCTTTGGCTGGATCTTCAGATTCGGGTCTGGATCAAGTTTTTCTCTCCCTTTGGAGACAGGAGAGTTGCTAACAGATCAAATAATTTGTTCCAGCCAGGAGACAGACCCCCGCGGGCCCCCCCCCCCCCCCTTACAGAGCCTCTCTCCAAGAAAAAAACAGATTTAAGAACCGGTTCTATAATCCCCCCCCCCCCCCAAATTGGCAACAATTCATAGGACAACCTACAGGGACCACGTGTTTGTTCTTCTATAAATTGCTGGGATTCAAGGTGGCGTGTGTTCCCCTTTAAATAAGCTGCCCTTTGAGCTGATGTACCTGGATAATCATCCCGGGGAAGGTTAAAAAAAACCACTTGCACGGCGGTGTCAATCCCTATAGGATGCAGAGGGGCTTCAGCACGGCAGTATCCCTACAATGCGGAGGGCACGCTTGGAACACGAGGGACCTGAGTATTTAGTATAAATGAGGGGGGGTGTAATGGTTTACATTATTGCAAGGGGCTAAATGGGCTGGGTGGGACAGACAAACTGGAGAGAAGGGAACCTCCGAAACAGCCCTTCGGGTCCCCCTGGCTTCTCCGGGGAATTCGGGGTTCCTCAGGGAATCCGACTCGAGCAGGACTCTTCAGTATCCTCTTAGCCCTGTCTCCTGCAAAAGGTATTTACCTACACAGGCATATTTACGGTAGCTCGCACAGTCTAGTAGGCGATCAGAAGGCGGTTGGAAGTTTGCAAGGAGGGAGATTCCAAAAATAAACACACACACCCGGAAAAAAAAATCCTACAGCTATATCCACTCCCTCTCTTTGTCTTCTCTAAATGCGCTGCGATTTCGACTCTTCCTAATATTGGGCTGTGTGGTTTTTTTCCACATGGGTCTCCTCCTTTATTCTCTTATTTTCCACTGAGAAATACGCCCCCCCAACCCACCCACCCATGCCCTGCAGCAAATCCTCAGAAAGCCAATTCTTTCCTGCAGTCGATTTGCAGGGGCGAAGGGTTGCTTTGTAGGGTAGAAGATGATGGAGAGGGAGCGGGTTTTCAAACAATACCTATCATTTGAGGAGACAGGAAGATTTCCTTGTTGCGAGAGAAGGTGAAAAAGGAAATCCCCCCCCCCCTTAATTTATATTTTTAAGTCTTGCTTATTTTCTGCATGGGTCATGGATATATTATATTATATTATATTATATTATATTATATTATATTATATTATATTATATTATATTATATTATATTATATTATATTATATTATAATGTATTATATTATATTATAATGCCAGGAGCAAGATCTCAGATCTGGGTTTATTTGTTTTGCTTGCTTTGAGTTGTAAGGAGCAGCGCTCTCGGAATTCACGTAGAGTGGGAAGTGAAGTAAGGGAGGAGGGAGGGTGTGGGAGAAAAAAAATCCCTGTAAAAATATCTAGAGGAGCTGCAAAATCTGCTTTTAAACTCCTCTGCACCGTCAACTCTAAATATGAGCCTGTTGCGGTTTCAGCAACATTCGTCTCCTTAAAGAGCCTGTAAACTTTATATGACACAATATCTAATAGTAATTTATTGGGAGATATTGTAAATTTCAACTGTTTTAGTTAATAAAGGAGCTAATTAATGAGAAACTGGCTTAATTTGGCCAGCTGCTAAGGGGTCCCTGAAAGCAGCGGAGGGGGGGGGGATGGGGGGGGGAGGATGGGAGGGTTTTTTTGTTTGTTTTTTTTACATTTAAAAATAATATCTATGTCTGTAGTTTTACAATACTTTGGGCTTCCCGAGCCAGCTCTTTAAAAACCCCTATTGCTTTTATTTTATAAATGGTTTATATGGTGTGTGTGTGTGTGTGTGTGTGTGTGTGTGTGTGTGTGTATTTTTGTTGTTGTTGGGTTGGGTTTTTTTTTTTTTTTGCAAGGAAAAAAAAACATATTATTAAAAAAACACACAACCCTACGGCGCGGCCAAAAGAACTTAATGTTTTGTTTTGTCTCCAATTGCCAAGGGGGGGCGGGGCTTGTCTCCCACGCCAGTTGGGGGCCCCACGTGAGGCGGCCCCGACCAATGGGGCGGACTTTTGGGTTTAACTATCTTTAATGTCAGCCCGCAATAAACTAGAAGCTCTCGGTCAGGCCCGCGGAAATGGGCGAGCATAATCTCCTTAATCCCGGGTTTGTGGGGCCGCTGGTCAACATCCACACGGGAGACACCTTCTACTTCCACAACTTCCGCGCCTCCGGGGGCCAGCTGCCCGGTCTGCCTTCGCTCTCCTACCCGAGACGGGAGAATGTCTGCTCCCTGCCCTGGCCGTCCTCGGAGCCGTGCAACGGCTACCCCCAGCCCTACCTCGGCAGCCCCGTCTCCATTAACCCCTCCTTCAGCCGCGCCTGCGACCTGGCCCGGGTGGAAGACTCCAAGTGCTACTACCGGGAGGCGTGCTCCGAGAGCCCCAGCCTCAAGAGGGAAGAGCGGGGGAGAGACCCTGGCCTCCTCCCCCTGGAGGCGCCTGGCATCCCCAATGGCATGAGCGGCACTTTCAGCAAATATGACTATGCCGCCGCTGAGAGCGTCACCCACGATCCTCCCTCCTGTCAGTCCTTGGAGTCCGACTCCAGCTCCTCTTTACTCAATGAAGGGAATAAGGGGGTGCCCGGCGAGCAAGCCACCATCGTCTCCCCTCTCAACCAAGGCAGCAACCTCCCCACCGGTGGTAAGAGACCCCAGCGCCAAGCATCTTCCGCTTGCATTTTCTCCTCCCCTCCCCTCCCCTTATTCTTGATAGCAAAAGCCTCCGCGCCGCCTCCTCCGCTTCCTCTTCTGCTTCTGCTTCTGCTCCTGCTCCTGCTTCTTTTGGGGCTTAAAAACAACCCCAAATCAAACCCAGGCATGCCCTGAAATTAGCGAAGGGGGCTGATGAAGCCCCGGTCTATTTGTGTGGAGACCGCTAGGGGTAGCAGTGAAATTTCGAATCTTTTATTAGGTGCTGCTTCTTTTAAAAGAAAAGGCTATAAACATGTAAATATCCCATAAAAATAGATAGTGATTGCCCGGGTCTTATTCCCTCCTTCCCCCCCCCCCCCCCCCACCTCTCCCCACCTCCAACTATAACGGAACGCCTTGTTGATAGGCGCCGGGCGAAATAGAAATGTTTGAAAAAGCCGGACTGAGAAAGCGGGGGTGGGGAGATTCTTAATACCTCGCTAAGGTGTGCGGCAGACCTGCTGATGGGATTAGAGGGGGGTTGTGTGCAAGCAGGATGAGAGAGTTGGGATTTAAAGGGGGAGGTGTGGAGAAGGGAGGCAGTTTGCAAACCTGTCACGAATTCCCACCACCTAGGGTTTTTCTCTCTCTTTTAAATCCCAGTCTCAAATGGCGCCATTAAAAATAAATAAAAATCACTTCCCACCCAATAAAATTCCCTCTAATGTGCCTTCCGCTCGGTCTAAACTGTTTCCCCTTAGGAGTGAACTTCCTACCAGGAGCAGTTGGGCAATTTCAGGGTTCAGGATGCCCCTACTCCTTTAGCAATCTTGTGGCGTGGGGCTATGGGTCCACCTTGGACTTGCCCTCCCTTTCTGGAGATCCATGTCTCTAGTTTAGCTCTACGCCACAGAGTCTACTCGCTCAGGCACCCTGACCTGGAAACACCTCCCCAAAGGACAGATCCTCCGTCCCATCTCTGAAAAAAACCCGATCTTCGACCCACCCCCCCCCAAATAAAACTCACAACACCTAGTTTATTTCTAGCCGCTGTCTCGTATCTAAAAGGTAGGTCCGGCTGGTCTCCAATCCATGCCGGTATGTTCCCTCATAGATACATCATATTCGGTCTAAGAAACTATGTCTTGTACCCCCACAACCCCAATCTAGTTTATTCCTAGACACTATCTTCTTGGATCTAAAGGGTAGATCTAGTTGGTCTCCAGTCCCTGTAAGTACCTCCATCTGTCCCCTCTAGACAGATACCTATTAGTCTAAGGAGCTATATAGTATGTAGCTCGCTCTCTCGGACAAATCTGTGCGCTGTGGGGCGTGTAGTTGGTCTCCAGATGTTCTTTATGTCGCTATCTTGTAAAAGGTAATCTTGAATCTGAAATCTAGCTGGATTTGGCGCCTAAGGCACCTCTAAATCCGGGGAGGGTGTTGCCGGTTGCAGGAGAAGCAAGGAATTCAGGGACTCGCCCTGTTTGTGTGTGTTCTAAATTCTCCTTTCAATCACCCCTTCCTAGGTGCTCCCTGGTATCCAATGCACACAAGGTCCCGGAAAAAGCGAAAACCTTATTCTAAACTGCAGCTAGCGGAGCTGGAGGGGGAGTTCATGGTCAATGAATTTATCACTCGGCAGAGGAGGCGGGAGCTCTCCGATCGCTTAAACTTGAGCGACCAGCAGGTGAAGATCTGGTTCCAAAACCGGCGCATGAAAAAGAAAAGACTCCTCCTTAGAGAGCAAGCGCTTTCTTTCTTTTAATGTCCAGGCGCCTCCTCAAGAAAGAAAAAAGAAAAAGAAAAGGAAAGAAAAACAGAACCGACAGAAACTTTCTTCTAACTTCATCCATCGCTGATGGTCCCGGGACTTTTACCTGATCTGTCCTGAACAGTCAGTCAATCTCTCTATAAATATATAAATATATATATATATATATATTATATATATACACCTATTTCAGTATCCTTTTCCTAATTACCCAACAGCGGGCATATTACTCTGAGCGTATGCCTTCTCCTCTAGTGGACCTGTTGGGAGAAATAATGTGAAAATAGACACCCCTCTTTCTCACCTCCCCCCCTCCCCCAAATAGCCACCCGTCAGCTTGTGCTGCAAGACTGCCAGCCGTGTTGCGAGTAAATCTGATTGTGAGGTTGAGTAGGACATAACTGATGATGATCTCTTCTGCAAAGCATGAATAAGGTATGGGGACTCCTCTGAGCAATAGGGTTTTTGTTCTTTCTCTGTCTCCAGCATCTGCTTTCTCTCTGTTGACTGTGAGCAGGTATCCCAGGTCGCCCTGGGAATGAGTGGCTTGTCCAAGAGTGTTATCGAGTTTAGTTTTGAGTGGATATGGCGTTCGCCTTAAATCAACTGCCGGAAAACAGTTACCTGGTGCTTTAGAGTTTGTCTTGCTCCCAAGCAGCTCAACTCGAGTGGGACGGTGAGCTGGGGAAGGGAGGGCTGGCTATTTGTATTGGGGAGGGGGGGGTACAGCTTTTTTTCTATTGTCCCTAGAAATGGTAGGAGACACGGTGCTTCACTAAGAGGTTGCTTTGATGGTATTTATAACCAAGCATCCTCCCACTCTCTCTCACACACCTTCACCAAAATCGCATCGACCTCCACGTTTGTTAAACTGAGCCTTTAGGGGGGCTTCTGACCCCCCAGTAACCAAGTGGGTTTGCTGCTCTAACCCCCCCATTCATACTCCCCCCCCCCTTCCGTGCTAGTTGGCATGTTTGGGTGGGCGGGGAGTCGGTATTTTAGAAAAATCCTTTGTCTCCTTCGCTGTCCTGTTTATCGGTGATGGGGATAGGAATACTTTTTTTTTTTTTAATGTCTTCGGTAAGAGTAGCCTGTCGGAGATAATATAATAATATTGCTTCCTCGGGAGGCCTCCAAAGCTCGCTATTTTAGAAATGAAGGAGTCTTTTTTTAGGAAAAGACAGCTACTCAATTAGAGAATCCAGGAATGGTCACTGATAAGACATTCCCTTTTCCTGCCAGCCGCTGTGAATGGGGCAAGCTCTTTGGGGGGTATGACTGAGTAAAGGGGGTGGACAGTAATTGCCCCCCGAAACTGAATTCCTCCCCGATCTAATTTCCTCAGCAGAGACTGGAAAGGGGGCAGGGGGTGCGCTCCCCCTTTATTTTTCCCTTTGCACGCGGGGTCTGCAGGTGTGCAGCGGATCCCATAAACAGGGCTGGCTCGCTCGCTTGCTCGCGGGGCTCCCAGATTAGCAGGACAGGTACTTGAAGGGGCTCCCTGCGCCAGCTCTGCCCTCCTGACAATTAGAAGCTGATTATTTTATTTTATTTAAGTCTCGGGGACAATGAGTTGTCGGGAGGCGGTGTACCTTAGAGGAGCGCCCCAAGCTTTGCACCATTCATTTTATATCGGCGGGATTAAGTTTATTGCAAAGCAAGGTTTTCTGGGGAAAGACTAAATTAGCACCACGTGCTCCCCCTGGCTTCTGGGCGTTCATGGTCATGACCAGGCGGCTGGCTTGGAATGTCGCCTTTATGAGCTGCAAAGGCGGGGGACCAGCTCTTCAAACCCGCCACCTCGATTGGCTAGCTCCTCTGTTCTTTCCGCTGCATTTCCTAAGCCCTCCAACCTTCCCCTATTGTTGGTGCGTTCCCCCCACCCTGCTGCCCATCACTGGGACTCCTTCCCTCCCCCCCCCCTGTTTTCAAACAAAGACAACCTCCTCCCCAAATAGTCCCCCTATCTCTCTCCCCCTCCCCCCCCCAAAAAAAAGGTAGCCGCGAGCGATACTGTGCAATAATTGCGAATATATAGAGAGATATATTTCAAGTAAACTATGTGCAATGAATAAAATAGGGGGCGGTGGGAAAATAATTCTACCTGGGGAGAAGGTACCCCGAGTTCCCCCCAAAAGACCCTCTATTCAATGGACATTCGGTGGTCATTAAATCATAGCCCCGTCGTAGCCAGCTTTCTTGTCTGCAAAAAAGGGATTTTCGATCAGAATTACGACCCCAAGAGCCACTGAGGTGTATTATGATAAAGAGTAAACTTGGGGATTTGTTTTATTTTTAAGTGGGGTCCCCCCCTTCAGTGTAAAGGCGCCGGACATATCAATATTGTATCCGATTTAGACACTAAATCACAGTTCTCTCCCCTCTGTTTGGATTTTGAAGGGCCCAAACGCCGTATTTTAAAAAACACACAAACAAACAAATAAATAAAAAACCCAGGCTTTAGGGTGAAGTGTCAGCACGTAGTGCTTGCTTTAAAACCTTCCGCAGCCGAAAAGAGAAGGCTGGAGACTTGTGAATTTTTCCCTCGTGGAGAGTAATTCCTGCCCATAACGTCTGAGAGGGCGTCTCTATATTCTGATACACAATGCACAAACCACACCAGCAAGAATGTTTCTTTGGGGGGATGGTCTGGAGGGAGGTGTGTTTGGGACTTACAAGAGACGGTTCTCACTGCCACCCCATGATTGAAACCGGGGTGGGGGAGGGTAAATGAAATGAAAATGAAAAATAAAGGAAGGAATATTCAAGAATAAAATAAAAAAATTAAAATATATGCAATATTCTCTTTCCGATTGCTTTAAAAAGTATTATTCAGTGGACCTTCTGTTTCTGGTCTTGTGTTAGTTCTCTGTGTGTCTGTGGCTCCGTTATTCGCGTGTATCTATTTTCTAGTCTAGTTTCCTGCTGTTCGTAATTATGCCTTGTTTGCAATATAGTCCGTATGTTAATGTTTCTTACCTCAAACTATTCGATGTAGGGGCTTTATGCAAAAGACCTGTCCTAGCACGTTCCGGCTTTATATAGTAATGTAAAAAAAAAAAAAAAAAAAAAAAAAAGTTGCTTCGCAATAATAATTAAAAAATGAATGTATTATTATGTGATTTCTGATAATAAATAAAATTGGCCAAACATCTAGTCGGTGATTTACTGCTACCTATGAAAAATTAGGAAGGTTAATAAGAGAAAAGGGAAAAAAAAAATTAAAAAGAGATTGACCCGGGCTTCCTTCCCAGGCATATATATAGATCGCCTTTCCCTAGAAATATAATTAAATGAAAGTATAAAATGTGCCGTAAAAAAGTGTGTGTGTGTGTGGGGGGGGGTATCGCTCTGACGGAGCAGCTAAATATAATTGGGGGGGGGATCCCAAGGAAATAAAATGCAGAAGTTAATCCTGGAATTAGTGTTTTCATTGGAGGAGACGCTTGTCTCTGGCGTTAATTGGAATCAAAATCAACTGGGATAGTTTATTATTATTATTTTATTTTATTATAATTATTTATTATATATTTTTAAAAAAAACACCAATCAACTGATTATAGGTTGAATAATTACAATCCTTTGTCTCTACTGGAATAGAAAAGCTACGCGACTAGATTTTACTAAAATATTATTTAATCCGTTGAGGGGTGGGTGTTTTGTTTTTCCTCTAGCGGACAAAGGAGAGAGAGGATTGTCTGTTCTTTTTAAAATGGAAAATTGATAAGAATTTATATGGGGGAGGGGGAGAATGTTATTATTATCCTTTCTTCATTTTTTGCTTATTATCTCATTCTTATCACGGTCATTATTACCATTATCTCTATTATTTTGACTGTTGAAGTATTTACCTTTTCCATTCTGGGCTCCCTCCCTCCCCCCGAAGGAAATTTAAATACATTCCAATTTTATCTCTCTCTCTCTTTCAAAAGATCCAAGATTTATCTCTTATGACTCAGTTGACATTTCTTTTCTCCGGATCAATCTAAAGCCCACAGGCGGCTGAAGGAATACATTAAAAATAAAACCTTTTAAAAGATCGATAAGTGATTTTTTTAGCAAAAAAAAAAAAAAAAGTTGCAAAAGAAAAAGGCAGAAGCGCAGAATTGGCCTCCTTTCTCCCTGACCTCCTCTGCCAACTCCCACCCCACCCTCCATCTGACAATTCTCTTCTCAAAGGCGGATGATCCATTGAATTTTGATTAGATTATGTATTTACAGTAGATTTCACTGTGGAGAGGATTGTGATGGTTTCAGTACAGTGTCCCATAAGGGTGAGCTGGGGTCCTCAAATGACTCCCAGCTGAACTCATCCTAGAGATTGCAAGCCTCGGGCATAGAAAACAGTCAAGTTTTTCCTCCAAGATTTTATCTTCTTTTTTTAATAACCCCTGAAGGGAGGGGGATTTTCTTTAGTATTTTGAAATGCAAGGACAGGATCCTGCAGGGTCTGTTTTACGTGAGGGGGGGGGGGGACCATCGGAGAAATCAATATGCCATTTTTCCTGATTACAGGTTGTACTTTGTGCTACAAGAAAAAAATGGTCATCTTTTTAATAAAATCTCCCTTCTTTGCACAGAGAGGTGTATAGTGTACCTACAAAGTACACACCCGCCTGTGTGTCTTATTTGCTCATACACTCACAAATGCACATATTTTTGTTCCTCTCTTTGGAAAGGGGGGGGGGAATGTAATGCGGTCCCACCACTGTTTACAACTGTGTGTGAGTTCATGCACAATCTTCAGTCGGTTTCTTCGTGTGTGTGTGTGCGCGTGTGTGTATTCATACACAATTTTATGTAAATTTCTTCCAAAATGTGTGTTCATATGCAAACGCTAGCCTATTTCTTTAGAAGCCGGTGTATACACACACACACACTGTTTGGGGGGTTTGCCTGTTTTTTGAAGCCTCGTGTGTGTGTGTGTGTGTGTGTGTGTGTGTGTGTGTGTGTGTGTACACAATGTTTTTCCCCTATCTTTTTAAAGTACAGTGTTCATAGAGAATATGCGGGCATAAACAATGTGTCAATTTCTTTACGGGGGGGGATGCAAGAGGAGAACACAAAACAAGTTATTTAGATGATATCTTTTATTGGACCAACTTCTGTTGAGGGAGAAGCTGTGTGCATACACACTGTTTTGTCTATTTCTAAGTGTGTGTAGCAATCTTGTGTTTATTTGTTCGGAAATGTGTGTGTGCTTATGCACCAACATCTTTGGGGGAAACGATGTCTTTGCACTGTGTGTGCGTGCGCGCGCGCGCGCTCCAAAAGAATCAGTGGACTCGGGCCAACAGGTCTGACTTGTATATAGCGGCATAAATCGCCAGGGAGATTGTGGGCGAGTTCACCTTGAAGGGGGAATGCTCCAAAGGCATTTAAACATTCTCCAAAATAGATAAAACTTATTTATTACCCGTGAGTGCATACGACAAATTGTTGCTTCGCCATAAAAGTGTGTATTATTCCTAGTCTTGATTCCTTTTCTACAGCGGAGTATTTCATAGCCTGGGCCAGAGAATGAATTCATTAAGAAGCGGAAAGAATATCCCAGATCCCTTTAATTGCCAGGAATAATTCTGCCTCTAATGAAAAGGGAGAGAGGCAGTCATTTCTGGAGAGGGGAGACGGAGACACTCACAAGGAATAGTCTGTGTAGGACTGGGTCCAGCCCTGAACCTTAATAAGCGTCTCATCACACTCCCCACCCCCAAGGGAGACATTTTTGCAAAAGGTTTATCCAGATTTGCATGGAATGGTGTTAGTTGCCCACGGAGGGGGAGTAAGGGCGCTTTGTTTATTGCGCACGGTTCCATGCGGATTAACGTGGCACCAGGGTTTATCGAGAGCAGCCTCTAGATACAATCTAAATTCGCTCCGCGACCAAGCAAAGGCCCGGTCGGAGACCGGATGGGGAAATCCCAAGCGCCCCAATAAGGCAGCCAAATCAGAGAGAGTCCTCCTCGATGCCCAGGAGCTAGGATAGATAGCGGGAAAGTAATGTGTTCTCTCCCTTGCAGCCCGATTTTAGACAAAGCGGAAAGAGAAGGGTGTTTTGCCAAATGCCCGGATACTAATGGATTATGTAATGTTCCCCGGGCGATCTGGGTTTTAAATGAATTGGGGGGGAAATACACGAGATGGAATGAATGGTTTTATTCGAATTTTAAGACTTTACAGCTTCCTAGAACTGAGGGGGGGGTGGGATCTTTCTTTCTTTCTTTCTTTCTTTCTTTCTTTCTCTCTAGGATGAGTTCCTCCTGGTCCTATTCTGAGAACCTATAACCCGCCTCTCTCTGAAAGGGATCAGGCTTCTGAAATATTGGACGGCCTCCCTCCCAGACGCCCCAGTGTCTTCCATTTTGACAAATGGATCCGCGCCGGGGTCTGGGCGCTTTGCTCTTGGACTTCACGGAGGATCTCTGTCTGTCTGCCTCCCGGCTTGCCTCCTCCTGTAGCCGAAGGCAAAACATTCCAATCGTCTCCCCTGGTATTTTGGAAGCTCCCGAAGGAATGCGTCTGGATCCCGTGTCCCTTAACGGCCCCGTATCCCCGCTTTTAGGGAATATTGACAGGGGGAGGCGATCTCCTCAATTGAGCCTTGCCAGCTGGGGTCCCCCCCAAGCCAGACCCGGGTGTGTGTGCAGAGCGTGCATTCCTGAAGTGGGCACTGGAAGCCCGGGGCCTCCGGCAAGCCGGTGCCAAGCAGCATTCACTTCATACCAGCCCCTGCAACAACAACAACAAAATAAAACAAATCAATCATTTTAAAAAAATTGGCTCGAGGTCAAGATTTTTTGAGAGGTTTCCATGCGCGCAAGCGGGCGGGATGTGGCTGGTGGGGACCTTGCTCAAGTCTACGGCCAAGCGGCTGGGGACGCCTTTTGTTGTGGGTGTAAACTGTGCTGGCCTAGTCCCACCCGGTCTCCATCCAGAGTGGCAACGGCTCCCTAGACGCGCTGCAATAGCTCCAGTGCCCCTTTCCGCCTATGAATCCTGCTTTAAGTAACATGTGCCCTTAACGCGCCATCAGGGCGCTGACTTCTCCTTTTAGCTTTATTTTTATTATTATTTTTTTATAAGCGTGGGGTTCATAAATACACACTAAAGACAGAGTGGGGGTAATTAGCAGTGTTTACCAACATATGTCACCCAGGCCATCATAGCAAACCTCACTCACTCACCCTGGGATGGGAGTATGAAATGCATTGCCAGTAATTAGTTGGAAGCAAATCATTTTCAAATGGAAACTTATAGGTAAGGCCTAATGAACTGCGAAGAGGAGGGGGGTAAATCCTTGTTTTTTATGGCTTGGTAGGTAGCAAGTAGACACAGCAATATTTCCCTGTTGAGAGAATAAATTAATTAATATATCTGTAGCTCCCAACTGCAATGATTCCGTGGATGGCTGCATTTAAATGAGATATATGTACGGGGCCTCGCTGGTGTTGTTAACAAGAGCGATAATAAAGATGAAAAGGATAGGAAAGTTTTTTAAATTCTTTTTTTTTTTTTTAATCGCTGGCTATGTATCCCCTCACAGGAGCTAAATGACTAGGATTTTCTAATGGGCGTCCTACCGCGAACTGAAAAGTCCTTTTTTCCAGGCTTATTTTATCCAACCCCCACCTCCCCCCAAAAGGACTGAGAATGAAATTCTGAGCCTCCCCCCCCCCCTAAAAACAACATTCCTTTATAAATCTGCCCCTCCCAGAAAGAGTGGAGACTGTGTCAGGAAATAAAGGGGTATTTATGGTATGGGGAGTGCATGGATTTTTAAATCTACATTTTATTTAATTTATAAAAAATGGGATTAGGGCAAAAGTTAGACATTTTATTTTCCTTTCTAGAAATAAATCCCACTTTGTGTTTTATTTCCGTTGGCCGAGGGGCTGTTTGTTCAAATGCCTTATCACAAAAAAGCTCTAGGAGATCTGGAGAGCTCATTATAGCCACAATAGCCGAATTCATCTTCTGTCTGTGGAAGCGACAACCTAACGTGACGGCGTCGGCGGCTCCAGTCTGTCCCTGCACCTTTACGGGAGAAGATAGCCTGATAATTGCAGGGTTTGTGGGAAATTTATTTTATGTTTATGATTCACTATTAAAGCTATTATGAGGTTATACGAGTCTACATTGTGTCTGTAGATACCGGATACATGCTGCCTTTCCTGAAACAAAACACACCTTTCTGAATGCAAACTAAAAGATCCTCCCCAACAACTCACACACACAGAGGCGTGTGCAGTAGTGCCAGTTGCTCTGCAGACGCTTAGCCCGGCTTTCACCCAGAATTAGACAGTCAAATGAGTGTACTTTATTTTCAGACTTCCAGGGCTGCCAAAAATTCCCAAGGAGATTTCAAATACAGCGGCCCTTTTGAAATCAGGACAGTGATCAAGGAGACTTCAGTGAGCTTTTGGGGTCTTTTCTTGGGACCTCAGAACTAGAAAAATCGCATCCGAATTCCCTGTAGGTCGGTAGAGGTTAAAAAATATATATGCAAAAATACTGCTTAGTACTCACGCGTATTCTTTCTCCTCACTAGAGAACAAAGAGTAGTTTTTAAGATTATTTATAAGGACAGCATATCTATCTATCTATCTATCTATCTATTCTCTTACATATTTCTCTATAAATCTAGATTTCTCTCTCTCTCTCTCCATATTGTGCGTGTGTGTGTGTGTGTGTGAGAGAGAGAGGGATTTACATAGAAGTACATAGGTATGTAAGAGAATATGTAAATATGATATAGATATGTAAGCTAATATATTATATATTAATCATATTTTATGATAAATATATATCACAATAATGTATGAGAATATATATATATAAGAGCAATATAATTATGCACAGACACATACATCTGTATAATTATATTCCTATTTATATACATATACATTATACACGGGGTATTTTCAGAAGTGATGCTACCATGCTTAGACCCAATCTGGGGTAACGGCTGCCACCCAACCCCCAGGGTAGGCCAGTCCATATCCAGATCAGATATGATGGTGCGCCTTACCACACTTTGCCTCAAATCATGGTAGCACTTACTACCGACTGTTCCCTGTGATTTTCTGAGATCACAACCGGTGGTAACCGCTACCACGGTTGGGGGCAAAGCGTGGTGAACATCTGACAGCCGCTAAACTGAAGTGACAGTGGTTGTGACCCTAGGGTTGGGTTAAGTGTGGTAAAGTGTGGCTAAGCATGGCAACTATATATACACATATATATTATTTTGTAGATTGATAAACAGAGGTTGATGGAAAGATAAAAAGCTCCAGCTTCAGCATCAGCTTTTTATCTTTCCATCTACCTCTATTTGTCAATCTACATCTACAAAAAAAAAATTTAAATTATTGATTGACTGCATCCTCCTGGGATCCGGAGCTTCCTTGAGAGTTGTGCTGTTCAGTTGCTTTCCAAGTCTCTCTCTACACATATATATTATATACACACATTTACATTATAGTGTGTTTGTAATTAGTTTCATGCATACATATGTTATACACACACACACACACACACACACACACACACACACACACCTATCTATCTATCTATCTATATATAGTGTGTGTGTGTGTGCGTGTGTGTGTGTGTGTGTGTGTGTGTGTGTGTGTGTGTTCACAAATGTGTGTGTGAATATGTGATTATCTTTCTCTAGGAATGAGATGCATACAAATATTTTTCCCCAAATCAGAAAAGGAGCAAAATAAATGAACACAGGACCACGCATCCCCATCCCTCCTTTCTCCAAAAAAAGGGGGGGGGGAGGAAGAGGAGTTTGATAGTGTTTTTATTTAAGAAAACAAAAAAAACAAGCTTGAGTTCCCTCCAAATCTAAAATGAACTTCCCCCTCAAGTGTTTTCTTGCCTGAGCTAAATCCAAGAAGCTGTTCGAAAAATTAAAGTGCTTGATATTATTTGGCGGTATCGTTCATAGACCTTAAATGTCCTGACGACTAATCTTTTATTAGGTGGCCAAACAGAAGTAATGGCATCAAAAATGTATCTTGTGTGTGTGTGTGTGTGTGTGTGTGTGTGTGTGTGTGTGTGTGTGTGTTTTAAAAATCCTGCATAGCCCCCCTTACACACACACACACACACACACACACACTTCCAGTTTAAAAGTTATCTGGACTAGGGAAAGAAAATTTATTATTAGTATTATTATTATTATTATTATTATTATTATTATTATATAATAATAAATAGGTTACTTCTGGAATGCAGGAAGGTATTGGGTTTTAAGCTTCTGCTACTACTAGTAGTAGTAGTAGTAGCAGCAGAAGCAGCAGCAGTACTACTACTACTCGTAGTAGTAATAAATAATAAAGGTTAATTCTGGAAGGTAGGAAGGCATTGGGTTTTAAGCTGCTGCTACTACTACTACTACTACTATTACTACTGCTACTACTACTACAAGCCTTGGCAGCTGTAAAATAGCGACAAAAGATTTCCTTTGAGCAATCACTGATCAGTCAAGGTCAGATTTAGACAGAAGAAGAAAACACGCTCACTCCCGCCCCCCCCCCCCTCCACAGTGGGATCCGAGTGTGTCCCTCCCAGCTGCCCTTGCACGCGGATGTATCAAAGAAGGTTCGGCGGGTTTCCTTTCCCCCTTTGTACCCCCGTGTCCTGGGAGACTTAGACAAACTCTACCTCGTTTCCTGCGGCTTAAAAGAAAACTTGGCGATTGTAGGGGAGTTAGTAGCAGGGGCTTTGTGTGTGAGTGTGCGCCCTGACTTCTGTTTACAGCTGTCTGTCTGGGTGGGCAGGGGCCGCCATTACAACGTGAAGGTCAAGTTAGCATCCTACCTTATATGGTGTTCGGCTCTCCTCCATCTGCAGGACTTTGCAGCAATCCGGCTGGATGGAAGGCTATTGCTTAGGCAAGTAAACAGATTTGCTCTCTGTCTTTTTGTTATTCTGATTACGATTATTTATTTATTTATGGTGAAAAGGACCCCTCCTATAGTGGTATTATTTTTGATTCCCCAAGTGCAGCGACTTAGGGGAGGAAGCAGAGGGTGGGTGGGGGTTGTGGGAAAAAGATCAGACCCTCATGACGATCCTTTCTTGGAAAGTTTCCCCCCCTTCTTCTACTTTCCCCCTCTCTTCTTCTCCCCCCTCCTTGGATGGACCACTTCAAACAAGCCTTCTTTCAACAAGATGCAAAACCGTCTGACACGGAGGAAATTAAACGTCATAAAGAAAAGCCCAATTAGGGTATTTAATGTCTGAACATTACCGTTTCCTCCAGAAAACAATGAAGTTCACTGGTAAGAGAGAGCGAGAGCGAGAGAGGGGAGGGGTGTGTAGGTTTTCCTGTCTAGGGAAAAGACCGCAAGACAAATCTTAAAGAGGTATTTGTTAAATAGGGGTGTCTGGAGGCGGGAGGGGGACTAAAGAGAATCCAAATTCCAGCCGCACCAAAAAAGAAACAGAGGGATTCAATCAAGGGACATGATTTGCATTTTGCAAACGAGCTGTTGGGTCTGTCGAATCCGGCACAGTTTTTGCAGACCAGGATTAGGGGGATGGGGGCGGGGGGAGAGACGGTGGAGGGGGCTGAATGTAAAATCCCCAACCCACCAATTAATTACTCTGGAGTAGCCCCCGGAGCAACTCCATAGTATATGGTTTGTGGATTAGGGGCCTAAGAGATTGGGATTATCTCGATTTTGTTACAATGGACGGGGCAGGGGGTGATATCACAAACCCAAAGATACATTTATTGTTGAAACAGCAAATCTGGAAGCGTCGTATCCCGCCCCCCTCCTTATTTTTAGTCTGGTGGTGGGAGATTGTCTGTAGTTGCCTGCCCCCTCCCCTACGCAAAAGGAGTAAGGGAAAGATTCCAGACAAGGCCTACGGCAATGGGTTCGGTTAGGCTGCCCTAGAATATTAGGGGGTGGGGCGAGGTTGCTCAAGTGAGTCCCCAAATCTGAAAGTTTTATTTTTCAACCTCTCATACTCCTTATTTTAAAAGCTCTTGTGACCTCATCCGAGGAGCGAGCAATTCACCCATTTTTGGATCCCTGTAATCCCGAAGAGTTCCTGGGTGGTATTATTATTATTATTATTATTATTATTATTATTATTATTATTATTATTATTATTATTATTATTATTATTATATTTTATAAATTTTTAATGATTTTTAATTTAATTTTTTTAAGGTTTGAAAACAAAAAGAAAAGAAACCCCAACCAACAGCAGCTCTGTCCCATTAGATAAAATAACAGATTCACCAAGGACAGTTTCAAAAGCCTCTTAAGGGATGCAACGTGCTTCGAGCCCGCAGCAGCCCTCTCTACCCCGTGCGGGCTCCTCGAATATCATGTTTATTTGGGGTCCGGTGCGTGAGAAGAGGGGAGAGGAGGGGGGGGGGTTACGTTTCGCAGAGAGAGGACCTGCAAAGCAGAGGAGAAAGATGGGCACATTTTTAATTCTCAACACTCCCAGCAGCTTCCAAAAAGTCTTAGCTAGGAATCTCTCCAGGATAGAATTTCTCACTCCGCTTCGCCATTTCATTCTTCCTCCTTGGCTTGAAAATTAAAATGCTTCTGCACAACCACCTCTTGCCGGGGAAGGAAGGATAAAAATACCCAATAACTCCAACCCAGGAGTGGGAGCTCAGAAACGGAATAATAATTACCCACCCATACAGCTGGAGAATCATAGATTTATCGATGGATAAATAACTCTAGATAAAACTATGCATTTATAATTATACATGCTCGTAAACAGATCGTTATAAATGCTTGCGTACAGTTACAGACAGTGACAGACATAAAATATCCTATATCAATGAAAGTGAGATAGACAGATAGACACCAACTTTTGATCCTCAGACATAGGTAGGAGCAGTACAGAGAAAAATGAGATACTTTCTCTCCCTTGTTTTGAATATTTATCTTCTCTTAAATATTACAGAAAGAAATTGAGAGACCCATCTAGGATAGATGTCTATCTTATATAACTTATGTCCATAGTTTTCTTAACATTTAATAGTATATATGTACTACATCACTATAGACGGATACAATTTAGTATACAGTATCTGAATATGCAGTGCTACATTAGAGTGTATATAGGCCATTGTAATATATAGTATTCTACTATATGTAATTCATTATAATATTATTATAGTATTCTTTATTCTTAAGATAGCCACGATACTAAAACACTCAAACCATAGCGGTTGCACCATCGTTGCCATTTTGCCTCTAAATTCAGGAAACATTAAGAATGCCTGCATTTCCCTGTGTACTCTTTAAATGTCCTCATGTATTAATCTGGACTGTCGATGTAGAAAAGCTATATACTTATGCCTATAGATAATATTATATCCTATACTTGCGTGTTTAGAATGGTCAGGAAAGAAAGAAAGAACGCACACATAAAAAAAGATATTCTCACTCACACACTAATAAGTGCTCACAAGAAACATCCATTCTTTCTACCTGCGCTGCTTTCTATGTTTTCCAGAGTGCCAGCATGAAACTATTTGGAGCATTTTGTTTCATTTTCTTCTGATAAATGGAGGGTTTCGGGCCATGTTTCCTCGGCCGGCGCTGACGTAAATTGAGCCGAGCTGAAGTTTATCTCATAAAAACGCTGAGATTCCCCTTTGATCAATGAGAGTCTGATAGGAAAAAAAACACAACCCACCCAACTCTGTGCTGGCTGAAATGAAAAATATGTAGCCGTTTCCCTATATTGATCTGTTTGGTGGGGGGAAATCTTATAAACCTATTGATTAAATACCTCCCATCGCTTTTGCTTTTTCTCTTGGGTTTGTTTGTGTTTTTAGCAGAAAAGCACAGAGGAGGAGCTATTTCCTGGTCAGAGGTGGGGAGGAGGAATCCTCTGAAATAGACCCATTTCAAATGTTTATTTTGTAGGGTGCAATTTCTGGCCCTGTGGGACGTCCTGTGCAAAAACATGGATCCTTGCAGCGGTTACTCCGGAGTAGGGGGCTTCCGTGGTGCTATTCCAGAGTAAGCGGTTTGTGGATCTCTGGCGATCCTTGCTGTTTCAATATTGTTTTGAGAGATGTTTGATTTGAAAGTGGAAAGCAACCCGCGTAATTTCCGCCCCTTCCGCCCCTTCAGCCCCCTACCTGGCTGTGAGACAGCTCACTCCTTTGGTGAATTCCCACCTTGTGAAAACTTCGCTGTAAACGATAAACAGGGAAAAAACGAAATGGAAAAGACACCCTGGTCTGCTGGTTCCCAATGAACTTGGCTTTGAATGGAGGAAGGCTCCCTCTACAACGCTCAGTATTTCCTTGGTTTATCTAGTAGCGAGGAAGAGGCTGCAATTACTAGCGTGGGAGGGGGGCGGTTATAACCGCACAAGGGCTGTGCCTTCCACCCTAGTCAGAATCTGCCCCTTCCCAGCACCCCGCAATCCTCCCCATAACACATTTATCCCACACCAAAATCTGCTTTGCGTGTGGCTGGGCCGATCTCCTTTTATCTTGATTGAGTCCAGATGATTTTGAACTTGCTATTGGAGAGTAAGCAAGATTGGAGTCCTCAGTCTCTCGCTTTGAATTGTTCACAGGTTTTCTAGTCTTCTTTTGCAGGCTGGCTTAGGCCCAATTAAACTTATCTGTGTCATTTGGGGACACTAATCTGTCTCTCTCTCCCCCCCCACACAACTTTTACCTATTGCCCCCCAACGTAAATATTGCCCTGTAGACACACGGGGTTTGGTTGCATGGTTTTCCACAGACATAAATTTTTTCTTTGTTTATTTATGGAGGTCCATCTGATTCTTGTTCTGGGGGGAAATAAATATAGTGTCCTAGTAGGAGGGAGATGAAGAACAGTTTTGCAGTATTTTGCAGAGAAAGCTCCTTTCAAAAGTCTGGGCGGATTTAGCGGAAACAAGACACACAGATTTGGGGGATATTCCTCGTTGATTTATTTTTTATTATATTAAAAAAAAAAAAACAACCAAAACACAATTTAGCCAGGAAGCGAAAGGAATGGTTTTGTAGGCTAGCTTTCAGCGTGGTTGAACAACTGAAAATTGTACACCTTGGTTCTTTGAAATACTGTTAAAGATGAAAATATACATACAATGCATCCCAGATAAGACCTCCTCCCCCCCCCCCCCCCAAAAAAAATCTAGAGGTAGGAGACTATCTGGTTCTGGCTGAAGGAGATGAGAAATAGACACTGAGAGAGACTGTACATTATATCGTGCCCCTCCCCCCTCCATACTGTACCAAAAGGACTGTAACAAAGGGGTCTTTTGAGGGGACACAGGCAGAAAAGTTTTAAGCGGTATCATTCCGGAATCCTCAGGTCACCGCCTGGGAGAAAGTATTGAGGAAACGATGGGGGGGAGGCTTCTTTTCAACCCAGGCTGAACTTCTTTCAAGCCAGGAACTAAACTCAGTTTGCTGGATATGCCCCCAGCACACATTCTGATGGGGCGGGGATATCATTGCTGGATTGATTGATTGATTGATGGATGGATGCATCAATCCAGGGATCTCCCTCAAGTTCCTTTCAGAATATGTCTTTGGGGTCTTGTACACAGCCTGCTGGCCTTCCGAAGTCAGCCTGCCGCTGTGCCAATGATCTTTATTTTAGCAGGCAAAGCCAAGATGTTGTTTTAGGCTAGGAAGAGAACTGGGCAGAAATGTTCGTCGCCCGCTAGAGAAATATTCCCGTGTCCAAGGTCAACCGAGACTTGGCAACTCCCCCCCCCCCCCTAGCAAATATTTCCCAAATAAAGGGACCCCTGTAAAACGAAAATTCAATACCCGGACGTCTCCTATCTACTAGGGGAGCACCTGGAAACAGAGAACACCCCAAACAGGATATTCCCTTCTCCTTCAGTCCTCTTGTTTTTTTATTATTAGTATTCAGTATTATTTATTATTATTTTAATGCATTCATATTAATTTTGAGGGTAGGATTGGGGTTTTGTTTTCTCTTTCCCTGGGGCTGTGAAATTTAAAGCTACCGGTGATGAAATTCGGGAGAGTGAAACTCATTTGACTTTGCTCGTCCCCCTCACCCCCCAAAGGAACGCGAAGGCCACAGTCTCTAGTCTCTCGTTTATGGCACTAGGAGAATTGACTTCGTTGGTCAAATTCAAGTGCTGCGATCCCCCATAGCAGCTGTCTCTTCTCCGGGTTTCCTTGCAGGAAGCCAGCAAATCCTAGGCTTTAAACCTGGCTTAAAAAACAAAAGGGACCGGGACTTTGTGGGGGGTTTTTTGGGGTGTGTGTCTTTTTACCTATGAAGAACAATCAATTATCGGCACCCCTCGGTGAGAAATCCTGGGTGTTCAACTACGCAGGCTCTAGTCTGAGCAGAGACCCCAAGCTCAGACTGATAATTCCGCCAATGTCTCGCCTTTGGGTGGACTAAATCAGAGCAAGTTGGTCATTCCGCCGACGGATTGGGTTCGATTCGCCCCTGGGTAAGGGGGGGGGAGGGAATAATTACGCTCCTGACAATTGCTTGCCATGGAAGTTGCCATTTAATATCGCTCCATTAAAAAGCCGAGTGAAAGACTTCCAGACACTTTCATTTAAAGTTTTACCCTAAACGGGGTGAAATTCATATAAAGAGGAGTGCAGACTGACCCAATTTGGGTCACATATACAGAGAGGGGAATCCTGGGCTGTCTCCTTATCATCCAAGGGTGTATTATTGGGGGAGGGGGATATAGAGATAAAAACAAATATACATGTGCGCACGATAATACAGATACACACATGGATCAGGCAAAATAAAACAACAACAACAAAACTTGGAAGGTTCCCTGGTGGAAGAAAAATACCTAGAGCAAAATGCAATCTGTACTGAAATACAAAGTAAAAATGCATTGTCCTGTCACAGGGCTTTAAGGAAAGGGGTCTATCCAGTATAGGAGATGGGGAGCCGCCATATTTGCCGATAGGATTTGCAATCCATGCTTTCTAGACTATTGCAAGGTAAAGTTAGGAGTGTCAGCCGCCTCTGAGCTGGATCGGTTTCCTCCAAGAAACAAGATCTTATCTCTCCTACAACCAGCTTGGTCCCTCTCTTTATTTTGTAATGAACTTTGCAAAGCATGTAGCTGATTCATTTGATGTCCGCTTCTTTTCCTGGGGGCGTTTGGAAGAAGGCGAATCTCATCCAAGCTCTGGTTGTTAACATCGCCCAGAAGAAATTCATTCTACCTGACGATTAAAATAATACCTTTAAAAAAAAATAAAAATCAAAAGGAGAGAGAGAGAGAGAGAAGATAAAAAAATAGACCAGTTCCCAAAGCTCTGGGCTATAGGATGGGATCCCCTGACTACACAATGCGCTTGCTTAGATGCGTTTGAGGAGTTTCTAGGATGAAACAAATTTATTTGTTTATTTATTTTTGCAAAAGGAAAAATACGGAGAAAATTCCTTTCTTCTCAGTCCTAGCCCTTATTATTTTTATTTTGATTCTTTCCTGTGCGGGTCTGTATAAACAGCTTTGTTTTGTGTGCTCCTTGTGGTTGTGTCCCGCCCCACAAACTGACCAGGTATGCTTCCCATAAAGGCATTTAAAAACAACAGCAACAAAAACCTCTTTTAGGCGGTGTAAAATGTGTAACAGCGTTCAGTCTGCAGCTGGGGGGCGGGTATAGACAACCCAGTCCCATTTTCCTTGACTGCCTTTCACCGTCGCAAACCACAACTATCAAACAGGTGATAGCCTGCTTTGTTTTTGTTTTTTTAAAGAAGTCAACAATTTCAAAGCAAAGGAAGCAAAATGCCAGGGTATTGGAGTGTGTTATTTTCACACACCTTTTGAAAGTGACTTGATTACTCCAGTAATATATTTATAATCTCCAGTGCCAGTCGAAAGGATATTAGACCGGGGTGCCCGAAGTAATTTGGATTTAGAAGGGCTTTAAGGACGCAAGATTACTTCAGGAGACCTTTTGAAAAACACTAGCCACCCCCGTTATTCGTCAATAATTTCTGGACGTCCTTCAAGCATGGGGCTTTCCGAATTCTTATTTGGAAGAAGTCCCTTTACATTAAGGACTGCTTGCAAAACCACTGCAATATATATATATATATATATATATATATATATATATATATATATATATATATATATATATA
>QEPC01003896.1:1220307-1342134 GCA_003113815.1 Sphenodon punctatus | reverse complement strand
GGATGAAGCACACAATTGCAAGACAAATGACTTTAATAAGAGCCCCCGCCTCTCTCTTTTAATTCAGCTGGAAAGATAAAGGGATGCTCTCAATTTGGTACCTACATTGATGGTCAATAAACTGCATTAAATATTATGTATGCCACTCTTACATAATAAATATTTTAACAAAACATTAAAGGGGTTTTTCGAATACTTATTAGTGCTCAACTTAATTCATTCCCTCGCTTCCCTGATATATTACTTATTCCACATCCGAAGTCCTCAGACCAGGCCTGAAGGGTTAGTTCTGGACTGGGGTAACTTTAAAGTTGCAAACATCCTACTGACATTCATGCACTGGCAATTGTTCCTGCCCCACACACGCTGCCCCCCCCCCCCCAGTCCATGTCTGAAAATGATGCTCATGGGTAGAAACATGTAATTAGCTAACCTTAGAAACTTGCTAATTAGAGACAGTCACTTTCCTCCCACCCACCCCAAATATAAGGTTATCATCAGCACACACACACCCCTCCACCCTCCCCTATGGAACAAATCCTGAGTATTCGCTATGGAAGCAAGATTTTGAGAAATGTTGGAAAACTTACTGAGGGAGGGGTGTGTGTCTTCCTGCGAATTCCCTGGACTTTAGAGGGGGAAGGGTAAAATAAATAAATAAAATAAAGTTTTTTAAAATACTGACGCTCTCTACAAGACTTTGCATGATCCCTGCCTGAAAAGTAACTAGCATAGCAAGGAATAAGTGTATTTATAGAGATATATTAAAAAAAAAAAAAAAAAAAAAAAAAGAGGGAAGATTAGACTTAAAGTAGTTCTAAGACCCTCCCTGCTTCCTCCTCTCCCCACCCATCCCCATTTCTCCCTTACACCCGCCACCTCATATCCAAAAGCCGGTGGGAAATAGAAAGCAGGATCTGAGAGAGAGAGAGAGAGAGAGAGAGAGTTTGCAGCCCTCGTGCTGGTCTCTGCTGAGAATGCTTACTAGAAGGGGTGTGCCTAGGAGAAAATGAATACAAACTCTGCAATTGATTTTCATAATGTTTCTGCGGTGTTGGAACACCAATCGTTTGAACCTCTGAGATCTTACCTAAGTCAACCACTCCTACGCCTCTAAGTGCCCCGAATTGATATATGACAATATCTACTTTGGATCACGTGCTCCCTCCGAGCGACTAAGACGGATAACGCGTCATCTCGCCCTTCCAAATTTTTCCCCCTCTGCACATCGGCTCCAAAACATCTATCTATAGGAGCAAGAAAAGGAGAAAGATGTTTAACTCAGTCAACCTGGGGAACTTTTGCTCCCAGTCGCGCAAAGAGAGGAGCGCTGACTTTGGAGAGAGGACGGGGTGCACCTCCAACCTCTACCTCCCCAGCTGCACCTATTACGTCCCCGAATTTTCAACTGTGTCATCTTTCCTGCCACAAGCCCCCTCGCGCCAAATCTCCTACCCTTACTCCACTAACCTCTCCCAAGTGCAGCCCGTCCGCGAGGTGTCCTATGGGCTGGACCCCGCCAGTAAATGGCACCACCGGAGTAATTACGCCTCGTGTTACTCCGCGGAGGAGCTCATGCACCGCGAGTGCCTCCCGCCTTCCACCATGACCGAAATGCTAATGAAAAACGAAAGTGTGTACAGCCACCACCATCACCACCCGGGCTCCAACCACCCGGCAGCGGCGGCGGCTCCCAGCGGCTTCTACTCCACCATGAACAAAAACACCGTCCTGCCCCAGGGCTTCGACCGCTTCTTCGAGAACGCCTACTGCGGGGGCAGCGGCGGCGAGAATCCGCCGGAGAACTGCCTGCAGAAGGGCGAGGCGAAAGCCGACTCCGACTCGCAGCAGCCGAGCGGCGAGCCGGGCATGGACCCGGAAGACGAGGAGGAGAACACCAACCCGGGCTCCTCCGCCTCCTCGTCCTCTGTCAACAAGGAGGGAAGCAAAGCCGGCACCGCCAGTAGGTAGAAGCAGTAAATGGAAAGGTTAAGTGACTAGCCCCGCTGTTTTGTCGGTCAAATTTTATGTGGACTTTTATAAGCATTCAAAGGATTTTATTATAACCTACAAAGCGCTTTCTTCCAACGAGAAGAATTTTTACGATGAGAAAGCTCTCTGAGAAGGCAGGGGGGGGGGCGTAGAGAGAGAGAGAGAGAGAAGGGGAGATGCTCGGCACAGACCCAGTAGCTCAGAGTCTGTGAAATTTTAAAAGCTCGCCGTCGTGACAAATATTAACTTTGATCATGAACTTACAGGAGCATTTTAAAAGGATTCGGTACTGGGTTGTGCTTCTAGGGGAGTGGGGAGCGCAGCGTTTCCTGTCCTCTCCTACCAAGCGCTGGGATGCAAACGGGGACGCTTTTTAATTAAAAGTAGATGTTGGCTGATTTCTCTCTCTCTTCCCTCCCACCCCCCTGGTAAGGGCTGTGGAGGTAGGGAGCGATCCTGCATCCTCACTTTCAAGGGCACCCATGCTCCCTCCAGTCTAAGCGACTGATTCTCGCTGGGATCATTTTTAGCCATGAGGAGAGGCGCCACCTTTTTATTTTGTTTTATTTCGCTCTGCATGTCTATTTGTGTGTATGCCTGTCTTGCTTCCAAGGGCTTCGGCTGCTGGAGATGCTCGGTTCTTGTGTTGCTTTTAATCCCCCTTTTCTTGTGTGGTATTCGGCTTAATCAAAAACTTATGCGGAACAGAAATGGTCTGATCCTTGCAGCCTTCCTAGAGAGAGAACACAGCTGCACATGTTCCTCCAGTACTTTCAGTGGCCCCCATGCTCCTCCAAGCTCCTTGCACTGGGGAAAGGGGGGGGGGGAGGGAGAAAGCCCTTCCCATCACATGCATTCTCACCTCTGCATTAGCCTAACAATAGGCAGATATTCACAATGGCCAGATATGAGAACCTACATGTGTGTGTGCAGGCAGGGAGGCTTCGTTGGGAGCACATTATCACTCCTTTTTGCTTTGCTTTTCTCTTCCTTCCCCCACCCCTTTCGGTTCCATTTCCCTTTAAGGCGCCCCCCGCACGAGAAAGAAGAGGTGTCCCTATTCGAAATTCCAGATCCGGGAGCTGGAAAGGGAATTTTTCTTCAACGTCTATATCAACAAAGAGAAGCGGCTCCAGTTGTCCCGGATGCTCAACCTCACCGACAGACAGGTGAAAATCTGGTTTCAGAACAGAAGGATGAAAGAGAAAAAATTAAGCAGAGACCGCCTGCAATATTTCTCTGGCAACCCCTTATTGTGAAGACTCGCACAAAAAAAACAGAACAACAACAAATACCTTTCTTTCCCCCCCCCCTTTCTTTTCTTTTCTTTTTTCTTTTTTTAAAAAAAGAAAACCAATAATGCTAATCTCCTCTCCTCACGAGCTCTCTGTGGATGAAAGATGGACAATTTTACAAGCGTGATGGGCTGAACTACCAGGTCTGCAAGCAACCTCCAAAGTTTGAAGCCTTTTCTTTCCTGAGTTTGTATCTATGGGACGGTTCCAAGCGGGGGCAAAAGAGTTAAATATTCCCCTCTGGGTTACCTAAACGTTTGCAAGGACTTGAAATAATAGACCATAGGGATTTTTAAATGTAAAGATGTGTCTGAATTCTTCATTGGAATTCTTATGTTTTTTTAATTATTATTATTATTATTATTATTATTGTTATTATTAATAATATTTCCCACCTAGCTGTCCTCTCCTCCTCACCCTTTATTGTGACAAGCCATGGTTCTTTCGTCTAAACCACATTGTTCTTGTTTTTATTTTATTTTGATATGCCGTTTATGATGGGTTACACACAAAATGCGCAGCCAAAAGCATTTCATTGTGTGTGGGGCGGGGGAGAGAGGTATGTGTATGCGGGGGTATACATATGTGTGTGTGTATAGCCACGTGTGTGTATGCACGCACCATACACACACACACACACACACACACACACACACTGCATTATGTTCCCGTGCTCTACATGCCAAGGATAACCTAATAAAAAGAAAGATAGAAAGAAAGAGAGAGAGAGAGAGAGAAATTAGCAAGAATGGCGTGATTTCCATTCCCTTACCCATATATCTTTATATCTATATCTATATATATTTAAATTCTAAGCACTCCCATATTTCCCTCCAATTTTTTGGTGGAGTGGGAGAAAGGGGAAAGAGGTATAGAGCACACTGCCCTTCCAATAACTGTCTCTAAATTTGTTGTGTAACTAAAATTTCACATATAATTGGGGTTTTATAGGTGGTGGGGTGTTTTTTTTGGGTTTGGTGTTTTGTTTTTTGTAAAATGGGGAAGGACAATAGCCAGAAAGGGGGGGGAATTGCGAAAACAAAACAACAAAAATATATTTGTGTCTGTACTAGTGAATCCCCTGGAAAGTCTGTGAAACTCTATGGCGAATAAAGACATTTCAAGCTGTTCTACATTATGATTTTATATGACCATTTTATTACTCCCCCCCCCTCTTTAAAGCCTCATTGCGGTCAATGTGGCGTGGGTTTTCCTATAGAACTTGAAATGCCTAAATGGTCTTTGTGTATATATATATATATATATATATACACACACACATACACACACACACATGTATGTCGTCATCTGTATCCATGTGCAATACGCCAGAGTCCAAATTATTCTGAATCCACTGCGTTTAAATAGACGTTTGTTGTTGAGTTCATTGTATTCATCATTGAATTTCAATTTATAGGAATTTCTTGGCCCAATAATGCTTCCCTGTGTGTTGACTCCAGATGTCTCTCTCTCTCTCTCTGTTTCTCCCCCTCCCTCTCTCTCTCTCCCTCTGCCCCCTCTCTCTCTCTCTGATTTCTTTTCTTTATTTTATTTGTTCCTTTATTTTTTCTTCCTTTTTTGTTTTTACAAAGACAATGTATTAAGACTTTTTCTTTTTAATTTTCTTTTTTCTATTTTTCTTTTCTTTTTTGCAAACGAGTGACGCTCTCCTTACCCCAGCCCAAAGCAGCTGAATTTCCAAAATGTCAAGGATAGCGCCCCGTTTTCCACCAGCAGCGCAAAGTCAAGTCCTGGATTCCTCGCTAAGGAAAAACAAGTTCAACATCCCAGACATTGAGACAGCAGTGCATTCTTAGCTTTATGCAATGCCAACCCCCCACAACCCCCCAGGAGTGGATCAAAGGAACTCAATTGGCTTTCAGAGAGGGGGGGATATTCAGAAGGAGGCGACTGCGTGTCTCCCTGCATGCGTTTTGTAGAAATCGAACAGCTTGGAGGGGTTTTCCTGTTCGTTAATGCCTGGGCTGACCAATTGTGGAGTTTTGTATTTGGACAAGCGCGTCAGCAAACCACCTTTCTTTTCCCCTTGTGGGTGGACAATGGTCTTGTAAAATTCGTAGAACGACTTTTTGAATACTGCCCTGTTGACTGGGGGGGATTAAAATACTTTGATGGTGCGTCTTGGTTTTCTTTTTCTTACTTTGTGTGTGTGGGGGGGGGGGGCAATGATAGGGAGGGTTGGCAGCCTCTCTTTTCCCCAAAAATGGGCTTCATGTACGAGGGGATTAAATAAATAAATACAAAAACCAAACCATCCACCACAATGAAAAAGTTTGTCTCCTTAATGGATATTCATTTCTCGTTTCGCCCTGATATCATATGAAAAGGCGATGTTAACAGGCATGTTTTTCATTAAATGAGACCTAGGGAGGGTGGACGAAGAGAGATTTAAAAAATAAACAGCTGGATTGCAAAGTGTGTGTGTGTGTGTGTGTGTGTGTGCTTTTCTTAACATGGAATCTCGTAGGGGCGCGGGGAGGAGGCCTAAAATGTGCAAATGCTTTGAATGGAAGGGGGAAAAATGGGGGGGGGGGGATAGCAATTTTGGGCGGGTAGGAAGTAGATTCCTAGAGGGGTCCAGAATAAAATAAGAGAGGATCTTGGCGCCCCAGAGCGAGCACTGGATTCTCCAAATTGTCACTGGAAAAGTAACTTCAGCCAGGCGCCCAGGGAGGGGGAAGGCCCCGCGTGGGGGACTTTATCCTTTTCTTAGACCCTCACCTTCTTTTAATTAATATTGGCCAAAGCTTCCCAAGGTTAGAAAAAGCCAAGGTGGGTGCAAATCAGGTCCTCATCACGGGGCTAGAAGAAAAACCCTCAAAGCCTGAAGCTAATCCCCCGTCCCTGCGGCGGACAAAAGCGAGCAGTCTAGACATTGTCATAAAGATCGCGGCACTAAACAGTTTATTTTTTCTTAATTACCCCGTCTGGCCATAGCAGAAAGACTTCCGCAGTAAATAGTAAACAAATAAGGGGGGTTTTGCTCCCCCCACCCATTTCCACCGCACAATGACGGTAGAGGCCTAGTTCAAAGTTTTCCCCAACTAAAGTGGAATGCCAGTTGTAAACCCAAGTTTATAGTCCATGGGGGAGTTTACGGTGGTATTAAGTAGCGGTGCCATGTAGGGGAAAGCCGTTAATGTTCCTTTCTTGCAGGGGGGGGGGTTGTTGGTGGGTGGGTGTGAGAAGGTTTGAAGGAGAAGGGGCTTGAATTTGGGTGGAAAAATCATGGTGGGCTAACTTGGGAATAGAGCGATTGCTCCCCCCCCCCCCCCAAGTCTCACACTTAACTGCAAAAGGGGAGAGAGAGAGAGAGAGAGAGAGAGAGTTTATCCTCCTTGCGTGAGGTGGGACGGCGTGGGGGCCACAGAAAGAAAAAACGTAAATGTATGATGTCTTTGAACTTCAATAAAGTCAAGTCCGTAACCTTTAACCTTTTTGTAATAAAGCGGAATCAGAAAAGCCACGACCCGCCTACCTAGCGGATTGGGTGGGGGTGAAGGGTGGAGAGGGAGGGGGGGGGTTGATCCTTTTTTCTTTCGCTTTTTTAAAGGGAAAAGCAAAAGCAAAATAGGAATTTGGCCCCCAGCCTGGTGTTTACGGTGCTTAATGTTTAATTCAGCCCTCTTGGCTTTTAACACAGAGCGAGGAAGGGTTCGCGCACGTGGCGCGAGTTATAAACCTTTGGCTATCTTAACGCAGGGAAAGTTTTTATAACTTTGGTTGGCCTTAAAAAAAAGTTTTATAAGTGTTTTTGGTTGGTTGGTTGGGGGGGGGGGGTGTTCTTTAAAGGATTTTTTTCCCCCAGCACGCCTTGGAAAGGAGGGGACTGGGAGGTGGGAGGGGAAGGGGGGGGGCTTTTCTCGAGACAACTTTATCCCCCAGTGCAACAATGTCCGTCAGGAGGATAAAAGGGTTCTCATAGGCTGAGCGCTGGGTGTCTGGCTACACTAATGACATACAGACTAATTGCAAAGGACCTTTCCTTGTGACGTATCAGACACACACCAAGGGCAACCTGTTCCCTCCTTACGCCTCCCAGGGAAGTCCCTACACAGACTCCCGGACCCTACTGTAGGCGCTGAAAGTCTAAGCCCAGCGGCCCTTGGAAGGTGAGGGACGGGGCTTTGAGGGGGTCCCGGGCAAACTAAGAGCGCAGTGAGGATCATTAAGCCCCCCACTCCCCATTTGGTTCTGGGAGAAAATGCAGGGGTTTCAGCACTCCAAATTGGGATGGGGGGGCTGGGGGGGACTGGACTGGTGTGGACACACACGCATTGCACACCAACACGTAACACACGCCTGCCTACTCAGCTGAGGAACATAAACTTGACTGTGTGGTGGGAGCCTTTGCAGAGACCGGCGTGTAAAGGTTCAGCAAGACCGACCGACAACAGCCCGGGGAAAACAAAGGCGGTCGTCCAGCGCCCCCCCTCCCGCCCCCCCCTTTCGACGTGGGCTTCTAGGATGGGAAGCGAACTTGCTGGCGTGAGGAAGAGAGGTCCATCTTGGCCTGTGGATTGCGGGGTGGTGGATGCCGGTCTACAGGAGCTGGGGCGCAGTTTGGAGAGAGACTGGGGAACCGCCGGTCTCTGCCTAGGGTGGGACACTCTCGACGGGGCCATAAGGTGTTTTACAGACTCATCGTAGGATTAATGGAGACTCCAGCCAGTCTCTCTATCGGACAGTCAACTATTCCGAAGGCCCCGGATCAGACAAGGAGGAGGAGGAGGCGAGGGTTTCAAACCCTTTTCTTTGAAAAGGCTCCCTTAATTTTAAGATGAATTTTTAGGGAATACATTTCTAACTGGACGTAGATTGAACACCCCCCTCCCCCAACAACAACAAAAAAGCCAGGGTATAGCATTCGCCTGGCTTAGCTTTCGGCGGGTGGGCGAGGGCTCAAATTCCCATCCTGGAAAAAACCCCAAAGCAGCCTGAATTTAATTTCTCCCCCCTCCACAGCTCCAACCCCACCCCTCCACCCCCAACATGGAATCTCATTAAGGGCTCGGCTTATAGGCTTTTAATAAAGTTGGGGAAGCTAGGGATGTTGTGCACATGGGCCTCTGCTTTCCATCACTTCGAATTTACCAGACGAAACCGCAAGAATGCGGTTTGCAAGCTCATAAGAAATGGCTTTTCTTTTCTTTCTTTATATATATATATATATATATATATATATATATATATATATATAATATTCAAAATCTCCAGCTTAGAATCAGAAGGGATGTTTTTGCTTGGTGGTATCCGATTCATTCATTTGTTTTTATTTTTTTAGAAGACTATGCATCGCAGTTGTTTATGGAGAGAAATGTGTCCCTTTTAATTGTTCAAAGGATCCCGGCTGCGGCGCATCTGCACCCAAGAGTCAGGAACCATTGCTAACCCCAACCGTATGTTACTGTACAAACGAGGCTTAAAATAGTTCCTCTCCAGTTCCTGTTTTGCAAACAAGGCATTATTAAGGGAGTAAGGGGCTGCTTGGAGGGGGTCTGAGGCAGACCGCGGATTTTAGGATAATTAAGGAGAAATCTATTTCACGCCCTTCCACACATTCCTCTCTCTAAAATCTGATCTGATTTACCAAATAAAATCCTAATCCCGCCCTCAAAATTAATGGGTGGTTTTTGATTTTGTTTTTCCCCCGAATCCCCTCCCCTCCTGCGTTTTTCTCACTGGTTTGCTAATTATTATTTTTAAAAGATGTTTATTTCAAAGTATTAAACAAGCTGTGAGTTCTGTTTTCATAGACATTTTGCATTTTAAAATTACTTGTATTTACTGAGGTAGGAAAAAGGTTCCTTTAGCTTCCTCCTTATAAAATCACGATTCTTTGCTGTTCTGGATGCTGACATATATGCAGATTCAGAAATCTTCCCCCCTTTTTAGCTTTCAGTCCCAGGCTAAAACAAAGTCTTCAACTATAGTAGCAGATTGTAGGAATTTTAAAGTCTATTTTTATCTGGGTAGTGGGATCCTATCAGTCAGTTTTAAGACCTCTCCCCTTCCCCAAATGACAAAAACAAGCAAAGCAAAATTCAGATTTCTTTAGAAGAAGCCTGTACGGACTCGGAATGGTTTCGGTTTAAGGAGCTCAGATATGATCAAAGTTATTCCCTCCCCGCTTTCTTTTTCGGTTATATTTCGGTTATGTATTTTGCCAGCTCATTTGGTAAATTTCAGGTAATTTTGGCTATTGAATAAACTTCAAAGGGGGAGCAAATATCGTCAGGTGGCTTCATCCTGTCAATCGGTGTCCCCACCTGGTGATCTACATCTCCAGGACTGAATAGGTGACCAAATTCTAGGCGGTATTTTGGGTGGGGAAGAGAGAAAGGGGGGTGAGCTACGCTGGGGGTAGAATCAACAGCAACACAAGATTTCAATGCCACCCCAAGGAACATGATATCATTCCATAATTCTTTGACTTAAGTTACTCGGCAAGAAGGAAGCAGTATAAGAGAGATTGTAAAGTTTGATAGATTTCTTGTGGTGATAGTTTACAGTTTCTAAGCCTACATCGAAAGGCGTGGGTTTTATTTTTTCATCAGTGTTATTGTACTCCAGTGTACATTGCCATAAATCACAATTATTCTGCCTCCAACGCTGGGCACAATACCTGGCAGAAAATACAAATTTAAGGTAATCATTAAAGCGCTTGCTACCGAATACTTCCTAGAAGCGAAAAATGAATGTTTGCCATAAAAGCACTAAAGAAAAGTTGAAGGGAGGAAAAAAATTAAATACAATGAGCATAAGAGGCGCTTTCAGCCCATAACTCATGGTTAAATAATTAGACTGAAAAAGTGGGAGCAGGTAGAATATTCTGTGCAGGCTTGGGGTGGCCTTTGTTTGCATTCAGAGGGAGAAAAGATCCGTCATGTCTTCCCTCCCGGCCCCCCGACCCCCGGCCCCATCCCAACACACAAGCCCTGGCTCCAGCAGACAACGCCGCTCTCAAGGAAAACATTTGAGCTCATTTCAGGATGTTTTGCGTCAACCGCCTGCCTTTGGCGTTCAGAAAAGGGGGCAATCAGACAGGAAAGACAATAGAGACTGGTTTGCAACTTCGCTCCCTCCACCTAGACATTGGGAGAGAGAGGAGCGGGAGGGGAGCGAATCCCACCTTTGGGGACTTCAATAATTCCCTGACCTTTGAATCCATGAAAAGGCCCCCGATATTGTTGGGGAGGGGGATTGTCCCTACCAAGGACTCCGTATCCACCTCCGTGTGTGCACAAGGCGTGCTACATAAGTGTGTGATCCGAGTAAGCCCCCATTCAGGCGTTTCTATCCGACTACTCCGGATTAAGGAGTTTGTAGTTCACGGTCTAAAAAAAGTGGAGAATTCCAAGTAAATTCCCAGGGACTTCGCGGAGGAGTCTCTCTGCTTTTAAGTTTTAATAGCATTTGTTGGTATTTATTTTCTGCAATTAGAGTAAAGCATTTCTCCCAACGGGGGGTTTCTACTTAGCCTGATTAATTTTATTTCCTTTTCCATTAATGGCCCATGTTTATCATACTTGTAATTATTTTTAACTTTAAACAATATTCCCTCTCTTGGAGACAGTATATATATACACACACACACAAAATATATATGTTTTATATATATAAAATTTGTGTGTGTGTGTATACGTGTGCGCGCACACACACACACACACAAATAAATCCAGAGCTTTGAAAGTTTAAAAATGCCTTTATAAATTTAATTTTAGGATCGTTTTTCCCCTCCTCGCTCTTCCGTTTTCCACCAGTTTCTCTTTGCCAAGATGCTTCCCCAAACCTTTCAAGAAATCTTTGCACAAATGGCTAGTTTCTGGCCAAAGCGAGTAAACCAAACACTGTTCGTGGTATAAATCTTTATTTTATAATCCCAACATTTGCATATCCATAAAGGATGAGGTTTCCCACAAACTCTTCCCCAGCAGTGTGGACGAAGCTGTGGAGCTCCAAAGTACTAGAGAAACCTGTGAGAGACAAAATTCAAATTATTGAATGCCAGGGCTCAACACTGGTGAGTCCTTTCCTCCACAAAACTCAGGGGAAATGCCACTGGAGAAATAAACATATATTTTAAAAATCAGGGGAAAGATTCCAAGAAACTCTGAGGTCAAATTTGGGTGTCCCAAAATTGAGCATGTGAAAATATTTGGCTGCACAGCAGTAAATTTTTGGGTAGCCACATCAGCTGCGAGGGCGAGAAAATAATAACGAAGAAAAAAGGAGGGCTTTTGGAGGGGGAGAGCTGGGGTTTTAAATAAAACCCCCACAATATAATACAAAATTGCGTTGGTATTTAATTTCATCACCTATAAATGAGGAAATATTGGTTCCCATACTAAAGTTTTATCCTTTGCTTATAAATATTATGTGGAATTTTCGTTCGATTCCCATAAAACGGAACGATTTCTATCACAGTGTTTTTAAAAAACCTATGCAGATAGCGCAAATATAGGCAATAAACTGGCAAACAGCTTTCCAGGGGAAGCGAATGGCGTCTGAAGCGGAGGAAAGCGCCTTTAAAAAACACACACACACACACACACACACAGAAGAGGGACGCAAAATGGAAAGATGCCTTTTTAACGTCCTCCCCCGGCCTTCCATACTTAAACTTGCCACATTTGGAGATGCGAAAAGCAGACTTGGAACCTCTTCAAAGCGACGACTGAGCTGGGTTGTAAAAACCCGAAGGAACGGCCCTTTGCAGACGCCGTTAAGTAGGGGATCCCCCTTTCCTTCAAACCGTTACAAATGCCACAAAATAGACCAGTTCCCTTTCTCATTCTGCTGCTGAGTTTCGTCGTAGTTCTCATCTCTCTCCCCCCCATCCTCCTTCATTAAAAGAAGGGTTTTTGTCCCCCCTTGAAAGTGACTCTGAACCCATATGGTTTTGCAATGATCTTGAGATTCCAAGTTTTTTTGTTTGTTTGTTTGTTTAATATATATATATCAATCACATACTGGTGCACAAGGCGTCCAGTTCCTCCTCGCAGCCCTATAATCAGCATTGAGGCATTCAAAGCTATCCCAGACTAATAAAATATCTAAATACTAAAGAACAATTTGAGTTAATTGCTACGCGATTTAGAGGGGTGGAAAAATAATCCACTAAGGATACGAGCCAACAGGAAAACGCCTAGCAAGTAATAGTACTAATAATCATAATAAAATAATAAATTATGTTATACTAAAAATGCCAGTTATTGTTCTGAATTTTTTATATATATATATATATATATATATATATATATATATATATATATATATATATATATAATAAAATCAGGCTAGGCAAATTAGCTGAGAGGAAATAAAGCTTTCAAAATAAAACAGAAAGACAGAGGATATCCTCTAGGTTTATTTTGAGACAATCTTAGATAAATAAAGTCGTTTAATATTTTCGATTTGGCTGGTTAATTTCTAAAGAGGAAGAAATAAAAATACTCTCTCCCCCCCCCCCCCATCACACGCACACAGACACACACCCCACCCGTTGTTAAGTTTACTGTATTGTCATGATTTTGTTCTGATTTTGCCAAATCCCCGCTGGTGATATTTTAGAAAAGAAACTGAAGTTAATTCATAATGAAAGAAGGAACGCTTCTACTCAAAGACAGTTTCAGTCCGAGATTATTTAACTGCGGTGTAAGGGAGTGGGGAGCAGGGGGAAAGAAAATATTAAACTTTTATTTATTTTAAAAGAAAGCTCCTTTCTAGACGGACAGTGTGTCGAAGAAGCTGGCCTTTAAGTTCCAAAACTGACCGGGGGGGAGAGAAAAAAAGATTGTAAAAAATCCAAGCAATGTGGCAGTTTTTGTTTTTTTTACCTGACCCCAAACCACCCCCCTTTTAATGAATAAATGATAACTAAATAAAACAAACAGAGGAAAGAAACAAAAATAACAAGTGGAAAGGGGCTCTGAAGTTTTGGTTTTTTTCCCATCTTGTTTTTAAATCTTAAACCCACCCCAACCGTGCTAAATTGAGAAACAGCAAAACATTTCAATAAATAAAACCCCACTGCACTCCGGAAGAGGCAGCTCCCAAATAGCAGATTTTGCTGAAAGGTCGCAAAGGAAAAGCAAAGAAAAGTTGATTTCGATATGGGGCAGGGGAGAGGGAGAGAGGGGGAGACTTCCTTTCCCCAGAAATTGGATTTATTTAACCCAAAAAGAGAAAAAAAAGAAAGGGGGGGGGAGAGGTAGGAAGGGGAGGGGGAAAGAAGGTTGATTAGATGCTGACCTTTTTATTTGAATTTGACTTTGCTGGCATTTAGGCTTTGCTTCCTTTTATTTTGTCCTCTCTCGGATGCAGACACGCGTTCGTTCATTGGTAAACAAACTCCGGAGGGTTTTTTTTTTTTTTTAAGAAAAGGAAGGGGGGGGGGGGGGCGCTCCTTTCTTCTTTGTTCAACGTGAAGGTCCCGGGTTCGCTACCCGCCCGGGACGGATAGATGTCGCTGTTGCTCCACCGAGCTGCTGCCGACTCCAGACAACTTGACCCCGCTGACGTCGCGCGCGTCTGAATCATCAAGGCCATTTTCAATCCTCATTGGCCTGTCAGTCACGTGGTGGGGACCCAATGCCTGGATAATTATGGGGCTGATTTTTTTTTTCCTCCCCTCAAAAAAAAGATGTCAGCCCCTAGCTGTCCTAGTTCTCTTTAAAAGCCCTCTCTGAAAATGTCATGTCCTACCAATGTGACTGCTGCTAACTCCTACTTGATGGACTCCTTGGCCGGGGCTTGCCGAGGAGGGGAGAATTTCTCCTCCTCCACCCAAGGCGGGATGTACATGCATCAATCCGCCAACCCCGACTTCAGCTGTGGCATGATGAGGAACATCATCCCCTCGCTTTCCAAAAGGGACGAGGTGAACAACCCGGGGCTGGCCCTCAACACCTACCCGTCCTACCTCTCGCAGCTAGACACCTGGTGCGACCCGAAAAGTACTTACCGACTCGACCAACCTGTTGCGGCCAGACAGCTGCCCTCATGCTCTTTCCCCCCCAATGTCAAGGAGGAGAACGTCTGCTGCATGTACAATGGGGGGGAGAAGCGGAATAAGGGGGCCACCGAGGCCGCCCTCTACCCCAACCAGCTGCCTGAGCCTTGTCTAAGTGACCATGAAGTCCCCGTACCCAGTTATTACCGAGCTAGTCAAGGTTATCCCTCCATGGAGAAGGCGACCAGCAGCTGCAACGAGTTCGAAGGGACTTTCGAGACCAGGGCGACTCTCAACTCCAGAAATGAACATCTGGACCAGCAACAGCAGCCGCCAACGGGGCCGAAAGTTAGCTTCCCTGAAAACTCAAATCCCGACCCTTCACATACCACCTCCTCCTCCACCAACGCCACCGCCACCAACGAAATCAAAACAGAAAAGAGCACCTCGGCTCCCAAAACTAATAATCCCGCGGAATCCGAAAAAGAGACGAGTAAATGCACCGACACCAGCACTGACAATTCGGATACAGAGGCGAAAGGTAAGAGTGACCCGCTTTGTGGGGCGGGGGAGAATCCGAATCAAGGGTTGACAATACTAATGGCAATATTTGACTGCGAAATTGGTGGAGTCAGTGCAGAATTCAAGCAGCCTTTATTTTAATCTCTCCCCCCACTCCAAGCATCCTAGAAATAAGAATTTTATTTTTTAGAATACATTGTGTGTATATGTATTGTGTATATGTATATGTATTGTGTATATGTGTGTGTGTGTGTGTGTGTGTGTGGTATGTATAGATAGATAGGTAGATATAGATATTCAAAACACAAAGGTGAAAAACAATTTGGAGCCTGGGGCTCTTTTGAAAATCCCCCATTGCGTGGCTTTGTGGAGATTTGTTTTACGTGGATTTATTTGTGGGTGAACTTGCCAGAGCGGGTGTTTATTTGCTGAGTTTGGATTGCCTCCAGACTAGTCTCGGCGTGGCAAGGTTTGCACGAATGGTGGGGGGGAGAGGACAGGAGGGGGGAAAGGGCCAAAAAAAACAACCAGTTTGTTACTGTTGAAATGATCGCTCTTTCTGGATTTTATTTTTCTTCTCCCGTGAAAATCAAATAAAAACATATATTGATATCTACTGCTCTTTTGCCTTGTTGGAAGTTGAGAATGGCAATGGGAAAGGAGGCGATTTGGGATCTTGGGAACACCTTCGGTTGCTGGTTATTGTTGTCTGGTAATCGCATTGCATTCCTTCTTGCTAAATCTTTTCCTGCCGTTTCAAAATCTTTTCTTGTGAAGAGGGACGATGTTTTTACAGTCTCGTGAAAGGATGATTTTTTGGTGGTTTTTTAAAATCCCCCTCCCCCCCTGTGTGTTTATTTTGGTTAAGTTTGGGGCTTTTATAGGGGAAACAGCTTTTGCTGGCTCTTTTTTTGGCTGTGGAGGTTAGCAATAGAGGTGGCTCTAAGGAGCCGGATGTTTTCTAGAGCTAGCAGGAGGAAAGAGATTTCTAAATATTTAGTGTAGGTCGATAGGGGGTGGGGGGGTCAAGGAGGTAGGGGAATGGATGGGATTGTCTGCGAGTTGGAGTGAATTTAAATACCCAGTCCAGACCAAACTGGCAGCAGGAGGTTTGGGGATGTGTTCGGTGTGGTGTGGAGGTGTCTGGGGATGTCTGGTCTATTCAGAAATGAAGCAGCAGACGTGTATGTTTATTAAATATGTGGTGTTGTATGTCTTTGGGCAGTTCACATACATGCATACATGTGTGGGGTATGTCTATCTACCCACATCCACACGCATGCATTAGGTGCCACAAAGGGACACCGCATTACACCCTCTCCTTTCGCTTATGTGAATAAAATTTTCATCCAAGATCAGTTTATAAAAATGTTATTTCCACCCCCCTACCAAAAAGTCCCTCAATGTGCTTCCCAATTGGGGGGGCCCCCACATCCAGGGCGAATAATGTTACCTGGCGGTCCACTTGCAAATGATGTAAAGCACAATGTCAAGGTTATGAAAATTGCTATCAACTTAATTCGCATCCCCAGCGTTCCTCACTTCCCAACTCAAGGTCTATTTTTTGGGTGAAAAATACCCCCCCCCCCCAAAAAAAAAGAGAGGAGGAGGAGGGTTTGACTCTTGTTTTGCTTTGACATTGGGAGGAGAGCAACTCAAAACAAGATTTCGCCTTCCACACTGATGCTAAATTCAAAGGCTGCACGATTTCATGGATTTCTATACTCTGTCAAAAGGAATTTATTTATGAATGCCATTGTTTTGAGACTCAAGAGTCAATTTGGAGAAATACTTGGTTCTTTGCTTTATTTCACTATTTGTTTTGAATGTACGTTATAGTTTAAGTTTTTGTTTCTGTTGCGACAGAACTTTATTTATGGCTAAGGCAAGATTAAAAAAAATAAATCTTAATTAGTATATATTTATATGCAATTGAAGAATTGGCAGAGCCTAACCTTTCGACTGAATTTGCAAGGTTCAATGGCATGTTAGGGGAATGCGAACGGCTGTTTCGTTTTGCAGCGTGCTAATTAAAGAAGGCATAATTGACTAAGGGCAGTGGTATTTTATTTTCCCATAAGGGAGAGGTTATTGTGCAGGGAATTGCTTTATACCTTGAGAAAAGTGTCGTTTTCTTTATGAATGTGAGGTGACTAGTCGTGTTAGTACTGATTGTGGCATGTCCAAATTCAAAGGCATTATAGTATCTGCTGTATTTCTGTGTACGTCTGTACGTAGGAAGGAGGTTTGCCATTGGAAAGCATGGGTAGATGAAGTGTATTTATGAGCAAATCGGCTCTGTAGGAATGTACACCCACTGCACACAGCCAGATGCATTTGAACATAGCCTGACTACTGAAGAATTACACTTGAGGTAAATGCATTCCGAGAGACTTGCAAGCCGATATCCCTCCATTAAGAAAAAAAATGCTTTTCAGCATCCAAAGATTTCCAAACAGAAGGTTCAGATTTGACCTTAGATGTTGGTTGTGTGGTAACGTGTGTGTGTGTGTGTGGGAAACTGTGAGCTAGACGCTGCGGGTAGCGTGCCAAAGTTACACTGTTGATTTTAAATATATATATATATTATTATTATTTTTAAAACATCACCACCCAAAACCCAATAACTAAAACCCAGCGTGCCGTGTAGTAACGCCAGGGGCAATTTCACAAAATTATTTTCTGCTGACATGTCTGACGTGTGGACACAGCGCTGCACCCTAGGACAGGCGAAAAGAAATGATACTACTTCCCTAAAATATCCGTTATTTGAAATATTATGCAGAGTGGCTGAAGCTTTTGGATGACAGGCAGAGATGCATGTTGAGAAGGGAAATGAATTTGCCCAGCTCTTTGCTAAGAGGCCGTGGAAAGGCTCATTTTCAGATATAGTTAATTAGCATTCTCGATTTTACAAATTAAAAGAAGATTAAGAGAGAAAGATCAGGCTAAACCCTTTATTTGGGTAAAAGGGAAAGGCTTTCTTTTCTCCCCCAAAGAAGCTGTTTTGAAATAATATCTATTTCTATTTTTTATATATATAAAAAAAGTCTTTAGCCAATCTTTCCTGTTCCAAGGATACTTATATAATAATGTTATTTTTAACAGAGGATATAAAGGCAGAGAACACTACAGGAAATTGGCTGACAGCAAAGAGTGGAAGGAAGAAACGGTGTCCCTATACTAAACACCAGACGCTGGAACTGGAGAAGGAGTTCTTATTCAATATGTACTTGACTCGTGAGCGCCGCCTGGAGATTAGCAAGAGTATTAATCTAACAGACAGACAAGTCAAAATCTGGTTTCAAAACCGCAGGATGAAACTCAAGAAAATGAACAGAGAAAACCGTATCCGAGAGCTGACTTCTAATTTCAATTTCACCTGAGACCGTTTTCAAAAGGGGGAGAAGAGAGGCAGGGAAGGGGAAATGAGAATTAACCCACCTTGTGCAATTGGGTTTTTTTTTCCTCCCCTGGGTTATAAAAATGCCATGGTATGAAAAAATAAAAATAACCATCATGATGATAATAATAAGAAGGACGAAGGACCTCTCTGGCTAGCGTACAGTTCTCTCATTATGACTCTCTACAGTTGGTAGAGCGAAAAGCATCCGTCGGTATAAAGCATGAGAATATATATAGATATATATATATATATTGCATCAATGTTTCTATGTAAAAAATAATAATAATAAAGATTGAGGTGGTTGCTGAGAAGCGGATTTATGAAGATGTTTAAGTTATTCCTTGCAGCACAAAGAAAGGAAGAAAAAAATATCAGGAGGACTTCCTACCCCCCTATGCATTTTATGTTTAGGGTAACAGATGCGTCTGAAAGAAGGGGGGGGGAGGAATAAGAGAAAGTTTGCTTTCCCTATGCTAGGGTAGTCTGCCTCTTGTATAATAACGATAATAAAAAAGATGACTCCGAATGAAATTTCATCTAAGTGTCTGTAAATGATCGTGGCGAGTGAGAACATGTTTTACATATTGTAGTCCTCCAATGAAATGGTGCTACCGACCATATATTTAAGGCAAAGAGTGGAACAGGGGAGGGGGGAATTAAATAAATAAATAAGCAGTATCAGTATCTTATTATGAAGGGGTAAAAAAAGTCCAATTTTTTTCCCGTGACTGTTATTTAAATCTTTTTTTTTTTTTCCTGTATGTGTTTTTCTGTGCATGTATCTTATTTTCTGGAGAAAAAATAAATTTCATAGACTCGTGTACAACTGGGTATTTTTTTAAAACCGTTTTTTCTACTCCCCCCTCCCCCCTTTAGAAATACCATATTTCCCCCCTCCAACCCTTCTCTCTGTCTATGTAGTTTTCTCCTCCCTAAGACTCATCCTTTAAAGGCTTCTAGGAGAGTATCCTAGCGGGTTTAATATAAGTGAGCGACCATAACGTTGATTTAAATATTATCCAGGTGACCACAATAAGTCAAGGTCATAAAACAGTAATGTCAGGACAGTCTTGGTAAGCGCTGGAGGTGGATTTTATGATCTGCAAATATAATGTGCGGCAGCAGTAAAAGATGCATTTAAAGGTGACTGTGGAGGAGGGAAGGGACTCAGAGCTGGAGGAGCAATCTTAGGGAGCAGTCTCTTCATTGCTTTGGGTATTTTTGAAGGGAAATCACGGCTCCATCTGCCTTGTAAGGAGGAACCCTTGGATTGCAAAGAAGGGAATACAGTGCGATAAGGAGAGAAGATGGGATGTCAGGGAGGAAGAAAAAGAAGAATTGCAAAGGTAAGGGAGATGGTTTCTTGGCTGGCTAGGCTGCATGTGTGCAGCGATTTCTCTCCCAAGGTAAAGGAGACATGCCTCTGAACTCCACGTTGAGGAGGCGACAGATTTTTACCAACCGGGATTCGGGGTCGGTTCTTTTCGGTGTTTTGCTATTTTTCCCTCCTTCGTCTTGACAGCTCGATTTTCGAGGAAGGTCCAGGAGGGATGGAGATGTTTTTAAATAGTAACACCCCACCACCACTTTTCTCCGCAAAACTGCCCACGCACAGGCACACACACACACAACTTGTGTGAAGTTGGGTCTCCAGGTAGAATATCTTGGCAGATATATATTTTGGGGGGCGAGGGGGACGCGAAGCGTGGATGTTGTTGGTTTTGGACTCGGCGTGTGCCTAGGCGGCGGCGTGGTTGTTTCAGAGGTGACTGCAGTGGGTTTCGAAGGACAGGAGGAATATTTTTTGGGGGGTAGCATTTCTGGATCTCCGTGGATTTTTCTCTTTTTGGCTTTTTGGGGTGTCCTGCTTGTTGTTTCTCTCATCACCACCCCCACCCCCACCCCTCTCTCTCCCTTGCAAGAAGAGGAGTTATCGGGGCAATTTAAAATGGATAATGTCAGAACAGAGCCACTTTGCCAATGAAGGATAGCATAGCGTGCAATAATTCAAGATTTCCGAGCAGCCCCAGTTCAACGCCTCCGCCGCAGAGGAGGCAGAGAACAGCAAAGGAGAGACTTGTCTGCGAGAGGGGGAGGGGGGAGGTCTTAATGAAGAGGATAAAGATGCTGCATTAATTGAAAGCGGTTTTTCTTGGAGGGGGGGAGATTCGCCCTCCTTGTCATGTCAATTTGGTGCAAAATGTGTGTGGGGAAATCACTGACAAACCGATCAAAAGCGTCTTCTCTTTCCCTCCCTCCCTTTCCTTTCTCTCTCTCCCGCCTTCCCCTTCTCTGCTAACAGAACATGAGTGGATCTTCCGCCCTTCCACGCAGCTGATCCGTGGTTTAGGTAGTTTCATGTTGTTGGGATTGGCTTTTAACTCGGCAACAAGAAACTGCCTTAATTACGTCAGTTTTGTCTTCATCAAGGGCAGACGGTTTCCGTTACGCGCGCACGCAGCGAGGCTGGGTGAGGGTCCTTTCCCCCCAGAGCCAACGCAGACCCACAACTTTATACAAACCCAGGACAAAAGGGAGGGGGTGGAAAGAGGGAGGGAGGCAGGTTTCCTGAGTCCAAGAATCCGGGTGTCTTAGCCCCCGCCCCCCCCTTCCCCAATTCTCTAGGTGTGTGTAATTTCCTTTCTAGCATTGTTTCTGTAAGACATATTATGGAAGCGGACAAAGAGCTTCCGTCTTTCCTCAGTTCCCATCAAATGCTTTGGTTTTTCCTCTTCAAAATCACAGCTGAGGTGGTTGGCATGGGGGTGAGGGGGGGGGGCTTTACTCCATGTCTCCTTCTGGTGTCATTTTTTTGGGGAGGGGTATTGGGACTGTCTCGCAATGCGGCCAGGGCTTTGCGGATTCGGAGACAGCAAGATGATGTGTGGTGGCTTGAAAGCAGCCTGGTATTGGGATGCAGCGGAGAGTTGGGTTGGGGTTTTGTGTGTGTGCTGATTTTTAGTTTTTGAGAAGCTGTGGGTTACCTACCTTCTCTTGTTGTCAGTCCTCGCCGGATTAAACTCGATACGTTGGGGCACATTTTGTTCCTGGAAGGTTGCATGGAAGCATAAAATCAGCCAGTGGCGTTGAGACTGGTTGGGGCAGTTTAAAAAAGAAAGTTGGTTGTTTTTTTAAATGTAAAAGGGGGGAAAAAATTCTAAGATTTAAAATTTAATCGCCATGTTACATGCTCTGATCCCAGCGAGCTTTCATTTTTTAGGAGTCAAATGCATTCGTGTCTGGTGCCTCGCCACAATCTGCAATATGACCCATGTCCCCAGCCAGGATTCAGAGACCAGCTAAGTAACTGTTGATTAAGAAAATCAGCTTGCGGGAGTAAAGGCATTAGCGTCTATCTTTGAAGAAATGAAGAGAATTCTCTCTCTCTCTCAAAAGTTTGTCTAGTAACACCCCCCCATCCCCCTCTTGTTAATTCACATTGAACATGTCCCAGACTGGGAGAAAAAGCAGAATTGCATTTGGAGAAGTTGTTGATTAAAAAATAAATCTGCAAGATGGTCATCCTTAGGTGCCAATAAGATTCTCCCCCCCCCCCCCCCCCATGATGAGAGAAGCATCCTGAGACATTCCCATTCCTCCAGTTGCTGGTGGTGGATTTTTTGTTCTTTAAGAGACCCATTCTTGTTACCAGAGATTGTTGACATGACAGTGGACTCAGAGAGATTTCTAAGAGATGAGACAGGGCGAGGAGATTCTGGTTACCTTTCTAGGTGGGCAAAATGACTGGTTGAATTCTGTGATTGTGGGATCAGTTTCGGGTTTGTATGGATGAGTGTGTGTCTTATTCTCTTGAACGATAATATTCTGGTGGTGTTATATACCTCGAAATCCCCTAGCAGCGTCCTGTGCCAGGGAAGGTCATTTTCACTGCAAAAATAAATGCCCCTTTTACTTAAAAGATACTTTGAGTCTTAATTTTGGAATCTGGTGCACAGGCAAAACACGCCTTTCCCACCCCATCCGCCAGAAAAATCCCTTGCAACGAACTAAATTCCCAGCTCCAAATCCCCTAGATTTCTAATGTAGCCCTTTTCTACGCCTGCTGCATTAAATATGATCTTTTGAATGGTGTAATGGGAGGATTTATTTCAAAGCAGCATTACATGGCAAAGAGCTAGGTTGAGAAACCTCCTTAGGTATGGACACCCCCAGGCTTTGTAGAATTTAATAAAGAAAGAAAGTCCTTTCATATTACTGTAAATTAATATTTCAACAGGGAGAGAGAAAGAGAGATGATTCTGCTCCATGTTTTAAAGCTGGAATTGTTGTCTATTGGTGCTGTGTTAATTGACTGATTTAAAGTATTCATTCTCTGGAAAGTTTCGCCTTTTCCCTGTTAACAATTTGCAGATGATCACCCCTCTTCTTCTTCCTAACAGCGTGAGCTAGAGAGAGAGAGAGAGAGAGAGAGAGAGAGAAATCTCTTATGTATTTATTAAGATGGATTTTATTTCCCCCCTGTAGCGACAGAAAAAGCCGAAAGTTAATATATGCTTTAGTGGAGTCAACTTTTTTAAAAATGCAATAAAAGTTAAATCCTCCCCCGCTGTTTTTTTTTAATTATGATATTAGATCAGGAGGAAAGAAGAAAATTGATTGGACTTTGCCATGGGGTGGTATGTTACGTTCTTTATGTGTTAAAAGTATGGGTGACTAGAAAGACACCATACTGCTCCCTGCTCGTCTCTCTTCGGGAAATATTGTTTTCTCTGCTGTTAACCTGCCTGTACACCCCCACCCCCACTCTTGCTGTTGTAGCACTGTAAAATATTGGCAAATATTCCGCGTGGGGCCAGATCAACTGGTTTTCCTTCTGTTATGTTTCTCTAACGCCTCACCGCCCAGCAGGTGCAATCCGGCACAGTCCAAACCTTGGTGCGTGGATCTCTTGCCGTGGATTTTGATGCTTTGTTGCTCTTGGGGGGAGGGAATACCTCGAGGGGGGAAATAATAGAGAGAGACGTTGATAGTAGAAAGAGAAGCCAAGCGTTAGCTGGAGAGCTCTCTCCTGGCTTTGATGCAGGAACTGGATGTTGGCCTGGTCTGAATTTGAGAGGTTGGGTGGGGGAAACTGGCTTATATTGGATTTGTGTCTTTTATGTATTTATTTATTTATTTGATCTAAAAAAAGAGACGTGTCCTTCAGTTCTGGAAACGCCGCAATAAATTCCCTAGAAGGGTAGAATCCAGTTGCTGTGCAGTCTTTAGGTGAGTGTCGTGGATCCCTCCCCCTAATGACTCTATTATGGACAGAGGAGTCCTTGGCGCTGTGGGGCGATCAGGGTGAATGAGGAACGGAATCAAGGAGGGGGGCCGGGAGGAAACTGGGTGGTGGGTTGTGCACGTGCGTGGCTGTCAAGGGAAGTTCTCACTTGGGGAGACTGAGGCAGGTTTTGCCGATCCGGGGTGGACGAGGCAGGTAACTCAGCGAGGGCTGGAGTTTGTGGGGAGCCATGTCTCTCGCCCCTTTATCGCCTTGTGTTTCCCTTAAATCTCGACAAACAAGCAGCTAACAATAGCCTTTCCACACCCAACGTGTACCCTAAAATTAGAGTTTATCTTTGGTACTTACAGGCTGGTTGATAGGGAGGAAAATGGAGGGTCGGAGTGGAAAAATATTTTCTTCCTTCCCTCCCTTCCCCCCATCAATTCAGACTCGGTTTTACAATAGTTTTTGGCTTTGCTTAGTTATTTATTTTTAATCAGGTTCACTTAATTTTGGAAATCTCTTGGCTTCTGCGTCACAGCCCTCCCAAAGCAAGGTAACCCCAATATGCCTCCTCGGAGATCAACATTAAGGGTGACTGATCTATCTTCCCTTTCCGACAAACTTACATGTGTAAAGGGAGAGCGGGTCCGTCTCCTGAAAACCTGTACTTTTTTTTTTTTTTTTTTAGACACCATAACACACTTAAATAAATTGGGCCTGGCATTCTACAGCACTCTGGAATTTATTGTCACCACCAAACAATCAACGCGTCTGGAATCGAAAGTCATAACATCAGACAAAATTCTCAGCAACAAAAGCAGGCGAAGAGGTGGTGAAAGTGTGTGTGTGTGGGGGGGAGCTGGTAAACAGGTAAAAAAAAACCTCCGGAGTCATATTAAAACGAGCTTGCATTTTATTTCACTCTTTCAATTATCCGCCATCCCTCCCTCACCTTGCGGTAAATTCAAAGATCACCTACACCTAAAGCGATGCCTGTATATAAAGCTCCATCTTCAATTTGCTGCTAAAGGAGAGAGAAAGAGAGACTTGGAAAGCAACTGAACAGCACAACTCTCAAGGAAGCTCTGCATCCCCGGAGGATGCAGTCGGTCAATAATTTAATATATATTTTTTTTGTAGATGTAGATTGATAAGCAGAGGTAGATGGAAAGATAAAAAGCTAATTTTATATATAAATAAAATCTCTCTCTCTCACTCTCTCTCTCTCTCACACACACACGGGGGAATAGCACCATATCATTTTATTCTTCCAGACTCGCCCATAATATAAGGCTCAGATTAGCTGTGCAAGGGTCAAGAAGAGTGGAAAGCATATTTGCTTTCACAAGAAAGAGAGATGTCCCCATGTTCTAAATCTAGCAATTGTATTTCTTTATTATTATTATTATTATTATTATTATTATTTTATTTTATTTATTATTATTGCCCAGAAGGAGACTGTGCAGAGGCAAGAAAAGATGGGTGGGGAAGAGGAGGAGATAGGGAGAAAGAGAGCGAGGAGGAGCGGGGGAGAAGGGAGAAGGTGTGTTGTTCTGCAACGCTAGCGCGGGAGAGAAGGCAAAGGATTCTGTAGGGGGGGGGGGCGGCTTGATGCGGCCTTTCCCCCTCCTGGTGGCTCCTGGAAAGCAGGGGGAAGGGCTTTCGGGGTGCCGAAAGGGAGCCGAATAGTGGGCTGGTCGTTTGTTTGTAGTATTTTAAATATTTATTTATTTATTTTAATCCGAACTTGACGGTGTTTATTGAAACAAATGGGCCCGGGAGCTGGGGCAAGGCGGTTTCGTGGAGGCCGTTTGTCTGCGTGTCAAGGGTGACATGCTCTGTGCTAATGCCAGGGCCCTGGTCCGGGCGGCGGCGGCGGCCGGCTGCCGGGAGCCGGTCAAACACAGGAGAGGTTTGTAGCGAGCCCAGCAGCGGTGCCTCCTCGCCGCTTCAGGATGCAAAGCCAAACAGCTGCGCCGGAGTGTGTGTGTGTGGGGGGAGGGTTGTGTCTTGCTCCCGGGCCTGGGTTTGCACTAAAGAAAGGACCGTGCAAGAGTAGGGGGGCAGATTAGCTCTTACACCCCTGGCACTTCCACCTTCCGAGCTAAAATGCAGCGCCAAAGCTTGGGTGGGAGTTTGCCTCCATATTTGGAAAAGAGAAAAAGGGGGAAAGATTTGGGAGCAGGCAGCTCGGTGGCTTTGCAGAGAGGCATGGGGGGCAGTCTGGAAGTTCCTCCTCCATCTACAGGACTCTGTCCCCCACCCCCAGCCCGGCTAGGATGAAACGTCCCCCACTCCCCACCCTAAGAAGGTGTCTCAACAAAACTTGGGAGCCAGGAGAGCAATAACGGGAGATTCTCGCTCGCTCGCTCGCTCCTTCCCTCTCCGTTCCACGCCTCACCTAAAGAGCATTGATTACCATTATTATTGCCCCCCTTAAATCCAGCTTCTTGCATCGTGGGTCTTGGACACTGATTTTACTGGAAATCCATGCCATTTTTTTTTTTTTTAAATGTGGTTGGTTTTGCTGTTTGTAGAATAAAGAAGGGAGTGGGGAGGGTCGGGGTGGGGGTGGGAGGCAGCCTTCGGAGAGTTCAACATCATTTCAGGAGAGAGAGGATGCAGGTTTGTATGGGTCTTAGGCTGCTGGACCAAGGAAGCGATGGTAAATTTTGCAACCTAGCCTGGATTCCGGAGTGGAAATGTTCTTCCCTTACAGAAGATTTTTGTGGGGGTTTTTTTTTGGGGGGAGGGGATACTTCTAGGTTTAGGACTCTCCTGATACCATCCTCCAAATCAGGTCTTGAGAAGCCAGGGGAGGTGTGTGTATGTGTGTATGTTATAGTTTACTTTCAGACGATCTGTCTAGTGTCTCCTCTCTCTGCTCCGAGCAGCGTAATTCTCAGAGACACGCAGTCTCCTTGAATGCACTTGCAGACACCGAGCGAAGGATTTTTATTATGATTTTTAATTCTTCCCGCAGCACTGCAAATACTTGGGCAATGGTGGGATGGCTCCTGTGGAAATGAAAGCCATTTCCCCCTCTTTTTTGTATCCCCCCTCCCCTTTTATCCTGTGCATGACACTCAGAACAAAACTAGTGACCTTGCCTTCTGCCACACGCAGGTTGGCACAACCTGATTTCACATACTCAAATCTTTAGCTGCTCTGTAATTTCTGCAGGCCAGATCTGACTTTGCTACTAACGTATTTAATATCGGCGCTATTTTGCATTCCTCACCCTTTAAAAATGTTCTTTATTTTCTCCTTTATTCCTTAATAGCTCTCTGTCTGTCTGTCTGTCTCTCTCTCACACACACACACACACACACACACACACATTCTCCTGCAATCGTATTTCATCTTCGCAACAATACCAGATTGCTAATTCGCCTGCCTATTTTTCTCCACCGCTGCATATTAGTAATCTTGCATTACCAAAGTTTTATTTATTTAATAATTTTTCTTTTTAAAAAGAGAGAGGGGGGGGGGGGTGGATCAGTTTAAGAAGAAGCTTTGAGTGTTTTTTCCCCTTCCTCTTGATCATAAAAGTCTCCCTCACTGGAGACTTGTGATTGACAGATAAATTGAACTCAAGGAAGGCCAAAGGAGATATTGGGCTGCCCTAAAGAATATCGCCTTTTAAGTAGAAAACGCGATGGGGAATAAATTCGGAAGGCGGAGGAGACGGCGAATTTGTTTTTCACGTAGAGGTTTCTCTGGAATTTGGGTCTTTTCAAGAAACACACAGGGAACCTACCCAGAAATGTATTTTCTCTCTCCCCCCCCCCCTCACCCTCCCTTCTTGTAGGATGGGATTTTTGTTTCTCCAGCAGTGTGCAGGCTGCACCAGAATTATGAAGGGCTTGCCTCGACAGTCCAGAATATTTTTGCTATGGAGGCTTGGGGAAGGGAAGGGGACGCTTTGCAATTTCCTTTTTTGAACGAGCCCCCAGAAACTGATCCATCTCCTTGGGTGCCACTGCCTCTTGCTGCTTCCCTTCCTTCTCACAGCCCCCCAATGCAACCTGCTTTCCAAAGAGAAACCCACGCCTGTCCTGGCTGTGCGCGCGTGTGCACGAGATTTTCCCACTCTCAATAAAGTCTGTGGCCCTGGCTGGATTATTCTGTTTCTGGTGAGGGACACATGTCCCCTTCTCTTGCCCGAGAAAGCTCCCTAACCCTCTTTTCCTCCTCTTGCTCTCGTCCAGAGTCCACCTCTGCTGCTGTGTCAATCTTTGCTCTTTGATACACTAGAAAAGCACACACTCACAAAAAATATATTCCTCTTATATATCTATATATTTGCAGATAGCTCGAATCTCACCATTCATCCAGAGATCTATGAGGTCTGAGTTCTACACCTATCTACCTTTCTCTACAAAGGGCAGACTGTTCATTTTTTAAAAATAAAATAAAATAAAATAATTATCCTTATAATAATGCAGAAGTCAGGAGGTTAAGAATTCTGCAACGTCTTCCATCCACTTGCTGAAAAGTTCCCAAACATGATGATGATTTGTTTTGTTTTGGTTGTTGTTGTTTGTTGATTTTTACGAAAAGGAAGAATAAATCTCTGGCAAAGCTCTTGTTTCCTCTTTTAAGTCTGCAAAAAGGTTTGTCGGTCCCTTCTCCCTGAAACTCACTCTTACAGTTTTATTTAATGAACGACACATTTATGAACAATCAAATGATCCTCGTAAAATTTTTATTGAAGCACATAAAAAAAAACACAACACCACCATTCCCCAAGCCTTGCCGAATAATGCAACTTGCAAAACTGAAAGTCAGGCTGGGGTTTTGGTGTGTGTGTGTGGGGCGGGGAAGGCATGATTATTCCCCCCCCCCACACACACACACACACACATACACACACTGGTGTTTGTACAAAGTATATTCTTTGGGGTTATTTTTTTTTGGGGGGGGGGGCAGAAGATACTTTTTAAAATAATACTAGTAATAAAAAAGCCAGAGGTTCCTTGCTGCTATGCTGGTTCACCAGTGCACATCGCTGAAGGAGGCTCCTCTTTTTTAAGGCAAGGCGAGTCTAAAGCCACAGTCTCTTTCTCGGTGACGATGAAGGGAGCTGGAAGGCAGAAGTCTCTCCGACTTTGAAGCGAACCCTCTTGCACAGATATTCCATTGCATGTATCCATTCTGGGAATACAGGCTGCAGCAGAATCCTGGGAACCAGACAGAGATAAATTGCGTCAAGAAATAGTTCCTGGACTACCTTAAACTGCTTCCACTACCTTACACCCTCATTAGCGCCAGGGAGAGGATTAGGAGGATGGTCTTTTTATCATTACTATTATTATTAAATGTATAAATAAATCAAGGCCAGGGCTGGTGCGAGAGCCACCTCTGGCTGGTGTCAGGCTCGCCTCCTTCCCCCTAATATCTGCTTTATTCCCAGAGTTTTTATGAAAAGCCAGGTCGCCTATTAAAACGACCTGCGGATTGATCTACACTGTATTTTTGGGTAAATACAATCACGTGAGCGCGGGGAGCCAATGAGCAACTCGAAAAGGCTGGAAAAATAATTACCTGCCCTGATTGTTCTAGGAGAAGATAAAAAGTACACATACAGTTCATACAATAATCTTATGAATGTAAAGCGGGGCCAGCATGTCGGCGTCGGGCCCCATAAGCAACTACTATGTCGACTCCTTGATAAGCCACGACAATGAGGAGCTCTTGGCGTCTAGGTTCCCGGCCACCGGCTCTCACCCTGCCGCAGCCCGACCGTCAGGATTAGTGCCGGACTGTGCCGATTTCCCGTCCTGCAGCTTTGCCCCCAAGCCGGCTGTCTTCACCACCTCCTGGGCTCCGGTGCATTCGCAGTCCTCGGTGGTCTACCACCCCTACACCCACCAGCCGCACATTGGGGCCGACACCAGGTATATGCGCTCTTGGCTCGAGCCCATCCCGGGAGCCGTCTCCTTCCCGGGCTTCCCACCCACCGGGCGGCACTACAGCCTCAAGCCGGACGCTTTCCCGGGCCGGAGGGACTGCGGACCGGTGGACGGGCGCACGTATCCGGATTACATGTACGGATCCCCGGGCGATCTCCGGGACAGGACGCCGCAGACGATCCCCTCCCCGGAATGCGAGACCGTCGCTTCCAGTAAACACAAAGAAGAAAAGAACGAATTGGACCCTAGTAAGTTGGAGTCATTCTTGTTTACAACCCGCAGAGCCAATTTACTCAATAAAAGGCGATTACCTTTGGCTGTTTAGAATTCCAGCCGGGCCCTGTCTTTTTTTTTTTTTTTTTTTTTTTTTTAAAGAAAACACCCCAATCTACAGGAAGGTCTGGGGACTTCCACACCGAAATTGGGGGGGGGGGGCAGGTTGACTCTTCCCCCCTCCCTTTTAAAGGAAAAACAACAATCCCAAAGAAATCCAGTTGTGGGATCAAATATTCATAACCCTGCCACCCTCCTTCCACTTTAGCTCCCTTCCACTTTTTCAAGAGGAAAGAGCTGGCTTTTCTTTTTCTTTTTCCCTCCTTCTCCCTAGCTGGGAAGTCAATCCAGAAATCTTGGGCTGTGTGGGAAAGGGGAGGTGGCCTTAAGAAATTACTAATATCCCAGACTAAATATAGACGTGGAGATTAAAGTCCTAGAGAAAAGCCCCCTCACCCACGTCATTATTCATAAAATACTTCCATATATGAAAAAGGGGATGGCCTGAGGGGGTGGAATCCAACTCTGAAGAAAGTGTGGGCTAGGAGGAGGTAAATCCTTGGACTGGAGAACGCATAAATAATCTATACAGCGAGAGAGAGGGCGAGGGACATCCTCTAGGAGGGCAGTGAAGCATCCCCATGGAAGGAGGGTAAAGAAAAGTCTAACTGTTCTGCCTATAAGTCCAACTAGCAAGGGAGAAATCTTGAACATTGGAAGGGAGCAAGGGAGGTTCGTGAAACTATTGAAATATGGAGTCACCACCCTGGTCAGCTCAGGCAGAGAGAACACGTCCCACTGTTAAATGAGAAGGTCTTCTTGGCGCTAGATGAGAAACTGCAAGGGTTCAGACAAGCAAGCCCCTAGCAAAGTCCAATCTCCAAATCTGGGCAAGCTGCAATCAGTGTCCACTTGTGTGTGTGTGCACGCGCGCGTGTGTACACACTCTCCCCTGTACACAAGCGTGCCATGTGTTTGTTGCTCCTTCTGGCCTGAGCCAATGTTGGGGCTTATAAAAAAAATGAGTGTTTCTCTGTGTTTCTCTGCCCCACCTCCCCTAGATGCATCTTCTCCTACAGACCTAGAGGGCACAAGGACAACACAGAAAGAATGCAAGTTCCAATGGGCAGTGGAATTAGGACAACAGTCATTTTATTTGGTGATCATTTATTTTATTTTATTTTAATTTAATTTGCTGCTTTGTGATTTAAAAAAATCTAGGTCACAAAATATAGGATTTTCTTGGGTTCTAAGAATAGGGAACTGGGGTAGCAGTGAGGAATGGGTTTGGGCTTTAAAATGGTGTTCCTGGGAGCCAGTGGACTTCTGTGCCTTTCTCAAGATATTTCAAAGATATCAGCCCGTCATCCAGGAGTGGGAAGGTTAGCGAGATGGTAGTGGAGGCGAAGGTTGTAAAGAGCCTTTATGGGCCTGCGAAGCGATGGGGATTTTGACTTTTTATTACTATGTTCTTGGATTACCCCGAGTAGTGCTCATGTCCAGGACTATTATTTTAAACCCTTTGGTCTACTTTTATGTAGTTGAGAGTTTTATGGGAGGGTTTCACCAGGAGAACCAAGCCAAAGCTCTCCTTGAAGGTCACTTGAAATCAAATTTCCCAGCTAGAGAAGTCTCCCTCCCTCTCTCCCTCCCTCCTCTCGCTTGCTTTCAAAATAAAAATAACCCCAGGAAGGACCTGCTGGGGAGGGAGTTGGTGTGTGTGTGTGTGTGTGTGTGTGTGCGTGTGTCCATCTCAGCCCCAAAAATACATACATAAAAACAATCCAAACACCTAATTTCCTTTCCCCAGGCAATCCCGTGGCCAACTGGATCCACGCGCGCTCCACGAGGAAGAAAAGATGCCCTTACACAAAGTATCAGACCTTGGAACTGGAGAAAGAGTTTTTGTTTAACATGTATCTCACACGGGACCGGCGCTACGAAGTGGCCCGCGTGCTCAACCTCACCGAACGCCAGGTCAAAATCTGGTTCCAGAACAGGCGGATGAAAATGAAAAAAATGAATAAAGAGAAGAGCGATAAAGATCAGCAGTGAAATGGGCAGAGTCTTCTCAGTGCGATGGGGGGGGGGGGTAGCCTCGCTCCCCCTCGCTCCCAAATATTCCTGACTTTGAATGTGCTACTCGGTGTTTAGAATTAGCTCAAAAACACAGGCAGAGAGAGAGAGAGAGAGAAAGGCATCTTGGAGGGCAAGAGATGCCTTTTCTTTTTCTAAAATGCAACTTAATAAAAAGAATGGATAATAATAATAATTAATAATAATCAAGAAGAATGGGGCGGAAGGCGAGGGGGAGTCTTGCCTTTCGAGAAAAGGAACAACAACGAAAAAGTACTTGAATTTTTTTAAAAAATATTTTTATTTCGTAAATTAAACTTCTCCAGTGTTTCCATTTTTTTTTTTTTTTTAATTTCACGAGTTTGTGAAGTGCATATTTTGTACAAAAAGGGGTGGGGAGGGGTGGAAAAAGGAGGAAGGGGAAGGAACCGAGAGGAGGAGGCTCCTCGCTCCATGATGTTTTTCTGTCAGTGTTGGACGTTTCCTGATGTACATCTGTGTATCCCCCCTGCCCCAGAACCGGTCTGTAACGCTGTTATGTTTGCGATTAGTCGATCCTCTCTATGTAAATATATAACTGAAGTCACAAAGAAAAGAGAAAAAGGAAAAAAAAAAAACACAGAAAAAAACCCTCCTTTATTATCTAGGTGTCTTTTATTTAACACTGCCTTGCGGGGCAAAAGCCAGAGCATGTTTCCGAACCCGGATTCCCAAGGTAAGAAAAGCCTCCGAAAGTGGTACCCCTGGCTCTAAAAAAACAAAATAAATCTAAGGGACTTGGAGAAGAGAGCTCAGTTCAGGAAACCAGAAGAGAAGTCAGGCCGGCTTCCCTTGGCAATAAGGGTTTACACTCAAGAGTGCAATCATCAAAAGAACAGGCGTTTAGGTAGGGCTTTGGAACTGTCATAAATTGTTAGTTTGGGCTAATTAATTGTAGTAATTTATGGCCCCCGGCGATCGAAGGATATGTAATATTGTTTTGTTTTTAAAGATTAAATATGTATATTGGGATGGTTAGCTCTTAGCAAATAGCTCTGCGTAGGTTGAACTGTTTCCACAAAGCCTGGAGATTATCGATGAAATAGCAAGAAGCGCTGGAAACTTCTCCTGGGATCCTGCCTCTAATTAGGTTCGGCTGCGAATTACATTTGAGTAGGAGTGGGGGGAAATAAAGAAATAGAAAGGTTTTGAGAGGTTGGGGTGGGGTTTGGGGGCCGGGTGGGAGAGCTATGTTTCATGGTGGGTGAAATAGGAAGGGTTTATTTTGAAGGGGGGGGCCTGCTTTCCTAATGAGGTAATTGACACAGATTATTATTATTATTATTTATTTATTTTATTTATTTATTTATTTATTTATTTATTTATTTTATTAAGGAGGGTTGCTTTAAAACAATAGAGTACAAGGAGATCTGTCCAGGGCTTGCTAAGTGAAAGACGAGGGGATAACAAATGAGGAGGGAAGGATGCTTAATCATAAAAACTTGTTCTGGGTCTCCTTCTTTAATGAAATGAGGAGAGAGTAAGGTTTTAATCTTTCTAACGATAAACAGATCAGGGTGAACGACTTGAGGTTTCCTCCGTCCCCGACCCAACCTTTCCCGAACTTAAGAAAGAGAAAGGGGGTGGGGGGATCTGGAAGCCATTAGTCCGCTGATGTCATCAAATATTACTCTTTAATAATATTTCTTTCTCAGCGTTTGGATTTTTCCCTTCCATTGTGGATTTGTATTCTGGCTTTTATGGCAACGGGGGCTTTAGCAAAAATTGTGTGTTTGGGTGTGATGAAAGGGTGGAGGGGAGGTTGCCATCCGCGTCAACGTCAAGCCAAAATCTCTTTCCCAGCCTTCAGGAGAACCCAGAAATGTGAATAATGGTGGTGTTGGGAAGGGGGTTTTTTGTGTTTTTTTTAGGGTTGTTTGTTTTTTGGAGAAAAAAATTAAATATTTGGGCTGAAAAGATCGCGAGGAGGAGATGGAAACAAAATGTCCCCTTTCCAGCCTGTGTTATCAGATTCTTTCTCTGTCCACTGCATTTCCCTTCTTGGACCGCATTAAATCTATAGCTATGGATTTATTTTGACTTACTTTTATTTATTTTTTATTTTTAAATCTCCTCTTTTGGGTTGGAAACCTGCTGGGCGCCCTCTCCCTAATGTTGAACTTTCACCCTCCTCTTTGAACCCCTGATTTCAACCAAGATGACCCGAGAGAGTCCCCTCCTTCGACTACCCTCTCCGCACCCTTGCAGTTTTCACTCCAACAGAAAATCCATTGAAGCTAGGGGTGTGAAAATAAGGGATAGTATATTGGTCTCTCTTATCGCCATGGTAGTCTCTCTCTCTCTCTCTCTCTCTCTCTCTGATTTCACACACACCCCTTTTATAGTTCATGTACAAGGAACTCTTCATTGCTCCCCCCCCCAAGCTGCCAGATTCCCCCACAGACATTGTGGGACATCAGGACAGGGTAAGCTGATCAATCATTCAGCTGGAATGCTGTACAATTGCAGTCTCGCCTTACAATAGGAGAAAGAGCAAGATACAGTCAGGCTTTTTTTTTTTTTTTTTTTTTAAAGCATCCGCTTTTGGGGAAAAAAAAACACCACACCAACAACAAAAACAACAAAAATCCACTCCCCCAAACTCAACCCTCACCAATAATTAAGTTTCCCCACCCTTTCTCTCGGTGTGTATCATTTTTGGGGTGTGCTGCTTTAAACTCCCGGGGTAGATTTATTTCTATTTTTTTTTTTTTTTTTTGCAAGCTATCCTTTTGTGCTTAAGAGAAAAAGAACAGGATACAGCAGCTTTGAAAGCGACTCATAGGTACATTTCCGTAGCAGAAAAATGCCACTTTTACAACGCTGTTTGTCTCTGTTGCGCCTGATGAATAGGGCTGAACAAAACCAGGGTCCGCAGAACCGGCTAGACGTCTGGTCTTAATTGTTTTATGGTTTAAATAAGGTGGGTGCTCTTCCCTTTGAAACCGGATTATTGGAATGTTTTGTCTACCAACGCAGCAGCAAACAGCAGCCCGCCCCCCGCCCCCCCCGGCAGCCCCCACTCGTTAGCTGGGGGAGACAGAGGGAGAGTAATGCCCTCACTTAAAGCACCGGAGTGTGGAAGGGTGAGTGAGGCAGACTCTCCAGGTGCTTGCTTTGGAAGGGGGGGGGGGGTTTCAACAAAATCTGCTTTCATTGTGGGATCCAAGTCGTTGCTTAGCAAGAAAGGGGGGGGGGGAAGCAGAGGGATGAAGGAAGCCAAGGTGCGTCCCTCGTTAGTATGTGGCGACTGGAGACTAACCGAATTACCCTGGAATTGATGCATTTTCTAACTAGCAAGTGCATTCCTTAGGAGCTCATCCCATCTGGGAGTTTTAAAACCGTGCCATATTTTTTTTTTAAAGATCCCTTTAAAAAAAAAATTATTTTAGATTTTCAATCCTATGCATCTGCTTGAAAAGAGGGGTCGAGGGGGGGGGAGAGAGACATCCTTCCTTCCAATTATGACCGGTAGAAAGCGTGCGCCTTGGGACAAGATAACGCAAGATGGCGCTGTTGTTCAATGTTAAGACTCCCTCCGCGGTTGGGAAGCAGAGCTTGGAGCAATCCCCTCACCTATGACTTGTAAATTAACAATCTTATATGGATCGGGGAGCAGAGCACGGGATCGACTGTCAAGGAAATCGGAAGCACAAATAATAATAAAAAATCACCTGGTTGTGTTTTTTTTTTAAGAAGATATTTTTAAACACAAAAAAAGAGGGGGGGGGGAAATAAACCTCCCCAAACCAAACCTAAATTAACTCTGATGAGGGAAGATAGCGAATAAGAATATAAAATGCTTTCTGAGAAATGTGTATGGTTCTTTTTGTTGGTTTTTATTAAAGCTAAATCAAGTTACAGGTCAGTGTGTAAAAGAAAATTAAGCGGTAACATTTTTTTCTCTCTCTCTTTTTTATTTTTGGTCGCACATCAGGGAGGAAAAATAAATACATTGAAAGGCACGAAGGCATAATACATTCACATGTCTACAGTATATTGCTATGAGCACACACCAGCACTAATAAAACACAATCGAAGAAACCTTGCAGACATTTCACTGGACCATAAAGGCCAGATTATTCTTACTATGGATCTTGAGGCCTAGGGGTTTTTTTAATTGCCAGTTTCCTTTCTATTTTAGACCGATGCTACTCCAGTCACCTGCATCTCTTGTCGTTGTACAAATACATAGGAAGTATATTAGGAGGGGGGGTGTTTGGCTTTTTTTGTGTGTAAAAAAATTAAAAATGTACCTTCTGCTTCAGTGTAACAAAAACGCAAATTCCCCCCCCCCAAAAAAAAAGATGTTTAACAAGTTGTGGGGAGGGGTAGCATTATTATTATTTTATTTTATTTTATTTTATTTTATTTTGTTAATTTTCAGCCACACAATTGAATTCCAAAAAGAATGCAGGGATTGCCTGCACCCACCCATCGCATTAAGAAGGGACGTTTGGCTGGTGGGAATTTCATAAGAAGAGATTCATATTGATCAAGTCACTGAAGAAATGATGAAATTGATTCTTAGCTGCCAATTAAACTCTGTGTTTCTCTCCTCTGCGTTTGTGGTTTAGGATTACTAATACTGATTAAGCCTGAAATTATCTCTTTCTCAAATCGATCCGTTCCTATATAGAGTTATTTATCATGTGTAGGCATAGTCCCCCCCCCCCCCTAAAAAACAAAACAAAAAAAAAACAGCAGTCGAGCAGGCTTGAGGGAAACAGATTCCCATTTTTGGCGTCTCGCTCTCATTGAATATTTGCAAAACCAGACCCCAATATATTAAACACTTTCTGAAGAGGAAAAACCTCCCCGTTCATTTTATTGGGAGGAAGACGTTGTAGTTGGAAATACTCCCCCCACCCACTGGAAAGATCTCACAACAGATTTGCGTTCCCCCTTCCCCCCCCCCAATGCTTGCACCAAAGGATACATATACGGACCCTTTTGTTAACACGAATAATATTTTTTTAATTGCTTCCCAATTTGGTCCTTAAAGCAGATTAATCTCTTCAGAACAGTTGTTCTTTCCAAGGGTCTTCTCTGAAATGAATGTGCATTTTCGGAAAGGAATCATTGGACGAAATTTCTGAAAGGGGATGGAATGGGGGGTGGGGGGTAGCTGTGACTCTAGAAGGGAATTATGCTGACAGAGAATGTACAGATTTTCCCCTCCCCCTCGCTTTGGCAAAGCTGCCGAAGAGCAAAGGAAATATTAATTTGCAATCTCCCCCGCCCCCCTTTAAAGGAAGGGCGACATTGGTAGGTTTAGGTTGTACTTCATGCTCTACGCTCTCTTAATGCAGTGGTAAAATAAAAGTTTTCCCAAATGAAAGGTTTCGGTCAGTGGTCACAGAGTAACCAAAGAACTAAATAACTAAATCAATTAAATGAATCAGTGAAGGGAAGGTGGAATTCTCCGGATTTGCTAAATTAAAGGGCCCTGCCTTGCATTTGGAGAACCCCTAGTGGGACTTGAAGGCTTGCCTCCACGACACCGCCTTCACCCTTCTATAAGTTTCTGTTTTAATTTTCTCCATATGATGCTATCCTGGGTATGACTGGCCCACAAGGGGAAAAAAAATATTCCCAGAGTCCTTGTTATTGTTGTTTTTAAAGACATATCCATCTCTACATACACCAAGATTGCAACAACAACAAAAATGAAACCAGGGTTCATTCATTTTACAGATACACGTGCCTCCTATGATTGTATTATACACTGCCTGCTTGAAAAGCACCAAGATCATAACATTTTGAGAGAGAGAGAAAGAGAGAGAGAGATTCTCTCCCCCCCCCCTTTATGGGCGCCTAGCTACGGGGTTTTTGGGGGGGAGGAAGGCTTGGAGGCTTTTTGCCTCCATGCCCACCCACTCCATAGTCCCCATTGCCCCCCCCCCAATATTTGGTCCCAGTGGCGTCTGTAGCCTTTACCTGTTGAGGTAACCTAAGTTGACCTCCCGGCGCATGTATTTGCTAAGATAAGTGAAGAGGCTCACTTGGGGGGAAAAAGCACCTAAGGGTATTAATGCGCACCTTTCATAACCCCTGCTTCATTCATTAGCTATGTTTTTCCCCTTCTTCTGAAGGGGCTGGGTTTTTTCCCTCTCTCTCTCTCTTTCTCTCTCTCTCCCACCCCCCAATCCCCCCCAAAATCCTGGTCATTTTCTTCCCAGCCTGTCTTGGTGTGTTGGATTGATGAATACAAATCGCGTGTGAAAGCCTCACCATCGGGGAGTTTGAGGAATTTGCCTGTGGTGTTTAAGGGAAGGGAACAAGTAAGCGAAACTGGGAGAGAGCTCTACCTACCGACAGATATAAGGGAACTCAAGAGCACTAGGCATAGGCGAGCTCACACACTCAGGCACTATGGAACGTCTTTGAGAGCGCATTAAAAAAAAAACACACACACACAGAAAAAAAACAACCACCATCAAGCGAGCAAGCCTCCACTAAGCAGGACTTTCCACAGTCCGGGGAGAGACTACCACTGATCTCTTAGCATTAAAGACTTTTCTTTTTTTTTCATGCGAGAACCATGAGTTCCTACTTTGTAAATCCTCTCTTCTCCAAATACAAAGGCGGCGACTCGCTGGAACCAACTTACTACGACTGCCGATTTCCACAAAGTGTAAGCAGGAGCCATGCTCTGGTGTACGGTCCGGGCACAACGGCTCCCAGCTTCCAACACCCTTCGCATCATGTCCAAGAGTTTTTTCACCACGGAACCTCCAGCATCTCCAACTCGGGATACCAGCAAAATCCTTGCGCTCTGGCGTGCCACGGAGACGCCTCCAAATTCTATGGCTACGAAGCTCTTCCGAGGCAATCGCTTTATGGTGCCCAGCAAGACACGGCAGTTGTACAATATCCTGACTGTAAATCCTCTTCCAACAGTAACACTACTGAGGGACAAGGCCATTTAAATCAAAATTCGTCTCCCAGTCTCATGTTCCCATGGATGAGACCTCACGGTTAGGATTTCTTTCTCTCTCTCTTTTTCTTTTAAAAATCTCCTTCAATATATATATTATTTCTTTTCTTTTTAAGCAGATAGCTGGGGGTGGGGGAGCTGCTCGGCTTTGCTTTGCTCTTTTTAAGGGGTGGCTTTTAAAGTCGGACCAGTTGGGTGCCTAACCTTTTATTTTTCCTGCTTTTGGGGTGGGTGGAGGGAGGGGGGAGAAGTAAACAAGGCGGTCGTTTTCTAGCAAAGGTGAATATTTTTTTTCTTCCCAGGCAAAGGGTTTAAATCACAATAAAGTAAAACTTGTTTTTTTAATGGCTTGCCTTGAGGATAGCGATAAGATACAGCTCCCACAAGGTTATTTGCATGTTGATAATACAGTGCTCTTTCAAATGTCATAGAGAGAGCCTTTATTTAACCGCAGGCAAGCGAGTGGGGCTTGAGAGGGGAGCCTTAAGATAAATAGGAAGCTTTGCCCCTATTTGCATGGGGTTATGAGGGAGAAGTTGAAACTTAAAAAGAGAACTTAGTTCCAAAGCTTTTTTTTTTTTTGTAATTTGTGGAGTGGAGGGACGTTAATAACACACACACACACACACACACACACACCAGCAGGAAAGGAAAAGGTTTAAGCTAACTTTGTGCAGAATTCTAGCTCGACTCCCCCCCCCCCCCTTTCCAGTGCTCTATAGAATTCTTCTTAATTCAAAACATATGAAAGCTGGGCTGCTCAGTGCTAATTTTAAAGGACAGTCTTAGTCATTAACTTCCCCACCCTGCCCGCCTTTAAAAAAAAAAACCAACCCAGTTACCTTGTAAAAGTTGCTAGGAGGATTATGGCCCCAAAAGCTAGAAACTAGAAATAAAACGGGAGGGGGGAGGGAGTTATTGCTCTATGCTTTGACTCCTAAACAGCTTCCTTCAGCTTACTAAAAGAGAGAGGACAGGAGGGGATTTTGGTGTGGGTTTTTTTTGTGGGGTTTTTAAAAACTCCCCTCAAAATCCATTTTCTTGTTCCTCCTGGAGAAAGCTTTTTGCAGAGGGAAAATTGCAATGAGTTCTGTTTGGGGGGGGGGTGGATGGGGTGGATAGAAATAGCCCATGCATGTTTCTGCCAACACTGTGTTTGGGGGGTGGGGGCAGGAAGAGCGCTGGAGACCTATGCACTAACAGATAACGCAGGCAGACAAAGCCAGAGCAGGAAATTCAAGCCCACCCTCTCCTAGGAACCGGCCAGTCTTTTATTTTGGTCCATTGCTTTTGCAAAAATAAAATAAAATCAATCAAGGCTCGAGATCCCAGCTGGGTAGATTTGCAGGGGTGGGCTGGAGGGAGTGGGGGGTAGTGTACTGTTTCTTATTTTCCGATTATTTGGGGGTGACTGCAGGAAGGATCTCCAAGGCAGGGGAAGGTAGGGAGGAGAAGGAGATGGCTTTCTTTTGGGGGGGAGGGGTGAAAAAGCGAAAGGGCCGCTTAACCCAAGTTCTGATTTTGTGTGTCCTGCGCAGCACCCGGAAGGCGGAGCGGGCGGCAGACTTACAGCCGGTACCAGACCCTGGAGCTGGAGAAGGAGTTCCTCTTCAACCCCTACTTGACACGGAAGCGGCGGATTGAGGTCTCTCACGCGCTCGGACTGACAGAGAGGCAGGTCAAAATCTGGTTCCAGAATCGGCGGATGAAGTGGAAAAAGGAGAACAACAAGGATAAACTCCCGGGGGCTCGGGACGAGGAGAAGACCGAGGAAGAAGCCAACGAGGAAGAGGAGAAAGAGGAGGAGGAGAAAGAAGAAAGCAAGGACTGATGCTTCCCCCCCCAGCCCCTTGAAGTCTCGGTTTTATGGCAGATGATAAATCGAGATGTTTACGACGGTCATTTACTTTTATAGAGTATAAAATGGAGAGGACTCTCACACAGACACACACACACAGACACACAGACAGACAGACACACACACAACAGAAACTACCTGGGAAAGAGTTGTAGCCTTTTCATTGGCGTAGAACTTCCCCTACACTCCTGCTTTGAGTTGCTTTGAGTTTGAGAGCTGCACATTTTGGGGGGAAGGGGGTCTGCTTCAATAAACAGAGAGGCTGGACTTGCCTGCAGGACAGCACGACCCCCCTCTCTTTCCCCATTTTTGCTAGCTCCCCCACCCCCTTCATTCTTAGTGCTATATGTGTGTGTGTGTGGGGGGGATAGTACCCAGAGTATGTATTTATTCAAATAGGTTTGCATCTTATTCCCCCACACACACTCCTTTGGTCTCCCTTCCAGTGGGGCGGAGATAAACATTTGGGGGGGAGGGTAGTCTAAGCTTATTTTAACCTATATATCTCTATGTATCTTCATTGCTAGTGAGCAATTACCCTTTAACTTTGTAAGCTGTCAGGGTGAACCTACTGGAGAAAGAAAGGTAGGGGCTGGCTACCCGCTTAGTGAGAGAGACGCGCACATTAGCTATCTCTAAATATATCTCTGTGTACAACCTACCGAAACCTGCTTTTTTTTCTTCTTTTTTTTTTGTTTTGGTTACTTGACAGGAGTAGACAGGAACCTAGCATTTCACGAGATGTACCTGGGCGATAGACCACATTGCACTTGTGTGAGGGCCTCAAAATTCTTAGTATACTACCTAAAAGGGAACCCTGCAATAATCTTCAAAATAATAATAATTAATCATAAAAAAGAATTAGCAACAAAGGGGCTTACATTATCCTAAATTTTACTGGGTGAAAATTTATTTAAGAGAGAGAGAGAGAGAGAGAGAGAGAGAGAGAGAGAGCTGTGTAAAGCCCTGATGCAAGCTACTAAGTAGCCTAAAATTTAAAAGAATGAATTAAAAATAATGAACTTGTAATGTACCTCATCACTACCTAGAGAAAAAGTCATGCTTTGAAAGTATTTGTAATGCCGTTTTGATGTCGTATGTTGCTGCTTATTTTCTTGGAAATTAATAATAATAATAATAATATGAAAAAAGTAAAAAAAAATTAAGATATTCCCAACAACTGAAACTGCCTAGTTGAGAACGCACAGTATCGTATCCTTTTATTGTGCTTATAATGTAGTGTAGGACTAAATTGCACTGAATGTAGAGTTATCTAATTGTCTTGACTTTTATCTGTTAATGCAACATGCTCGAAACGTTAAAAAAAAAAAAAAGGGGGGGAAATATAAGTCGTCGTTTGTTTTATGTAAACCATAGTTCTGCGTGTTCCAAACTCTGAATGTAGCAATTTCGGGACAGAAGGAAGAAACAGAAAACCCCAAATGTCTGGCATAACAGTGGATTTGTATTGTATACGTGAGACATTGCAGTGAATAAAGAAATAATACTGAAAGGGTTTCCAAGTGCTAGCTGAGTCTACCTTGCCTCACCCCCGCCCCAATACCCATCCCTCCAGAGAGACACTGGATTTCCTCCGGGGGAAGATGACCCCTCCCCCCATCTTCGCTCCCCTCGAATATTCCATACATTCAAGTTACTGGTCGCCTTTGCAGCCCAGTTCATAAAAACATACAAAACCAAGGGCCATTTAAAAGTGGCCCAGAAAAGGGCAGGCTTTCTTGGCAAGAGACGGCAGGTCGTTAGACATGGTGGATAAACTCAGGAGGTCAATAAAATGCCATTTTAAAAAAAGAACCACCAATACCCTTTGGTTCAAGAAAGGTTTGATTGGGAAAGACTCCAGGAGAATCTTGCGTCCTGCCATTTCGCAATCCTCTCCATTCTCACCTTCTGGTTCTTTGGGGATTGGCAAGGATGTAGACATCTCATTCTAAACGACTTCATTTCTGCCCCCCCCCCCCCTTCTGCGGAAACCCCCATGCAAGATCTGCAACATGGAACTTTCTGGGGGAGGAGGGGCGTGGCTCAGATTGCAAGGGGTGGTAAATCCGTGTCTGTGTGTGCGTGTGAACGCGATTGTGGTTCAGAGAAGGGATTGTCATGTGCACCTTATATCTGCGGTCACTGCCTTGTCCTGGTCTAGCCACAATGCAAAGGAAGCGATGGGTAACTAACTTCTTAGCCCCCCCACCCCAACCCCCCAGCACGTCAAGAAGGAAGTTGGACTCAGCGCCATTAACTGATTTTTTTTTCAGATGCAAAATTAAAATTCGTGTCTCCTTCCTTACTCCGCCACTTAATTGTCGTATGGGGGGAAGAACCCCTAAGTGTCCCTACATAACATTGCCTTACAACAAAAGACACTTCTGTTTGACATTCCTCTGATAAAACATGAACATAATAAATATTCCCTCACCCTCCCACCTCCTCAAAACATCGTTTCCTTATGCCAGTCTACAGCGTGCTCCTATATCTGTCCTGGGGATAAACGGATTCTATCATAGCGAGATACTCGGTATGTAAAAGGACATGTTGTTTATAACTGATATGGGAGATAAGAGATTCCTAAGGTCCATTCTGGTATTACTAAACTCCGTCTGGCCAAGAGACTGGCTTTGGAGACATTCCCAGGCGGCTCCTCAACACCAAGTTAAAAGGGATTGGAATATCTGAAGGAAGGGGTCGTTTGTACAGTTGAGAAGCACAAAGGAGAAAAGGCTTTGTGCTATAGGAAACCTATATCTATGCCTGAATATATGCCCACGCACATTTCCCCAGGCACACTTCAGACATGAGAATTTTTCATATGAATCTCTGTTTGGATCTCCACGTGTAATTCTAAGATCCTAGGGTAACTTGTGCACCCCTACTTTCCAACCAACACACACTCATTCACACGATGTGAAGGCTCCTTTGTGCCATTTTTACGATTCAAGACCAGACTGTGTGCCTAGACGTGCAAATGGATGCCCCAGACAGTACACACAGTCATCACACAGGCAACAGCGACGGGGTGCATGGGGTATATCTGTGTGTGTGTGTGTGTGTGTGTGTGTGTGTGTGTGTGAGAGAGAGAGAGAGAGAGAGAGAGAGAGAGAGAGAGAGAGAGAGAGCGCACCTAAGACTGTGTAATATGGATTTTATTGTGGACACACATCGCACCCCCAAAGACGCCCGATTCTAAGGTTTGCCACAAAAGGGTGGATTGTAAGGGATCCCAGGCAAGGCCAAGATGGACCCCGGAAAAGCAGAGGCAGACTGTGCATTAGCATCCCCACGAGGTGGTTTAGGGAGGCACAGAGTCTGACTAAGTTGTCCTCTTCTCTTTGGGAAGACAAGGCAGCCGGCTAAACACTGTGCTGAGGTTGCAAAGTAAAGACGCTTAAGGTAAGCCGTTTTTGTTAGCCACAAAAGAGGCTGGCCTGTCTCGGAGGGGTAATCTTCAAGCTTCTGTGTTTGGCATTTATAACCAGCTACCTTATCTTTGCCTAGCTATAACGCAAAGGCAATAGGACGGGGTGCCCCCAAGACCTTTTAAAAGAAAACTTAAAAGAACTCGCATCAAAAACTCTTTAGGTCCTGCTAAACTCTTTCTTTCTTTCTTTCTTTCTTTTTCATCCATCCATCCCCATATAGTCTCTCTCTCTCTCTCTCTCTCTCTCTCTCTCTCTCAAACACACACACACACACACACACACAGTCTTGATGAAGTCACTGTATAGAAGGCACCCCTTAGTGTTGTTAACGAGCTCAAAACAGAAGAAATAACTTATTCACGCGTTGAATTTCCAATCTGTGTGTCTATACCTTAAAAAGCTGCACTTGCATTCTATTTATCATATTTAAATCCACATCTCTAAGTAGTTTGATTTGAGCGAACAGTAGAGAAACCCATTCATCTCTCAAAGGGGTTAGGAGTTTAAATTATTGAAACTGCAGAAGGAACTGTTAGTTTTGGGGGAGAATGTTTATGGTGTCTAGTCAACACAAGAGAGTCGCGTCTTGAGACGACATCCAGTTATTTGGGCAATCACTTCATCATTTCCAGAGAAAAAGAGAAAGGACCGTTTTATGGGGGAAAGTAATTTGAAAGAAGATGTGTTCTCCGCAAAGTAGCTTATTCAGAAATGATCATTTCTTTGGTATTACCGAAATTAGACTCATCCGCACGCCTGGAGTAAGAAATATCATCCTATTCCAAGATTTTTATTAGCCAATCAAATTTCCTTCAGATCTCCATTTGTGATTTGTGAAAAAAATATAATTCTTGGAAAAGCTGAGTTCATCCATATTGCTCATTTTCTCTTAATTTATTATTGTAATCACAGAAGCCGTTCCATGATAATGCACCCATTAGGCGAGGGGAAATTCGTTTAGATTTTTATACACTCGAAGATGCACACAAATTATATTTCACAGACAACGAATTTGGGGTGCATTTTCGAGCCAGGCTTCATGAAGGGGTTGGAAAATGCGCACATGCGGGAGAAAAGTTTGGAAGTCCAAACTTCAGTGGGGAAAGAAGCCTCTAGTTTCCGTTTCAAGTTGGCTGGTTTTTCACGTTTTTATTCTTATAATGATTATTTATTTGACTTTCTTCTTGCCAAAATTGGACTCTCAAAGGTTACAGGAAGATTCGTTTAAAATCACCTCAACGAAATGCGTGGGAAGCAATTTTCATAAGCTGGACAGTGGCTAGCAAGGAATGCGGAAAAGCTATAGAAGGGCGTTGAAACGCCCCTTAACAAACGTGTCGGACAGGTTACACCCCGAGTGCACAGAATTACACACTTTCCTCCTGACTTTATGGGAGTCTTTCGCTTTTCCCCCTTCTCTCTGTGGATTGCTCTTTAGGGGGGGAAAAAGAAAAAGGAGAGAGTAGAAGGAGGGGATCCATTGTGGTGAGAGCTGCTGTGACGGTTCCTTCCTCCTCGTAACTTTTAACTACCTGTTATAAAATTTATTGGTGGTTTGTAAAGTGAGCGGGGGAAAAAAAAGATTTTTCTTTCCATCCGGTTGTATCGCCAGCTTTGTGTGGGTCCAGACAGACACACGCACGCGGGGTCCCCCAGCCCGCCCGCATTCACCTTATCAACAATAAAGAAAATCAGCCTTTTGGCAAATAAAATAAAATAAAATATAAACTAAAATAGATCCGTTTTTAAAAGCAAATTCCCAGCAAGCGGGAGGTACCTGCGGAGGGGGGGAGGCGCTAGCCCCCGAACTGGGAGCCCGCGGAACAAGTCTGGAAAGTCGTATTGCGACAGATTGCGGGCAGCTCCCCCCCCCCCCCCCCCGCCCGCCCCCACCTCAGCTTGGTTTCGTGCCTCTTGTTGTGTGGTTCGGATGGGAGGTGGGATCTTTTCCAAGAGGTGGGGGAAATATGAAATTAACATGATGCTAGGATTTATTTTGGATCAGCCCCCCCACCCACCCCACCCGCCGCCCCCATCCCTCTCAAGTTTTGGGTGTCTGCCGTCGGTGCGGTTTGGGGTAGATTATCAGAACAGGCCTCTCTACCACACCCATATGCGCTCCTGACTTGAACCCATATTTGCAAGGCTCCCAAATGTCCCAGAATCAAAGGCAGGAGCAGACCTCACCGTGCTTGTTTGGGATGAAGAATGAGCGAGCAATTCCAAAATTGGAGGAATGGACGAAAAATAGTCTCACAGAGAAATTCTGGCGTTGGGTGTGAGTTGTATATGGTGCTCAAACAACTGCCAGTATTAAAAATTTCCGGGTGTCCATCGCATTCCCTTGCGCAGAACCTGAATATTACTTGCTTAACTTTAGTATCTCTCTGCTGTCCAAAATGTTCTTAGTACCTCAACCTGGGGGCTGGATTGGAGCGATAAGAAGTCAGGGTTTCCTTGATGTGTAAGAAAGCCAAAAAAATGTGAGGGGGATATGGGGGGGATGGCAAAGCAATGAGTGGGGGACATTCGCTTCATATTTCCCCCCTCACCCCAATGGTCACACCCTTTCTAGAAAAAAAAATTGCCTTTAAGGAAGATGTTAAATTCCCACCGCAGGGAACGCTCCATCCACATTCCCCTAAACTAAAAATCGACCCAATTTCCAAAATATAAAACAATATCCTCTTTATTTATTTATTTTTAAAAATTCAATTCATCCCATTTCCCACCTCGTTTTTTTCCGAGCTCATTTAACGCCCTCCCTCTTCCATAGAGGACATTCATTAGGCCCAGTTCATGAGCAGGGATAATAATAGCTGGACTTTGGAGACCAAACGTCCAAAATATTATCATCCCTGGTTTTTAAAAAATAAATAAATAAAAATTCTACAAATAAAGTCAAGAGTCTAATAAAGTGTGTGTGTGTGTGTGTGTGTGTGTGTGTGAGAGAGAGAGAGAGAGAGAGAGAGAGAGAGAGAATCTAGTGGAGGTTTTGTTTAAAATAATTAATACTTTTGTTTGTTTTTTAGAGAGAGTTGGATGTGGGTGGGTGGGTGGGGTAAGTCTAGAAAATTGCTATATATTTTTTTAAAGAGAGAGAGAAGTGTCTCAACATGGCGCCAGAGGAACGTTTTGCACTCGTCACAAAAAAATGCAAGGCATTCTTGGTTGTTTGCGGAAAATTTACAGCTGAGCAATAAAAGTTTACGACTGAATCACAAGTTGGATTGGCCACAGGAAGTCATGTGGACTCCATCCATGAACGTGAACTTTTTATTGTGGTTTCTCTTATGAGTCTTTCTCAGTAGTCCTTCCCTGTACAGTCCAAGCAGTGCCAGTGAAACCGGGGTACGAAGGGGCTCGGGGATTCTGGATTTTTATTTCTTCCTTTCATTATTAGTATGCTTAATTTTCTCTCTCTCTCTCTCTGCAAAAAAAAAAAAAAAAAAAAAAAAATTAGAAAGAAAAAACCTCCCCCTCTCTTCCTCCCTCCCTCTCTGTTGTCTGTCTGTCTTTCTGTCTTTCTTTCTTTTTTTGGTAAATTCCTGGGGTTGGAATTGCTGATTGCTTTGGGCATTTTAGGGAATAATGAGTTTACTACTGCTGCGACTGGTCGCCGCCTCTTTATTCTCCACCCCCCTAGGGGCAAAAACGCAGCACATTTCCTTTGGAGAATGCAATCAGGAGGGGGAAAGAACTTGTAAATACCTGGGTGGTTTGGTTTTTTGTTTTGTTTTTTGGGTTTTCTTTTTTTTTCTTTTTTTTTTTTTTGCTTTCTCTCTCTCTTTCTTTCTCTCTCTCCCTCTCTCTCTCAATTTTTTAAAAAAATTTTAAAGGGGAAAAGCTCCTCAGCCTCTGTGCCCCCCCTCCCTCCTTGTCCATCCAGGGAAGGACTATTTTGTTTTTTATTCCTTTCTTTCCTCTCCCCCCACCCCACCCCTTTCTGTGGAGCTGAGCACAGCGTCAGCGGAACAGAAAAGAGACAGAAAGAGAGAGAGAGAGAGACAGAAAGGGGGAGAGAGAAAGAGAGAGTGAGAGAGCCAGGCATATCTGGTAAGTGTTCCCTTATTGGCTAAACTGTGTAACTAATGATCCGTAGCAGTGGGTGCTAAAGATAATGATGCATCGGTTTTTTGCAAGGCGAGAGGAGGTTGTGATGTGGGTTGGGGGGGGGGGATGTGATGGGGGAATCGGCACAAATGTAGTTAATTCGGGGGTTTGCTGTCAGTGATGTCACTGAGGGCCCGGGTTTGGTGGAGAGGGGTGTTGTGTCTGATGCAGCCTCGCTTGGCTTTTTACAATGGTGTACTGTTAACTGGTGTGGGGAGGGGGGAGGAGGAGGAGGAGGGAGTGGGGGGGCGGAGGCTTTTTTCAGGGCCTACAGAAAGCAATTGGGATGGCATCGGCTACTGGAATGGGGAGGGACCCGCGGGGAAGTTATTTATATATCTTAAAAGAAATTAAAATTAAAACAAAAGCTTCCCCCCCCCTTTTTTTTAAATTTTTTTTTATTTTATAAAAATCCAATTCTAATCTCACCAAAAATGAAACTTTCTCTTCCTGGCGGGGGATGTGTAGGAGGGATGATGTAGCGCACATGCGCAGTGTGGAGAAAGGGGGCGGCGGGTAGGAAGAGCTGTCCTGGCCCGCGGGGTTGGACCGGGAGCCGGGCGGCCTTGGGGGCCATTTTTAATGGGGATCGCAATGGGTGTCTGAGGGGCGGGCGCCCCGGCTGAACAGATGCTTGAAAGCGACTCTCCTGGCAGATTTGGGGGATCTGGATTTTTCGAAAGATGGTCCCCTCGCCCCCTTTCATTTTCTCTGTTGCAAACGTCTTGCCTCGCACCTTCTGTCGGGGAGGAGAGACGGGTAGTGGCCCTGAGCTGGGCTCCACTCATTCAGAAAAATCATGATGTTTCAACTTTTCAGTATTTTTTAAATGTTTGGAAACTTTATTTGTTTTTCAATTTTCTTTCTTTCTTTCTTTCTGTTATGCAGAAAGGCATAATATGCATGGCAGTTAGGCAGACAGACAGATAAAGATGTTTAAAAAAAACATACACAATGATCTGAATCTGTGTATATAGAGAGATAGATCATAGACAAATATTTTTCAAATACAGGTTTGCTCCCTATCTCCCTGGCTGCTTGTCTATATATCTTAATGCGAGTAGGTAGGTGCACACACACACACACACACACATTTTACATTTGTGTAAAGACACATACAATGAGAACTAGATACACAGATATACACCACATATAGATTTGTTGAGTCTATCTAGCTATTTCTCTAATGTGTGTCTAGATTGTATCTCTATATTCCGATAGACACACAAATTAGGCTAATTCCTTAGACCCACACACCTTTAGCTGCAGTGCAGTAACTCATCTAGGTGAAGGTTACATCCCAGAAGTAACTTTCCCAACAAACCCCTCACCACTGGAAGCTCAGCCAGACATTGTTATGTCTACAGGCTTGGGCTTGGACGGGGGCGGGGAAATAACAAAGGCCGCGTTTCCTTCCTGGATTAGCAGTTCGGCCCCTCGCCCATATTAATCCAATCTGGGGCAATGCAAACCCCCGGCCTGGCCTTCCTTAGCTCCCATCCCTAATGTGTGGGTTGGCTAGGTCCGTTAACACTTTTTGTGCTAATAAAATAACGGGCCTCTGGTTTAAACCTCCCAGGGTTTATTGCTTCCGAGAGATCTTCGTGCGTTTCGTGCGTCCCTGCGTTTGATTTCGGGGCAGTGGCTGGTGAAGATATTGCCTATTTATCCTCGGGAAAGTGCACGCAGATAGAAAGGTGGCGGTCAAGTCTCGGTGCAGGATTTGCTAAAATGCGCTTCTGCCTATTGATCAGAACAGGACCAGGTTTATTCTTTTGCAGTGTTAAAAAAAAACCCACCACAACACACGCACACACAAAACTCGTTTCTTATTCCTCCTTGGGTGTCAGTTTCAAGGCTGAGACAGGAAGAGGGAATGTTTTTTTAAGCATCTTCTGGAATCCCCATTTCATTGTGGACCGGTTTTTCTTTTGTGTGTGTTGTGTGTAGTGCGGTGGGAAGCAGCTTGGAAGTGCGATCTAAAAATTGAGATTTTGTTTTGCTGTAGATTAAGGGAAAGTCCTTGGCGGCGTGTTGGCCTCCAAGCGGCTTAGTCCTAAAGAGGGATTCGTATGTGTAAAGAGCATCTGCTTAGTGAAGCCACAGACTGCAGAAGGGGGGAGATGGGAGGTGTTTACTTGTTTTTTCGGGGGAAAGGATCTCTCCTCTCCTATTCTCTTGAGGATAGAAGGACGACAGTCCTCAGTGTCTCCCCCTTCCCTGCAAAGCCTGCCACCCACCGCAAAGCCTGCCATCGCCCTGTCCAGACAATTTTGAATGTATCGATTTTCTCTTTAAACTGACGGATGGCCGCCGCTCTTAAACTTTCCCTGCCTTAGAAACATTGCAGCAGGTAGAAAAAGGCAGGACACGGTGATTTACGCTCCTTGAGTTTTACAGACGAAAGCAAAGGACATAAATTGGCCCTTTTATCTAGAACATCAGAGCAGAGGAGGCATTCCGAGGGAAATGGACAAGTGCTATTGACAAACACGTCCAAGGGAAATAAAAAGTAGTCGTAGTAGTAATAATAATAATAATAATAATAATAATATAATAAATAATTAATAAAAACAACACAAGTTCTCTAGCGCAACAAATTCAAAAATCCCACAGGAGACTGGCCATTGAAATTATGGCGCCCTGCTCGCGAGAATTTTTATTTGTTTAAAGAGTGACTATGATAGGAAAGGCTAACATCTAGGTCAAGATAATTTAGAATTGAATAGAAGCCTGTACATTCCACAGTTATATGATTATATCTTGTATTGTATTCCATACCTTGTATTGTATTCTATCTACCGATCTAGCCCTCAAGAGATGTGTTAAATTATTATGCTATGTAATATACACTGTCATATTGCTTTCTGTCTACTTATCTGTTCTTCGGTATGCATTCTATTATTATACTACATGATACTTACAATTATTATATTATTACACTGTGATATATTTCTATTTCATTCTGCAGAGAGAGAGAGAGAGAGAGAGAGAGAGAGAGAGAGAGAGAGTTTTATGGTTTTAATACTATTGAAAACTTTAGGAAATGTTCACAATAGGAGGGGTTAGAGAGGAGGAGGAACCTTGTACAGAAATAGCTCTAAAATATTATAGATTAACAGTTGCATTCTGCGTCTGCAGCACGCTGAAGAAGTTTAATATAGATTTTGAATGGTTTTCTTATAATCTGGGTGACCACTGCTTGAATCAATGTTATTTTTAACGTTATATTTGCGTTGGCTGCGACCTTCAAATCCTTTTGCGAAATAAATTCTTGGGGAGAGTCATATCAAATATTGCCTTGGACAAAAGCAAATCTCTAGAGAATTTGAGGAGATAAAAATGATTGGTCATAGGAGTAAGGGGGAAAATCGTATTTTCAAAGTGTTTGTTCAGGGAACGCTGCATGGAGAAGGGCTTGCTTTTCGGATCTGAGAAAAGAGAGGTATCTTGTTACTTTTGCAGAGGGAATGCTAACCTTTCCAATCAGCTCTGGCAATTGTTGTGTATGTATACATAGACACCAAAGTATATAGAGAATATGCACACCTAGGCAAAATTAGCGATCCCTGTATCATATAGCTATTGCAAATTTTGGTTTAAAGGAAGGTTTGCTCTCAAAAAGACTTTGGGGCATATCAGAACTTCTGACACAAATTATTCTATCCGGGTGGGAAATGTGAGCCTTCCTTGGTATTAAAATGATGGCAGATATAAGTCAAGTCACCTCCCAGAGAGCTAGTTAGCTCCTATCGCGATTGGTTCGTGGTGTACCGAAAGGGACCAACAGTTCATCTCAAGTGTCAACAGGGGACGGAAAATGCACGTTAAGCGCTAAAAATACGTTCAAGTTGTCCTCCTGGCAAACACCAAGTTGTGTGTGGCTTTTGCGCTCCTCTTTCCTGAGCAACTGGGACATCCAGGGTGAAAAATATATACGTGTAACTAAATATCTTGAGGTCGGAATTGGTCTACGTCGGTCTCCGCAATTTTAAGGTAGCGATGGGAGTGGGGGATGGAAGGGAAGACGGTTGCTTTTGGAGAAGGACAGGAGGGCCATTGTTTTCTGTAGATATACTTAGCGTGCGTGTGTGTGTGTGTGTGTGTGTGCCCACGTATACATAGTGATAGTTCCCTCAATCCGACACGCTTAGAGCTCGCATGCAGGCCGCCTCTTGGCCTACAGTTGTTTGTTTCCATTTCTACCCTCCTCGCTTGCTTGTTTACTTGTTTTGTATACTGCCACCAAGCGACAGAAACTTGAAAGCCAGCAGTTTTGCTTTTCTTGTGTGTGTGTGTGTGTGTGTGTGTGTGTGTGTGAGAGAGAGAGAGAGAGAGAGAGAGAGAGAGAGCGCTGCGGCGGGAGGGGGCGGGGGAGGAGAAGGAGGGGGCAGCAGTGGAATAAACTTCTTTGGCTGCTTGAGAGTTCAAATGCTCGCAGAAGGCTAGACTGTCATAAAGACCGGATTTGCTTAGACTTTAAGTACTTTAAAGCTAGAGTCTTCCTATCCCCCTACCCCTCCCACCGCTTCTCTACTCGGTAAACAGCCCCCTATTAAGGTGCTAAGCTGAACAAGACTTCAAAAAGTTGCTCTGTTAAAAAAAAACAAAAAAAACCCCCAGCTATTTGAAGCCGCTGAATCTCATCCACATTGTATCCATTCACTCCAACCCCCCTCTCTTTTAAAGCCCCACTAGCTCCGCCGTTACCCATGTTTTAAATCATTGCAACGTTCATGAACTCATAAAAATAGATAAGGCATAGCAAGCTTGAGGAACGCTGGTTTCCCCCCTCGGAAAATATGAGTGTATTTAAGCAAATCGTGAAATATTAAACTCTAGCGAGGAAAACGAATACAATTCAGTACAGTGATTAAAAAAATCCCAAGAAAAAGGAAGGAAAGATCGCCGCCTTCCAATATATAGTTTAATTCTGCCTCCTCCTCCTCCTCCTCCTCTTTCTTATATAAAAAAGCATCATTAAGACAACTAATATTGTTTCCTGAATTATCATCTTTTCCCCTCGCCCCCTAAGATTAAATTCTGCTTTCAGACCGGTGAACAATAAAATGTAAAACTGCCTATACTTAATGACACCCATTTCTCATCCTTGAATTATCCTCCCTGAACGTAATAAAATGGTCTTCTTTTTTTAATCATTATTTTATTTTATTTTTTTAATCTGTCCGAACAGTTGCATGTTTACATATTCCATAGATATTAAATATGATCAACCATTAGCCTTGCTGACGCCCATTGCGATTCTCCATGACAACTGGGTGTGACATCATACACGCAGCTCGCGCGCGCTCTCTCTCTCTCAGAAAGAATGGTAGAAAAATTTCAGGGAAAACCCAAAATTACCCAAAGAGCTCTTGGCAATGCCCAGCCTTTGATAAATTTGCAATTCTACCTGGATTGAATCTACGTTACACAGTAGGCAGTACCATTTACACATTCGTCAAACTAGGCAGTGGAAGAAAAATACATTTTTCCTGACCGCAAAAAATGTAAGGGAGGTAGGAACACACACACCCCGCCACTTTGTAAGCAAGCAGGGGCAGTAAAATTACATAGTCCATTATTTTTAGTTTTATTAATATTATTATTTATTTATTTGTAAATGGCTGTAAGGAAGCCAGTTCAACACATAAACTTCCCACCCTCTCTTTCCCCCCTTCAAAGCACGGCAGATTTACAGAAGGTTTATTCATCGTGACATTTCATTAACAAAATTTCCAGGCAAAGTTGCAAGGATATGAGATTGGTGCATTTACTCTTGTCAGCGGAGAGGAAGGAGGGAGGCGAGCCGGCAGCAGGATTCGGCCGTCTGCCCGGCGGAGACCCAAACTTTTAAAGAGACGCATTGTTCCTGGGGCGTTTCAAAGGCGATCCGTGGTTCCTTTTGGGCGCGGAGAGTTGGACGTTTTCGGTCTGGTTTGCCAGACTGAGGTCTGGAAAAGAAGAAAATCAAAATCAATTCACAGGTTAAGAGAGAACGAGTCAGGCGTTAACATCTGGGAGCTTTTTATTTATCTAATCTATGTATTTATTTTTTAGAAATACCAATAAACACTTAGACAGCGTGTGGATCCCTGCTAGAAAAAGGCAATAAATTAAATCGAATAATATATGAATTTCTTTCTCCCTCTCATATGTCTTTTATTTATTTATTTATTTATTTATTTATTTGGGGGTGAGGGGAAATCAACGTTGACAGCGACTAGAAAACAGTTCTGCTGCTGAAAGGGAAAGTTGCTGTTTCTTTTAAAAACAAACAAACAAACAAACAAACAACAACAACCGTTTAGAATTAAAAGCTGATTTTTTTGTGCACTTAAAACTTCTCTTGGTGAAGACGGGCGTACAGATTTAAGGGAGGCGGGTGAAATGGGTAAATTGAAAGCTATTTCCGTCACTCTGGCAATAAAAATCGATACAGGCACACCAGCTAGGAAACAAATACGCCAGCAGTTATAGGATTGGACCATATATTCTCTTGATCATATATATCTTTACAGAAAAAGGACGCTGTGTAGACGCTCCCGGGTATTATTGCAAACAAGACGGGTTATTTATAGAAAAGCTTGCATTTTAAGAATAATATAACACCCCCCCTTCCACAAAAAAAGATTACTTTATTTTGCTTGCAAAAGATAGCTCTTATTGATTTCTGTATCTTTGTCAAGAAGATATATTTAATTGGCAATTAAACCTTCCTCCCCAAAGCCTGTCTCTCCCAGAGTTATTTGACTGCAAACAAACATGGCGAAAAAAAGTTCCAACCCTGTAGCCACAGGGGTGACTAGGAAATATAGCGGGGAATGAGAGGTAGTATCTTTTCCATTAAACTAAAATAAATAACCGCAACACTATCACAGGGTTGTAAACTTTGCAAGAGGAACCTGTAATTATTGTACAAAAACAATGACCAGGCAGTCCGTGGCGCTCATCCCTTCTAACCATCAAATAGTTGCTTGAGGTGTGTGTGTGTGTGTGTGTGTGTGTGTGTAAATAAATATAAAAACAAAAGTTATTTAAAGCCAAAACAAACAAACAAAAGAAAAGAAAAGACCAATAAAAGCACAATTTGACGGGGAAATTCTATGCTGTAAACTCAGACTAACTGCTTAGCCAGCCTCCCAAAATAAAGAATTACAGACAGGAGCTCACGTGCCTCATAAATGTCAAGTAAAAAAAAAAAAAGAAAGAGAGAAAGAAAAGAAAAGCCAGAAATAACATACATAAGGTGAGATCAGCTGCAGTACACAGCTAATGGCATCACGTGTGTTCACCTACAGCCTCAGAAAACTGTTTATCTTGGGTGTAAGCATATGCTCTCGCTCCAGACACGCCTGTAATTTATGTGCATGGCTAGGGTGCCTGGTTTGTGTATTGGACCTGTGTGATGATTGTGTTCAGGGACCGCTGATATCTCGAGCATAGATGCTAGTGTAAATATACACACACGTGGACATATACACACAGAGAGATCATAGGCAGAACACACGTATACACACTAGCTTTTATATGGGTGTGCAATTTGCATAATATTAATCTAATTAATTTCATATACAGTAATGGGAGATTAGAAAATATAGATCAGTTTATCTATGTGGAGCGGAAGGAAGCGTAGACGTCTGAAAATCGAAGTCACCGGGTTTGGGTTTTTTTCCACGCCCGTGTGCGTGTGAATTCCTTAGTGCAGGTTGCATCTGGGAACTTTTTTATCGTTGTGCTTAAAAGTGGTTATTTTATTCTTCCCATTTATGCAAAGTGGGAGTTGGAGAACCTTGTTATGTTAGTTTAGGTGTGTGCCTGTTTCATGTAAGGTATGTGTGTGTCTGTCTACAGCTTGTGTGTGTGTGTGTGTGTGTGAGAGAGAGAGAGAGAGAGCTCTACCTATCTAGAAAGATTTTTATTTTGAATATGCATTTCAGCGCGTGTGGCTAAAGGCGTATTGTTTCCTTATGCATGCCTTCAGTGTTTAGACAGTGAATGTAAGAGAGGCTGATATGAATCTACAAGCACCTAGATGAGCAGATTAGAATTCCGCTGGATGGAATGCCACACACAATAGACAGACAGACCTGGCACATGCGTGGAGTACCATCCAGTCCAAGCTAAATATAACCTGAAGGGCTACAGACACCGTGCACACGAAGAGCAAATAGTAACATTAAAAAGCCTTTGCACTCACAACCTGCATTTATTGATTCTCGAACACACACACACTGCATAAGTGTGACTTGAGTTCCCAGCTTTCTACGTCTCAGTTCCAGCTGGTCATTTTGTATGTAGCAAAGAGGACATTCATTCTATCTGTTATTATTTTTAAAAACAAAACAAAACAACAACAACCCCACCAGCAAACAGGCCTCTGCAATATGAGCCCTGTCAGTAGCATCTCATTGCTACTGTTGACTGTTTTTAATAACTAACTAACTAACTAAATAATTAAATAAACAATTAAATAAATAAATAAATAAATAAATAAAACAAAAAAGCAAGAATAAAAGAATGGGGTGGAAAAACCCATCTCGTTTGTTTCCTTTCAGTAATTAGTGAGGATAGAAAACACATGTGTTGGACTTGCAGTTTTGCGACCTTTCTCTAAATCAGTTCATCAATCCGCTAATTACAGTTGAGAGAGAGAGAGCATGCTTCTGAAATGTCATTTTCGCTCCCTTTCCTCACATCAGACTGGTGGTCGATCTACAAGAGACTATGCCTTGTTAAGGGTGCTATTTCAGATGGGGGGGGCTCTTTATTTCCTGAGGGCTGGGGGAAACACCGAGCAACTGCTAGGAGGAACTAGTGGAGGAGCTGCGCGTATTTTCACTGCTCTGTAGCAGTTTGAATAAAACATCTGCTCCTACTTCTGCTGATGAGTTTCCATAATTGTTTGCAGACCAATTTAACCAGAAAGCGTCCTATCTCTATTTCCCTGTACATGCTTCCAGAGGGAGGGGGAGAGGGTCATACCTTGATGAAATATCTCCAAGAAATCCTAGTCCGTTTAGTTTTTTTTGTTTTGTTTGTTTAAAAATGGCTAGTCCAAGGAATAGAATGATAAAAGTCAGACTCCTAAGCCCAATGGTGTAAGTATTGTCAACCGTTTGCCTCGCCAAGAAACCTCATTTTAAGAGGAGTGAAAGCGTGTTTTAAATTGGGTTGGTTTTTTTTTTTTTTTTTGCAGCTGTATTCTATTCCCTGTAAACCGTCCAGACTTTTAAGTCTTGCCTTCTGTTTAGAAAAGTCATAAAACACTTAACTTCGTCGACTCCAACTCACAGTCCTGCTATCACACAGGTTTCTGTTTTTAACTGCCCTCTGCACACACACACCGATCTCTCTCTTTCCCCCCCCCCTCTCTCCCCCCAATACACTTTCCCCTACACTTGGAACTTATTATAAACAGATTTCCATAAGTGCTTTTCTTCAGGTGAAATAATAATCCTGAGGAGATAGATAGATAGATAGATGATAATGATTAGATTAGATCCTTGCTCCTTTGAATTTCCTCTGTAGCCTAGACTGGATCAATCAGTAATATGTAAGACATGATGGTGACATATCCAGAGAAAACAAAAACTTCATTATAGCAGAATCTCATTCATTCGTTTGTTCCTTCATTCATTCATCCACCCATCCCATGGGTTGTGCACTGGAACAGTTTGATATGACGAAGCAGGCATAATTAATATCGCTGGGTTTCCAGAGTAACCACGGTTTTAAATGCGCTGGGCTCCTATGGAATCAATAGCCCCTCGTTGTGTGTCCAGACAGACCCAGGCGGGCACACGAGTGTGTGTATATGTGTGCCTCTGTGGGCGTGCAAACAACAGGAAGGATCACATCTGGAGCTATGGATTCCCATATGGGATTTCCTAAACCCCCTGGTTAATGTGTCAACTGCCTGGGGAAGGGATGCCAAACTAGAGGCCATTTTGGGAGGTGCCATGTGTCCCAGGCTTGTTGTCCAAGGTTGCACAGGGTGAGATGGGACATGGGAGCCAGTATCCCCTTCTGTTGGGAGCCGGCACACATGCTGCGGTGCACGCTGTACCCTTCTCAACTCTATTCCCCCATTTCTAGATTAGAAACTTATTTTTTTCTCCCCCAGGAACGCTGAGAGGAAGCTCCAGTGTAGGAGAAGAGGAATACACGAGGCTTTTATGGGTTTTTTTTTTCCAGTTGTACTTTCGTTTATGGCTTTATGGCCACATCATTGATTACTTTGCTTTGTTACCCAGAGGAAAAAGATCATAAAATCCTTTTCGCATCCGGGTTTCTGTTATCGCTGGGGAGGGGGAGGGGGGAAGAAACAGAAATATGCTATTCTGCCCTGTCTTTGTCAACTCGATTTTTTTTTAAAGGGGTGCCTCAACTCAAGCAGGAGATTGAGCATGACCAAGTCAAACACCCCCCATTGCATTTTACCAAGGGACACCTCTCTCGCCCACCCCCACCAAATCCTAAAATTAAAAAAGGAAGAAAAAAATCACACACACACACACACACACAAACTCCAAGATAGTCCATGGAAAATAAGGCCAAAGTTTTCTGTGCCATAATTGAATATTTAAATAGCCGAGCCAGTGGGAATGATGAAGACCTCTCGCAATATTTACAGATCAGCAGGTACGTCTTACATTTAAGGAGCAATTTATGACTCTGGATTGAAATTAAAATGAGATTAGCTGTCTTCATTTCAATTAGGTGGAAGGGGAGGAGGGGGTGAGAGAAAGCAGCCAGGTGACTTGTTCTTAGAAACCACTCTCTAATCCAACCAAATATTTGCAGGGGGAAGTTTTCTAATCAGTTGGTAAATATCTTTACGCCATAAATTTCTGGAAACGTAAACACGAGACACACTCTCTCCAGCAACCTCCCCCACCCCCTCAAAGGCACTGACATTACAGACAGCGAGAAAGGGACAGATTTCTGCTGGAGACTGAAAACTCCAAGACAGTAACGAGAGAAGATGCCAGTTTACAGAGGAAAGAAGCCGACACCCCCTAACTTTCGGGTTACACTGAGTTCTGAAGCAGGCTCTTTTATGACTTTATTCTTCTTACTCTTATTTTTTACAACCAATGTCTTTCCCATTCCAGACTGGAGGAATGACACCCCCCCCCCCCCAAAAGAAAGACACATTATCAACTCAGCAGTGGCCATGTTTGCTCTCCTTCCTTTTTCTTATTTCTCCCCCCTCTCAAAGAACACAACCCAACTGATTCTACAGCTCTGGCCAATGGGAAAAGAAAATCAAACAGAAGAGGAGGGTGGGGGAAATCTGCGTTTGGCTCTTTGGGGTTTAAGAGTATAGATCTTGAGCTTTTGGGTGCCCAAGCTGAAGAAAACATTTTCCAATAAACATACTGTGAATTTCCAATTTTGAAGAATGGCGGGGGAGGGGGGGGGGCGAGGTAGTTATATTGGACTGTGACATTTCTAATTTCTTGCAGGTTGCTTTTATTCAATTTATTTATTTATTTATCGCTCTAAGAATTGTAACCCCTCCTTCTTCCCCTTCCTACCCACAAAATCCATACTGACTCCCGCCTCTCCCCCCCCCTTCACACCCCCTCTTCTTCTAAAACCGTCTTATCTATTTAGAATTTCAAGTCCTACTTTCAGTGCATACTTAGTTTCAACTGGGGAATCAACACGGGGGGGGGGTGGGGGGGTGAGAGAAGCAATTTTTCCCTTTCTTGACATCTGCCTTCCGATTGGCTCCAAGCGGGTCAGCTGACTTTGTCATTTTGTCTGTCCTGGAGTGGAGCCGTCCCTATAACAATCTACTTCAGAGTACAAACTGGAGAGAGAAATAAATATTAAAGAAATCCTACAGCCAGGTGTAGCGGAAGATATGAATTCTTATTTCACTAACCCGTCGCTCTCCTGTCACCTCGGCAGTGGCCAAGAGGTGCTCCCCAATGTGGCTTTGAATTCCACCGCCTATGACCCCTTCAGGCATTTCTCTACCTATGGAGCAGCGGTGGCTCAGAACCGGATTTATTCCTCTCCTTTCTACTCACCGCAAGATAATGTGGTATTTAGCTCCAGTCGGGGACCCTATGAGTACGGATCTAATGCGTTTTACCAAGAGAAAGACATGCTCTCTAGCTGCAGGCAAAATTCTCTGGGACACAACACACAACATAACATTGCACAGGATTTTACCAGTGACCAAAGCAGGAGCACTTCGCAGGATCAGAAAGCTAGCATCCAAATATACCCTTGGATGCAGCGAATGAACTCGCACAGTGGTAAGTTTTACAGCCTCGCAGAGATAAATTAAATAAACTCAACCATCTTTACGACCGCCTTCCCCGCAGAACAGGCGAAGCTACTTTTTATCGCCCCATAAAACCCAGTCTATAGCTCCTTCGCAGTTGCCGCTACAGGCCTTTTATTTGTTAAGTTGTTGCGAGCAAATATGGCTTGTTATGCGCTTTCTAATTAAAAGACTTCGAGAGCGTAAAATATCCATAATAAAGTGCAGTCAGCGCTCGCCTTCTTATTTTATTATTTTTTTCCTAAAGTGTAAAAAAACAAAACAACCAGTGCTGGGATAAAATAAAGTTGGAGAGTGATAGGTGAGCCGGGACATTTTTACGAGGGCTGGGGGAATGGAGGAGGGTGGGGGTGGAGATGGGAAGAGGCTCGGTCCCAGAACAGATTTCTTACAGGAGAATGGATGGGAGCCTATTTCTAGCCATTAAGAAAGAACTAATTAGGATCCCCCCTCCCCCCCCCCCAAGCTTCTTCTTTTTAAGTTGGGAAGAATAATCAAAGCCACCCAATCTGACTCTAGCTTTGCAAACAGGAACAGGCTTGAAATGATTGTCCATGCCCTCCTCCCCTTCTCTAGGACTGAAGGTTTTGGGGGGGTCCTGGGGCGAGGTTCGAAGGGGATTGATAAGGTGGGAGGCAGGCTGGAGTGGGAGGTAGATTGTGGAATGGGGAGGAGGGGGATCGACTGGATCCTTTTAATGTGTAGCTAATGGTTTTTAGTTTGCTTCCTTTCGGACTCCACAGGAGTATGCTATGGAGCTGACCGGAGGAGAGGGCGCCAGATATATTCCCGGTACCAAACCTTGGAGCTGGAGAAAGAATTTCACTTCAACCGGTACCTAACCCGGCGGAGGAGGATTGAGATCGCCAACGCGCTCTGCCTCACCGAGCGCCAGATCAAAATCTGGTTCCAGAACCGGCGGATGAAATGGAAAAAAGAAAGTAATTTGAGTTCCACCCTGTCGGGGGGAGGCGCAGCCGGAGCAGCTGCCGAGAGCTTGGGTGGGAAAGAGGAGAAACGGGAAGAAACAGAGGAGGAGAAGCGTAAGGAGTGAAAAGTGACGGCTCGCTCTCGCTCTCTCTCTCTCTCTCTCTCATTCCTCCCCTCCCCCCTCTCCCTCCCCACACACGCTAATATCCAGAGCACTCGCACAATTTTAATCCTCTACTACATTAAAAACAACAATAGCAGCCCAATGGAGACACTAAAGACAGACCTTTCCCCCCCAAAAAAACCCCACCTTGACTCAACTCCCACCCCCAGCCACACACAAAAATACATTTATCACACCCCTAAAAAAGGAAACAGGCCAGGACAAAACCACNCAGTGTCTATCCATGCTTCTCCCCTTTCCTGAGAGACTCAAGCTGCCTCCAACTTAAATATTGCATTCTTTTTTCCTCCAGAGTATCTTGAACTGATTGTATTTAAATCCAACCTGGTCTCACCCTGCATTTTACAAACTGTGACCGTTTCTGTGTGTATATTTTTAGCTGTTACTCGTGGTCTCTGTAATTATATTTATGTTTACCCGTGTACTGATTGTTCAAACCCGTATCAAGTGAATGGAATTCTATAGCGGTAGGAGAATGGTGATTTAATAATGTCTTTCACCCTCTCTCATGTACAAAGCTCCTGTTCAGAGGACACTTGTCAAGTATTTAATAAAAGCTGAATATTATTTTTAAAGTTTGCAGTCCGGCCTGGACTTTCTCGCTGCCTCATGTTGGATACCCTTGCTCTGCAAGCGGGTGTTTTTTTGGCTTATTAGCTGTAAATAAACTAACCTAAATTAAAAGTGTGTGTGTGTGTGTGTGTGTGTGTGTGTGAGAGAGAGAGAGAGAGAGAGAGAGACCTGTAATTGTCTATTTCTCTGACCACCCTTGTTTGCAGAGTTTTACTTTAAAAAAACACCACACCCATAAAAGCAGAATATGTACATCTCTTTTTTACTCTCCCTTTATTACCAACATTTGTGGCATAGCTTCCTGGGATATCCCACTTTTAAAGTGTGTTTCCAAAGTTTAATTTTTTAAAAAATAAATAAATAATAATAATTATTTTCTTTTTAAAAGAAAGTAAGAAAGAAAAGCTAGTATTTGAGTTGCCATCCTCTCAGGTCAAAGTACTGTATCTTTCAAATCCTTTTACACACACACACACACACACACACACACACACACACACACAGATGCTTGGGACGGGCACCAAGCTCTGAGACATTACCCACTTTTCTAGACATTTTTTAGAGCTAATTAAAGTGACAGAGGAAGAGAGAGAGAGACATTTCTAAAGAGAAATTGACACTCAGTTGTGCAATTTACACGTTCATCCGAGGAATCAACCCGGCGAATGGGGCGTAGGGTAGACGTAGAGGAGCCAGTAGGGAAGCAGGAACACAGCCTAAGGCAGCATTTTGTGTGTCCTCTGTGTTCTCCACAGGACAGTTTTATGCCCTGTGTTGCATATCCATCACAGACGCATTGGTCGCATTAACACTTATTACTTCCTTGCAACCCCACCTCTTCTTAGCGTTTCCTTTAAATCACCGTGATTCAAAATAACAAACCAAAGGACACCCCCCCCCACCTCCTCCTATTTTATATTGAAGCTCCCCACTCCATAAAAAGCAAATAAATACAAATATAAAAAAATATAAACGCAGTTTTTCCATCCCTGGTCTCACCCGCTCTTTCAAACGGCGCTAGGAGAAAAGATTATTTATTTATTTTTAAAACCCTCTTAATCCTCCCCCCCCCCTTTTGTAAAATCAGAAGGTTACAAAGAGGTTGGCAAAAGCCAGCAGACAAAACAGAGGACCATATATATAAAATACAAGGGTTTATAGAGGGGGGGAAATAGGGCATAAAGATTTTGAAAAATAAAATAAACACAAAAACAAGGGAAAGTATTTTCCAAAATGGAGGCTTGTTGGGGAGATTTAAAAGAGCAGACTCTGAATCCGAATGTGTCTTGGGGCTATTCAAGGGCACATACTGCAGCAAATATACACAGAGCCCAGTGCGAGAGCAACTTTGTAAAGGGGAAGAGAAATCCTACTTTCATCCAGCTATTTAAACCGCCCCCCCCCCCAAAAAAAAAGGTTTCTCACCAAACACCAAGGAAAGTTATCACAAGCAATAACTAACTGTCTGCAGGGGCTAAAAAGTAACCTTAGCGCTTACGTGATACCAAGATCCAAAAGCTTTAATATCCTAGAGGTTTCAATTTATTTCCCACCCTCTACACACACACACACACACACCGCCTTTTCACATACACCAAAGTCACGGAACAGTGTTCATTTCCTTCACCTGAGGTGTGAGATATTTATAGGGAGGTCTCGCTACGTGATTCACCTTCCACTGGAGGCACGCTCTTGAGAGGATCAGTGAAAAATGTTGCACAGAACTGGGGCGTGTAAACAGTGGGATCTCTGGGTGAGACGAGTACTAGAGACATAATATAATATAATATAATATAATATAATATAATTAATTAATAATTAATATATATGAATGATGTATATGTATATTATATGTCATCTCGAGTGGTGTATAATATACCCTTGCATGTATGCATTGCACAAAACACAGTGCATAAATAGGGACATTTACTACCCCAAATCTGTTGTCAGTGGGCACCAACACTCGTATTAAGTGATCAATTATTCTGAAAAATAAAACATCCCATTCTTCTTCTTCTTCTTTTAAAATATAATTGCACGTTTTTTCTTTCCACAATAACCCCACCACCACCACCACCACCACCACACGCACACGCGCGCACCTCTACAGCGATCATATATAGCCTCTAGGACTTCCCCTATAGGAAATATAATGGAAGATAAATGCACTCCTCCATCCCATCCCTGGAATGATCCCCAAACCTAAAGGCAGGATGTAACTATACGGAACCTTTTCTCCCCCATTTGTGCCCAAGCTGAGGGCGTTTCTGTGCGACCTCATGGGGGCGGGGGGAGGGGAGCTTGGCCAAGTGTCCTACCGCCAGCCAAGCACCAGGTGACGCTGTAGTCTCATTGTCTCGATTTTTCACTTGGGGGCCTTGGGTTGGTGGGTTTTTTTCCCCTTTCCCTCCCCTTCCCCTCCTTTGCTATGCCAACATATCAGCTACGTTTCACGGGTTTTCCATCAATAACCCTCCTAGGGTCATCAAGCCAAATTTATGACTGGCCGCCACCATCACGTGACTCTATTTAAAGATGCCATATTTGGGCAGCCCACATAGACTAAAGAAAAAGAAGAATCGCCTCCTATAAATTCTGCACTTTTGGAGAACAAACCCCCCCTGAACTCCCCAAAAGGGGCCACAAATCAAAAGGGGTGCAAATCTCTCTCTATCTCTATCTATCTCTACAAAATAAATTCCTGACATGAGTTCCTACGTAGCCAATTCGTTCTATAAGCAAAGTCAAAATGTTCCTGCCTATGGCATCCAAAGTTATGGGAATTATGGCTCTGTCTCCGAGGTCCAACCACCCAGGTATTGCTACAGTGGGTTAGACCTCAGCAGCATCGCCTTCCCAGCCTCTGGTCCTTCCAGCGGGGTGGACATGCCTTCCTCGCCCCCCACAGCTAACCCCGAGCGACCTTCCTGCACAGTCATGGGGTCTTCGGGGCACCCGTTAGGCAGAGAAGAGCAACCCTCTCTTAACCCGGCGGCGGGAATGTACAGCGAGAAGGCTGCTAGCCACGCCGGCGCCCCGCCGCGAGAAGAAGACCGAGCTAAGCCCCACGAGGACATCAAAACCGAACCGCTGCAGGCAGCAGCCCAGAGCGGGCCGGTCCTGACCCGCCACCAGCAACCGCCGCTACAGATTTACCCCTGGATGACCAAGCTACACATGAGCCACGGTAAACTTGCGCTTCTTGATTTCCTTTCGTAGGATTCGCCTTGGGTTTTATAGGCCATACGGGGCAAATAATACCCAAAAAAAAAAGAAAGAGGGGAAGAAGAGGGGAAAAAAAACAGAGAGGGAGAGAGAGAGAGAGAGAGAGCCGAGGTCGTAAATTTTACGACTAAGGCATCAATTGCTCGTAAAACTGTCCGCTAAAAGGCTTAGAGGCTATATACGCCCAAATTTATGAGGGCATAATTGGATCATAGAAACAAAACGGGGATAAAAGGCAATATTCCATTTTTCGGAAGGGGGAAGGGGTGGCAAAGGAAGTTTGTTTTTAATAAATAAATAAAAATAACTGGAAATGCACCCAGCTCTCTGGTGGAGGCTAGTTTTCTTGACCTCCCCCCCCCCCCCCAAAGGGCAGTCAATGTCCGCTTTCTCATCCTCTGGATCATCAGGCTCTGGCTTTAATTTTCAGGTGTGGGTTGGATTTTTTAAAATTTTATTTATTTGAATGAAAGAAAGAAAGAAAGAAAGAAAGAAAGAAAGAAAGAAAAGTTACAAGCAGCTTTGCCTGCCCAGTGTCTTAGAGAGGGAGAATTTGCCCCGCATAAACTAAGGCATTTATTTATATTTGTGTGGGGTTTGAAATTATTTTGTTAAAAAAAATAATACATGCTGGGTTTTCTTAATTTATTTCCCCCCCTGGCTTTTTCATCTATGGTATCTTTTATTTTCCAGAAACAGATGGCAAACGCTCCCGAACCAGTTACACTCGCTACCAAACTCTGGAACTGGAAAAGGAATTCCATTTTAACCGATACCTCACCCGCCGGAGGCGCATCGAGATCGCCAACAACCTGTGCTTAAATGAAAGGCAAATTAAAATCTGGTTCCAAAACCGGCGAATGAAGTGGAAGAAAGATTCGAAATTGAAAAGCAAAGATTCTCTCTAGAATGGGATGGGGAGGGGGAGGGGGGAGGGACTCAGTGGCTAAGAAGTCACCCTTCGATTTGTTCTAATCAGCCTTGAGGAAACTTTTATTTTGGGGGGGAGGGGGGCTTGGTCAGGAGGGGGGGCTGTTTGACTGTGGCACACACCCTCACAAGTCCATCAAAAGGCAATCTCTTATTAGTATGCAAAAACCCCTGCGTTGCTTCGCACAATTTAGTGTCTAGCTAAACTGTCATTCAGTATTCTAACCTGTAGTTCTCTAGGGTGGGCAGGGTGTGTGTAGGGGGGGGGCACGAAGGTGAGTCAAAACCCCAAACAGAGTCATGGGGAACATTTGACCAGTCACGCAATATAAGAGCTGGAGAGAAAGTTGTTTTCTAAGGTGTCACGGACTGACCGCTGAGGGGGAAAAGGGACATTTTAGTGTGTGTGTAGGGTCAGCTTCATGAAAACTGGCATTGTACATAGCAGAAGCCTCCTCTACCTTTACTTCCTGAAGTCTTTAAAGAAAGCGAAATGTTTACTCTTGGTGTGGATTGAATGTCTCCGCCAGATTTCCCCCCCATCCCCCTGCCCCACCCCACCCCGCTCCATGCACTTGCCCCTCAACAGAAAAAAAAACTCTTTCAGAAGAGCCGGTTGCTTCTTAGTTGCTTTTTTTTTTGTCTGGATTTAGATTTCATTATTTTGTGTATGATTTGCATATGAAAGGGAGCGCGTGGACTCTCTGAACTCATCTGAGGTAGCTGGGCAGAAGGCTGTGGTTGTTTTTTTGTGTTTTGTTAAAGGAAGGGGGAAGCATGTGGGAGTTGGATGAAGGAGAAAAACGATATCAACAGGGGCAATATCTCCTGACCTGCTATTTGCGGTGTATTTATTTGTTCGCCTGATTAATGTAGATTTACAAAATGCTAAAGTATATGGGGGGGGGGGGGAGAGAGGAAGAATTGTGTACCTTTGTTCTAATGTATTCCTATCCAGAGAGCCCCTTTCCTCCCCCCTCTCCTTGATTCTGTACGGCGTCTATTTATTGGTTGCGGTCCCGTCTGTGAAAGCCCATGGAACCTATATTTTGTCATATTGAATAAAGGCTAACTAAGGCCACGAGGTGAGAAACTCTGGCTCGCCAGAGAGACCAGACGACCCCTTTGTGTGGCTTTGATTCCGACAGCTAGAGCGGCTTCCAACCCAGCCTCTATGGCTTTGTCAGGGGCAGAAAGCCGGCTTCCTTACCTTTCTATACTTTCTATACCCTAAAAAGAAAGACCCGGGTGGTACCCTCTTCCCAAGTGCTAGAGAGAAATAGTCCTTCCTCTCCTCTGGCCTTTAGGGAGCTTAGCTCGCACATCCCTGTTAATTCCAGGCTCAAAGCAGGAGGACGGAGTCTCTCTGACTTCTTCTGAAGTCCTCCAATTGTCTCATTCTTGACCCTTTTCCAACTATCCCGTACCCGGAATCCTTGGCTGCTTGAAACTCTCCTCCCGAACGGCACGATTCCCAAGAAAATACCGATAACTAAAATCCCCGCAAGGACTAACTACCTTCCCAAAGCAAAGCAACTTTCTCCTGGACTTTACCAGAAAGTTGGCCAGGTGACTGGCGGGCGAGGCGAGTGTAACAGCCAGGCCCAGATCGGCTGCAACTGGGGGTGCAGTAGCGATTGGAAGCTTTGGGTGGACTTTCAAACCTGATCTAGGGGGCCCGTCGCGATGACCTCAGGAGCTGAGGGTAAAGAAAGATTCTGGAAAGATTTGGGGAAATGGACACGTTTGTAAATGGATTTAGATAAAGTCACATTGATGGATGAGATAGGCCTAAAATGACAGGGCTTTCTTACCGTTTACTTGTGTGTGTGTATGTGCGCGTGTGTGTGTATGTGCACGCACACACAATGTGTAGGTGGCAGTAGTGTGTATGTGCGTGTGGACATGCAAAGCGCTGCATCAAATATGTCTTTGCAATGGGTGCGTATGAAGTGTGTCTCCACATGCCTATGTGCCTTCTTATCTGCACATACATGTGGCACACGTCCACACACTAGAGACACACAGAAGTGAGGTCATCCAGCCTTGATGTGGCTTCTTAACTGCTATTTACAGTAGGAGCAAATGCTGGCCTCTCTCCAATCGCTCCATAAAACTTTACGGCGTTTCCTTTACACATTTCAAACAATGGGAACTGGTTCCTGGATCGAGGGACAAAAGTTTCTTTTTGTGGGATCAGGCTCCAATTATCCCGAGGTGCTGAAATGGGGAGCCCCCCTCCCCCAAACTGTCCTTTCGAGCCAAGCTCTCCCACTCCTTTGGTTTTCTTTTTCTTTCTTTAAAAATAATAATAATCTATATTAACAGTATTTTGGGGCGAGTTACAAGTATCAAATAACGTTGGGAGAAAGGCGATGACATTTAATTTTACTGCGATTTAACAGTGACTTGAAAATCCCCTCTCTTCCCTTTCCTTCACCCTGTTTCACTGGTCGAACTGTCATTTTTTACATCCATTGCAAGTGAAATATTGGAAATTTCTTGCTGCCCTGATTCTTTCTTTCTTTCTTTCTTTTTTTCTTTCTTTCTTTCTCCCGCCTTCTAAAAGCCATTACCCTAAAATATCTACATGGGTCTCGGGTGTTGTTGTATAGGCGAACAGAGGCCATAGGAGCTTGCTAATCATTTCCTTTTGCGTTTCCTTTTTTAAGTTATATAGAGAGATCTCTTTATTGTAAATGGCCGCTGTGTAAATAAACCCACTGGCAGATTTCTCTACTCAATCGGAGAAAAGATCTTGACATGTCTTGGTCACCTAAGTGGGTATGGTGTTTATCTCACTTTCTCAAGTTTGTATATAGAGTATTTATTTATTTATTTATTATTATTATTCGTCTTAATCCACTTGTTTCCGTTCTCTGCCCTCTGCAAAGCTGCCCAGGATTAACGAAACTCGACAGTTTAGGGTTAAACCAGTTCGAAGGTACTTTGGCTTTTTATCTGAAGGGGGGTTTAAAAAAAGACGACACCTCCCTCCCCCAGATCTGAAAAGTCCCAACTTTTTTCATTACCATAAGGCGAGGCGGCAGTGTGGTGCAGTATATGATTAATTATTCGTTTATCCAGCGAGCAACGTGGCTCGGGCTTGCTCGCCTCCCTGACTTCTTAAAAAGTAATTTTTCAGGATTCAGACTCAGGTTTCCCTCCCTGTCTTGATCGCCGCTGGCTCTTCGCCTCCCCTTCTTTTTCTCTCCCCTTTTAGCCCCCCCCCCCCCGAAAGTCTTGAAAAATCCAGAAAGGGAATAAAACATGACTTACCTTCTACTGTCAGCCGTGTCAACACGAGGGGGGGGGGGGAAAACTTGGGGAAAATAGCCCAAAGCAAAGAAACCAACCCTATGGTTCCGAAAGACTTTTCTAGTCCCATGTTTTTAAACCCCCTCCAATAAAATAAAATAAAATAAAATAAAAATCCAGTACTTTTTTGAAGCAAATAAAGGTGGCTTTTAGTTTCATTGAACACATTAGCAGAAATACCCATGGCTTCTATGTGAATTTAGTAGTTTAAAAGTTTTGAAGGTTATTTATGTGGATGGCCCTAAGCGCAAGCCCTGAATGGCTCTCGCGGAGCACGTGATGTCATTAAACTAAGTTTTATGGTTTGGGGGAGCTGACATACCCACAATATATTTACATCATATATAATCTTAACTGTCCACCATCGCAGCTGCTAGAGCTCTTTAACTCTGGGACAGGGGGACAACGCGTTTAGTCAGGATTACAACAGCTCCGGCTGCTGGAAGGGAAAGTCCATCTTCCCAAATGGATCCCAGGCGAGCTCAGTAAGTTAATTTCTTTCTGCCCCCTCCCTCACCCCCCCCCCAGCCCTCTGTCGCCCTTTCTGGCAGGGCTTGGGGTGAGGTGGGAGTAAGCCTGTCGCACCTTTTGTGTCTTAGTGAAGCAGAGAGTGTGGGTGGGGTGGGGGCTTCGGGGGTGGGGGTGGGGGTGGGGACAGCTCTGCTGGGCTCCAAAGTGGCTTGCTAGCTCCTGGACAACGTCGCAGACTAGGGCCGGGGCGAGCTGTAATTAGGAGCTTGATCTGGTCTCTCCCCTCTGTCCCACTCCCCCACCCCCTTTCCAGGGCTTGTGGATGAGAGATAAGGCCTGGGCGCTGCCTAGATTCAGCTCCAGATACCCGAGGGTTTGATTGCTTGTTGGGTTTTGCTTGGGAGGGGGCTCCCTGTTCCAACTCCCAGCAGAAACTTTCTCTCTTTCCTTGAGTGGTTGGAGTTTTTTTTTGTTTTTTTTGGGGGGGGGGGTTTGGGGGGAGGCGGAGGTTTAAGATCCACACTTGAGAAGTTTTTAAAAAACCACAACCCTCCCCCAGCCCCCGACAGTCCCTAGCCGGTGTGTGTGGCGAGCTGTGTGCGCAAGGCTGGCTTGTGGGCAGGTGTTGAGGCTGGCTGAGAGCTAGGCCGAAGGGGGTTGGAAGGGAAGGGGGTGGGGGCGCTTTGCCACGGGGTAATGCTATGCTCAGATTTCAAAAGCAGCTTCCCCTTCAGCTTAGTTTCATTTTCTTGCAGTCCTCCCTCCCCCCAAGCTAAGAGACTTTGGAGAGTGGTGTTAAGGTAACAATGGAAAGAAGGCAGGAACACCCCCCACCCACCCACCCCCAACCCCATAGCCTGTCATTCCTGGAGTCACTTGCATTGCAAGAGAAATGCTTTGTGTGTTCGCAAATCTCGTGGAGATTTGCCCCAAGCAGCCTGGGGTTGTTCAGTGCCTGGGCGCAGGAGCGCAGCACTAGCTGCTGCTCTTCCAACCCTGATCTTAACTCCACTGCCCAAAAAGACCCTTGAGTTGAGGTGGGCCGCGAACCAAGTGTTTGCTTGTTGCCAAAAAGCGCTTGCCTTTCAAGCGCGAGGAGAAAGTGGGCCCGGATTTTGTAAGATGCGCTGAAAGCTAGGCAGACGAAGGGGTGCACGGTCCTATTTTCAAAAGAGCTCAGCTCCCCCCTGGAAAGGGAAGTATCATTCAGATTTTCAAAAAGCATTCAGCATTCTGCGTGGGAGACAATGGAGAGCCCCCCTCTCCCTCCCAGGACAATGGAGAAAGACAGAGCTGAGGACCCTTTCCCCTCCCCTTGAAAACAATGGATATCCCCCTCTCCCCCCCCCCCCCAATAATGGAGACTCTTCCTTGCTCACAACAATGTAGACTCCTCTTCCTCATCAAGGGAACAATAAATAATTCCCTTCTGGCCACCTGCAACAATGGGAAATATCTGCCACTTGAGAGTAATGGGGAACTCTTCCCTCCCCCCCATTTCTCTCAGTGGCAGTTTGCTGGGTGCCACTGATTTATCTGCCTCTAGCATGAGGCAAACTGCCTCCCCCAACCCTCCACCCCACCCGTAAAGCCAATGAGGAGTGGGCTTTGTACCTGGACAGTCTTGCCCCTCCCCCTTTTCTTTCTCCTAGTTGATGTTCTTTTGAAGCTTTCTCTGCTTAAAAGATCCACCAAGGATGGGGGTGGGGGGGGAGGCAGAAAGTGGACTCCAGACAGGTAACCTGCAAGTGGCAGGTTCAAGATGAGAAAGAAAGGGAAAGGATTGGGAACCAGGAACCTGTCCTAAAGAGAAAAGCTGCCAAGGGCCTAACCTGGCCCAGGTGGCTTTGGCTGCCACTGCTAGGTACAACCTGTCCTCCAAATGTGCTCCAAGAGCATCTCCACCCCTGAACTTCATTGGAGCTAAGAGGAGACACTTTGCTCTTGCTGAGGAAGCTATGGGGAGAGAGACATTCTCTGGGGCTGGTGTCACCTCCCCTTACAGCAATGACTAACTGTGTGTTTATGCAGGTGCAACCCCCTACCCTACCCCATGGGGGGTTAGTCAGGTTCTTCTCACACCAGAGTAACTGAGAGATTACTCCATTGTCTTGAGTAGAGTCCTCTCTCCTGTGGCAAAACCCAGTGAGGAGACCAGGGCGTAAGCTGTCTAGGCCTGGGTCTGTTGGTCAACCTCAGGGAGGTCTTCAGAATCAAAGTTGGTTAGAAGGGATTTCAAGTGTCATCTAACCCAATCCCCTGTTCCATGGTGGGGTCCCTTCACCTACAGCGTCCATCACCAACAGATACTTGTCCAGCTGGGTTTTGTAGGCCTCCAAGGAAAGAGATTCTCCAATTTCCCTGGGCAACTTATCCCATTGCTCATTATAGTTCTTACAGCGAAGAGCATTTCCCCTAATGTTCAGCGGAACTCTCCCTTGCTGCGGCTGATCCGCTTTCCACGACAGTGCAGAACAAATGGTGTTGACCTTCTTCATGGAAGCCCTTTTAGATATCTGAGTATCTGAAAGGCCCTAGACTGATTGGCCTGTCTGCCTGTGCCCCTGGTGTGTGTTCATGTGTGCACAAGTGGCCCTTGGTGTTTTGAAGACCCACATCCTGTTGCTCTGTCTCAAGGAAGACAATTGTTTCCCTGTGCAAGGAATACAGAGTCAAGACCCTTCCAGTGGTCTCTGTGTGTATGCAAGGTCTATATCTACTGAGGGATGCACACCTTCTTGTGTATAGACAAGAATCTAGCAAGCCCACACCCTCTTTGGACATACACCTCAGAAGGTAGGGTGGAAATAGCAAAACATACTGTCTGTAGAGGCAGGTCATGGTGTAGTTAAGATCCATTTTCAACTCCAGTGCATGTACTGACTTGAGAAGGGGAATATGTATGGGCTCCAAAGGACAGAGGGCTGTGCTGCAGCTGAAAACAGGGAAGGGCTTAGTTATTCAAAGGTAACATTTGCATTTTCAGATAGCTGAATTGAATAATAGCCATGACTAAATTGGGTACTGTACCTCCATTCTTTGGGGTATTCTGATTTGTTTTTTTTTTATTTGGGGGTTGGTCATGTGGGTTTTGGTGACATTTTGGTACTTTAGTAACACAATTTTTGGCAATTGTGAATGTGTAATAGTGCAAATATTGTCAAAATGACATAAACAAAATAGCAAAATGATCAAATACCACATACATAGGAATGGACAGGGGCTGTTACCCTAAATGCCATGGAAGGTTAATTTGCATATTTGCAAATTATACAATTTGCAAATAAAGGAATTGCAAAGGAATATCCAAATTTGCCTTTGTCATCATTGCAATATTCATATTTTGGCCTAGGCACTTTGACATTCCCATCACTTCAATGTTCCAGAATTCGATAGTTCATTCACTTCAGTGAACAATTTGGTGTTTTTAAAAACGTTTTTGATCATGAATGGGATCGATCTGTCTGTGCAAGTAACATGGCAATCACATCAGGTTTTGTGTTTTTTAAATTATCTTCAAATAACATTGTTGACGTGAACAACAACAACAACAACATAATACCAAATATGAAATATCAGAATCTGGCAGTGATTGAAATGTGAAAGATGGGAAGATTTGGAATGGCAAAATGCCGCTCAGTATCCACTTGGCTAAAATGGATGTGCATACACCAAAATAGTCAAATTTGGGGGTTTGCTTCCTACCTTCATTTCAGTGCTAATCTCTGCAAACCTTATTGGGCACAAGGGGAACAGGCTGCCAGTGCTCCCTCCTATGGTCCATGTTTTAAAGAAAGGAGAACCAGATGTGCACTCCTCTGAAATTGTCAAAGACAGGATGCTGGGCTAGCTGGGCCATGACTCTGAGCCCCTAGGGTTCTTATATTCAGATGTTCCTAAAGAGTCCATTTGCAATGTAGGAAAGTCCTAAAGGCTTATCCTATGGGAAAGTCCTGTTTACATAACATTCCCTGCATAAGAGATTTGCCTCCAAAGCACAGAAGATTTTGGAGGGGAAAAAGACCACCAACCCTTATTATGATGCCAAAATAACAGCTTGGCATTTCTGAAAGTTATCCCTTGAACTCTTTTGACCCTCTGAATAAGGCACGCGTGGCTGCCCCTCCCCCACCTCTGTGTCAGACGCTGGGCTCCTGGGACAGGTCCCCAGTATTTTCCAGGGTGCGGGGGAAGCTGGTGTTTCATTTGCGGTTTCCAACCAGAACCCTTGCCCAGCTCTGACAAGGAGGAAGTGTGAGGTTCAGGAGAAGGTGCTTCACTGTCCGTCCTAGGTGGGCAGAACCCAAAGGTGGCTTGGCTGTTGCAGCCCTTAACTTCTTAAAGGATTTGTTTTGAGTCTCTGATCTGGAGGGCGTTGCGCCCTAAGGGCATTTTTGGGACCTTGAGGGTGAGGTGTTCCTGGAGGAAGGATCTGCACCCTAAAAGAGAGAAGACAAAAGAGGGAGCTTCTCAGCAGTAAGCAAAGCAGGGGTGGTCACGTTAAGGAGAGTCTCCTCCTCCTCTGCTGAGCACAGCCAGGCCTGGCTGAGGCAATAAGTAAAGGCTAGCACAGACTAGACTTTTCCACGCCCTCCCGGCTGAATGTAAGAACTTCCCAGTTAAGATTACGCCAGGTTTACACGCACCCCCCCAAAAAATCTTCCCCCCCCCCCGAACTTTGTATTCTTCCCACGTCTCACTCGTTTCAAAACACCAGGCTTCCATGACCCCAGGGGGCGTTACTCAATCTCAGAATCTGGGTGGGCTTGGATTACTGTGGGGAGAAAGGAGAAATGGGGTGGGGCTGATATATTATATCGTGAGGTGTCCTGTCTCAGCAGCGCCCTTGGCCGTGGGTTTTAGGGTGGGGGGGGTCATCCCCACCGTCCACTTTTTTCCATTCCCCCCCCCCAAGAAACGGTTCCCATTGGATTCTGGAAAGGTGCAAGCCACGCCCCTCTGGAGTCAATGGGAGGGAGCCTTTCCGTCGCCTGCAGCGGCTTCAGAATCGGGCTGCTTGCACAAAACCTCGTTATCAGACACAAGCGGAAAATTGATTTTTTTTTCTTCTTCAGACTTTGCCAATAATTGATCCCATGTCAGAGAAGGTGAAAATGACCCTTCCTATCAAATTTCCAGGTTTTAATTTAGCGCCCCCCCCCCCCTCCAGAACTGACTGGCTCTGATTAATGGAAGGTTGGTCTTTCCAGTAGGGTGGGCAGTGCAAATTTTAGAGGACACTTATGAGAAATACAGGTTGCAGGGCTGCCTTGGCGCCAGTGCGGCCCACCAGCTTTTATTTATCATAAGTGTCCTCTAAAAATGTGAATAACTGGCCACCCTAGTCTTTCCAGACAGGAACTCGTCCATCCCCCTTTAAATATAGAGGGGGGAGGGGTACTTGGCATTTGCTGTGACTCTTCCCAATAGGAAGATGGAAAGTTTGTTTGGAAGAGTTGGGCACGGTTTCATTGGTGTGCCAGATAGTTGGGAAGCTACACCAAACATGGCTGTAAGGTGCTTTCCAAATTAAGGCATTATCTAGCTAGCTAGCTAGCTAGCTGAGCGGCAATGTGACATTCATACCTGGGGGTCAATTTCTTCATACCCCTCCCCCACCCATGCGAATGCCTTCAAGAAAAACAGTCAAAGGGGTGAGCCTGGATGATTTTGTTTAAAGTTGTATCTTTGTGGGAACTCCTTTTGGAGCCATTAATACAGCCAGGAGTACAAGAGAGAAGAGAGCAGGGGCTGCTGGGTGACGATTCTAGTGGTCTCCTTTGGAAGGCAGTAATCCGGAGTAGTCCTCACAACTGAGTAGTCATCTGTTTATGCTGTTATAAATGGATTGCCCATTGTGACCTGCTGGGTACTTCTCCCAAGAGACAGAGATGAGGCACTGTTGGGAACTGGATACTGGGCTTGATGGACCATTGGTTTGACCCAGTGCAGCACTACGTATGTTCTTATGATTACTAACTTGGAGTAAGTTCATTGAGGATATAAACCCCAAGCTCCAGATAAATGAGGACGTTGGGAGAGAGCCAGGTAGTCACTAGACCAAAGGTGGTTTAATGTGTGTTGTTCAAATTCGAGGTCCCCACCACCGCTCCCAACCAGAACCAGGCTCCAGCTGGCCAGCCCTTGCTACAGAAAGCCTTCCGTTCCCTCTCCCGATGCTGCAGCAATGACCTGCTTAGTCATCAGGAAAATTATAGCCATGAAATGTTTGCTTTGGCTAAACGTTCCTGCGACCTCCCTACCCCAAAACATGCCCTTCCAACCTCCATGCTTGCTGCGTGTTATCTACCACGTGTCCGAGCAAGAGGCTAGATTCCAACTTTAAAACGCAACTGTGGGGAGCGGTAGGTAGATGGTGTCTGTCCTGCTTGGAGCCTAGATGATCTTTGAGGTTTCTAACAAAAGAGGGGGAGAGAGAGCGGGTATCATTTCAAACCAGGTTGGAGAGAAGTGTAGTGTGAACTAGGTTGTATCAATTTGTTTAATGTTTGGGAACAACTCTCTCTCCACGGGGGCTATCCGTGTAAGCCGTTTCAAAAAGTCTTGTCTGCTGCACAATTCATTTGCCCTAAATACCTTAGCTGCTCTCAAAATACCGGTGTTGGAAACCCAGGCAGACAAGGCGTGTCAGGACATGGGGGGGTGGAGGGAGGTGATTAGATTTACTTTCCCGCTGGATCCTCCTCTTTTGTTCTTGATTCTTTACTACTTTTAATGGATTTTAGATTTGTCTTTGAAAAAATAATAATCGATCAGTGTGGAAGATGGTCGATTATCGCTACTTCCTTAATAAATTGGAAGCTGTGACGGCTTGTTTGGGGTTTTAGGATCGATAGGGGAAGCTGCGATCGCAGCGTGTCTGGTAGGAACCCAGGGAGTTATAATATTCTAAAACAGTTAACATGGTGTTGTTGTTTTTTTAATTTCCCTTGTCAATAATAATAATAATAATAATAATAATAATAATAATAATAATAATAATAATAATAATAATAAATTAATAAATGCAGAGTGGGTATTAAAAAATCCACAAAGCCTTTTGAAAATCTCACTCCTATTTGAGAGCGTTGCTCCATCACAAAGAGAGGGAGGGACGAGTGCGAGAATTCAAAATAGCAACTAAAAATGACTTCAAAGGGGGCGAATGGATTCACCTCGTTTTAACCCCTGGGGTGCATTTTTTTGTAAAATAATAATAATAATAATAATAATAATAATAATAATAAAATCATAATCAGCATCCCGTCTTGTATGCCCACCCCTTCTTGTCCTTAAAGAGACAGTATACATTGCGTCTATGCAAATAAGACTGATGGATTGATTTCATTGATTTATTATCTGGTTCCTGTATCAAATGGCGTTTTGATCTGGGTTTGCCGGGGTCAAGAGTTGAACGCCTAGCTATCGATTTTTTAAAATAAAAAAATATTTTATTTTTGTGGTGTTATAGTGAATGACTTCCCTTTTCTGCCTGCAAGAAAGAAGCTGCCTCCCGTCTCCTGGCGTGATGACAAACGCCTGTGTTGTTTTCCTGTATAATTCCTTCCTTTGTAAAGAACAACCTTTCCACACTTACACACACACACACACACGCTCTTCAGTGCCCCTTTGCTAAAGACACTTTAAAACCCCTTGCTTATTATCCTAACCTAAAAAAGTTAAGAACTGAATCCTTCCAAGCAACGTTTTTAATAAATGAATTATATATATATAATTCTCTCTCTCTCTCTCTCTCTCTCTCTCTATATATATATATATACATAGAGAGAGAGAGAGAGAGAGAGAGAGAGAATTATGTCTGACAGATCACACATACTATATACCTATACATCCCTCCCACACACAATGACACAAAATTATTTATTTATTCCGCTGCCTACATACACACTAGGATTGCTAGATGTCTCTTATTTTAAGAGGAACCCCTTGTTTCAGAACCCCGCAGCTGCACAGAACATAGCGGATGCCCCTTATTTCAAACCCCACCACTCCATGGAAGGCGATCCCTTGTTTCAGAGACCCGACCTCCTTGTTCCATAGTATTTCTGGTTTATTTTTGAAAATGGATGTTACTCAACCGCACAAAAGCTCCTGACCGCTATCAGAGTGTTCTCTCTCTCTCTCTCTCACACACACACACACACACACACACGATTTCTCTCATTCGTGTCTCCACAACTACACAATCATGTGTGTACGCGGGCAGGTCCCTTCTGTTGACCTGAGCCACGATTAGATTCGTGATAAGGTAAGAGGAGCTGACAAGCGGTCTCTCAGTCCTTGCAGAGCTCCGTGGCCAGAACCCTCCAGAGCCCACTTTCAGCGCATTAAAACTTTCTCTTCCTGTAGCCTTTGGCCCTGACAAAGTAGAACGAGTCTTCAGTAACTAGGAACCCCCCCTCTAATAAGGTCCCTTCTTCTAACAAAACAGGGGGGAGGGGAGGGCTACCCCCTGTACTGGTGCGGGTGTGTGTGTGGTTTGTCTAAAACGCATTGACTGCTCCTCACAAAAAGGAAAGGCTGGCTAGACCTTTATGGCAGGAAGAGGGGGAGGGGGGGGTCATAAACGCAGGCAGGTGTCCGTTTTGATCTGCTTCTAATCACAGGAAGTGGGGGGGGGGAGGGGGGCTGTGTCTTTGAGGCTGTAAATCCCACTAATCTGCCAGCCCTGGCCGGCCTTCTCTTTCCCGAAGGTGTCTCTGAAAAAAGATGAAACAAGCCTGTTGGGGGCGGGGGTAGAGCTCGGATCCGGATATAAGGGGCCCGGTGCGCACATGCCCCAAATCCCCCCTCCCCTCTCTCCCTTAGGTGGGATACCAGACAAGTCTGTCCTGTTGTTTTTCTGACCCAGGGGTGCTTAAATCGGTGACAGGGAGGAGCTGTGCAAAATCCACCCTAATTCGAGTTGCACTTTCATTTTAAAAAAAGACTACAAATAAAAAATGGAGAAGGTAAACACGAAGCAGTTTTCAATTTACCCCTAAGCAAAGGTCTCCTACGGGGTGAGGAGTGCGGAGTCGGGCAGTGGGTGGGTGGGTCGTGGGCTCTTAGACTCTCTGGTGGGAATGGCGCTGGGGAGAATTGTAGCTTGCTAGAGCGTCGGTAATTAACACCCAGAGAGCGCCAGTTGTGGGCTGTGATGTATAGGAGCCAGCCGGAGAAACGCATCCTTTACCAGAATGACCTAGATCTGGGAGATCTAACTAGGAATAAAAATAGTAACAGGCGCGGGCATGGCCCGGGAGCGCGCCGAGACTGCGAGTCCTCGAGGTACCTGGCGAGCAGGGCTGAGCTGAGGGGCGGCTAGAGCCACACCTGACTTGAATACAGCTTGACGTGAGGGACAAAGAGATGAAAGGGGCCACTTTGTGCCCAGATCCCTGTACAACTGATTTATGAGCGTCGGTGTGAGTGTGTACCTAGTCTGTGTGCGCTGGGGCAAAGGGAAAAGCCTCCTGTAGCAACCTTCTGCTCCTTCTCAAGGGCTTCTATAAACAGATAGATAGATAGATGTTGGTTGCCTATCTATCTATCTATCTATCTATCTATCTATCTATGGGGTGGATGTAGGGACACAGTTATGACACTGTCAGGCCTTTGCTCGAGCAGTCAAATGTTTGTGTGTGTGTGCGCGCGCGCCCCTTTTTTAGGAACGTGTTCTGAAGATGCCACTTGCTCCCCCCCCCCAATAATCTCTCTCATTTGGGGGGTGGGGGAGAAACTGGTTGGTGTGCAAGCTGCGCCGCCTGTGTGACCCCAATTCCTCATCCCCTCTTCCGCTGGGATGCTTGTGGGAGCGAGGAAGCTCCATTATTATTAGTGGGAGGGAGCCGGTGGTGCCTGGAGTTCACGCAGTCGGGAGGTCTGCCAGACCCACACCCCTACCCACGCCCTAGCTGCCCACCTTTTTATACCACCCCACAAAGATTTTCTTTGCCTTCCACTGAGGAACCAGGACAATTATTTGTGGCCCCCAAATGAAGGCGCTAGAGCCGTCCTCTTCGCAATAAGGCAGAGGATCTCCTATCCGATTTGAATTGATGCAGAGGCCTCCAGGAGCGTACATGCCCGAGATTTCTCCTCTCCAACTCCGCTGCTCCTTTGACTAATGACTGCTGCACTTGCGAAAGCCTGGAAAATTCTAATCTACAGCCAGAGCTGGGGGGGGGGGGGAGGCGTTTTCTCCTCCCGTTCCCCAAAATATCCCTGTAGACACCCAAGTTCCCCTAAGTTCTCACTCCCCCACCCCCCACCCCAAGGCTGGCACAGGCAGGCTGAGCTCAGCGCCAGGGAGAAGCTAATAAACGTTTTTATTAAAAAGGTTTTGATGGATACGCCTTTGGGATTAACTAAGGTAACAGTTTATTGCTACTCAAAGATAAAACTGAAACGTACCCTGGTGGTAAAAATAAAAATAAAATAATCATTAATAAACACTGCAGATAACAAAGTCAGGCTTTGGAACAGGATGCTCTATTGTTTCCAAGTTTGGGGCGTTATTTACCGAGATTCACAAAGAATTTACGCTGCAGTAGTCCCATTGAAGCTCTAGGACTTTACAACAGAGTAAAGGGGTGTGTGGATCGAAGCCTTCCTGGTTATATTTTCTTTCTTTCTTTCTCTCTCTCTTTCTTTCTAAAAAAGATTCAAATATGCATTAATCAGAAGATTCCTTTGGAATTGCACAGATTTTATTCACTTATTTAAAAGTCCCATCCCACTCCCTCTTCCAAATCTGTGGTCTCCCAATTTGCTTTCAAAAAGGCTGATCGAATGAAAATCCAGCCTAGAAGCAATGGCCAAAAGATTGGAACCCAAACAAGGAGGAAGTGTCAAATGGCTAGACTCACCCCCCCCCCCCCCCCCCAAAAGTCCGGCTTTTCCCTGGAGAGCTGATCCCTAAACCTGACAGCTCTGGTCCTTCCCCACCCCCACCCCTTAATCGCTGCTTTAAAACCTCTAGGTGTGCGCCCAGAGAATCGGAATGTATTAATAGTCTTTGAAACAAAGCCTGTGGTTTTCCAGCATCAAATGCTGGAAACACACACACACACACACAAACACACACACACACACACATTTGAGGTGTGTGTGTGTGTGTGTGTGTGTGTGTAGATAGATAGATAGATAGATAGAACTTGACTCAAAAGGTACTTATCTATAAGCAAACACCTCTTTTAAGTTTTCTAGAATGCATATAAATGTATATTCAAATTCATACCAATAAAGTTTTTTAGTGTACATATATGTAGATATGTCTGTCTCTGTGTATATATACTATAGAAACTATATTTGCCTTTTTGGTCTCAAATGTAAGATCTATCTATCTATCTATCTATCTATCTATCTAGGAAACTTAAAAGAGGTGTTTGCTTATAGATAGATAGATTACGTACCTGCGCATATAGAGAATATAGAAGTTTCTATAGTATACACACATCTGTTAGACAAGAATAATATATATGCTTTATGAAAACAGCTATCAAGTCAAGTTCTATCTAATCTGTCTGTCTGTCATCTATCTAGACGTGTGGTACTATACATACGTGTGCATTATACTGGAGTGTGTGTGAACCTGGTGAAAGCTATTGATTCAACTATTATCTACACCCACATACAAAAGGGTACACAGAGACGATTTAGGTTTTCAGGAATATCATTGTTGCCTGTTTGCTCACAAGCTGTATGTCTACACTGAGCTGGATGCCAGGGCATTTTGTTTTACCCCCCTCCCCGCCCCAATTTTCATGCTCCGTAAGCTTTATTTTAAATAATAAAGTCACCTGGCGGAGCCAGGCAGAAGAATTGACATCAGGTATTAATAACAGCCAATTGATCCGTGCCCGATACTGGAGATCTCGCTCTGCAGCTACTGAAAGGTTGCGGCTACTGGGGCTGGTCGGAGCAAAGGGGGGGTGGGGGGAAAGATCTATGCCCTTTGCTGTGGAAATGGGCTCCGCGCCTGTTTCCCCCCCACCCCCAGACAGACACACACACTCCTTCCTGACTGACTTTGAAGTGCTAAAGGGGTCAGTCTCCTCCAGTCTGTCTCCTCCCTTTCACGCAGGTGACATCTGTACAGAGGACTAGTGTTAGTTAACCAGGGGACCCAAGTGCCAGGGGCCGAAACATCGGACTCCCTGCTCTTCCAGCTGTGGCAGAGTTCGCTCCAGCTGATCCGCCTCCCCACTCAGTCTCAGGTCAGCAGCAAGACTCTCTCTCTCTCTCTCTCCGCTGCCCTGCCCTGCCCCGGTGTCCTCCTCACCCCAGTGAATGCCCCTAAGCAAGCGCATTCCCAGTCCAGCTTCAAGCCACGGGGAAGGGCGAGCTCTTCTCTCCTCTCCTTTCCTCTCCGCGTTATCATCAGGGCCTGCCCGGGTTAAGCTAGTAAGTGCCACTTCAGAAACAAGCTCTCGAGGGTGAGAGTCCAGCAAAGAGCAGCCTAAAGTTTGTATATCCGACTGCAGCAACATCCGCAGAGAAAACCCTTAATGGGGCAGCACCTCGGCTGGCTCGGAACATGGGGGAGGGGAGGGCTCTCTTTCCTCCTGACAAGCCGAGGGCTTCCCTGAGTCACAACATACCCAACAGCTGTGAGTCTGACAAGATCCGTGTCTAGAGGTAGCCTTGACAGAGCCAGGACATGAGGACACCATAGATAGATAGATAGATAGATATTCCTTTTATATATTTAAGCTACGTGTGTTTATATACATATGAAATATGTATATGTATATTATAATTAATCGTTATATTATTATATTTTCACGACTAAGATACACATCTGTGTAAGTGATGTCTGTGTGTACTTATACACATAATACTTCTCTCTTTCTCTGTCTATCTAAATTCAGTACAACTCTATATAGATATATTTATCTCTCTACATTTATGTTCCATAGATATCACTTCCGTATATAACATGTATATAACTTTAATACTTAGACTTTCTATCAAATCTCTCTCTCCCCCTCCGTCCCAAAAGATATACCCTTCCCAAACTTTTATTCTCCTTGACAAAGATACAGCTGTTAGGCTCGAAGAATATTGCAATCAGAATGTATTGATTACAACTAAAGAACATGGGGTTTTTTTTTTTTTTTTTTAAATGTTGAAAGAAAGAAAGAGAAAGAAGAGATTAAATACAAACCACCCACTTGAGGCATAAAACGGAACTAGCCATGATTGCTGCTGGTTTATTTGTTAAATCAAGTCTTCTCAACAGGTCCACTTCAAATAGCATTGTTAATAAGCTAGCATCCCTTGCTTCCTTTTCTTTTAAAACACCACCGGAGAAGTTAGAGAGGAATGAATCATCGATTGCTCTATCCAGACCGGTTGAACTGCTTTGCTCTATTTAGGGGAGAGGGTGGGAAAGGCCTTTAAAAATAATATATCTATGTTAACCAACAACAAAAAAGTAAAAGGATATTTCCTACCAAGATGAAAGTTAGTCTTAGGACTCCCCAAATACGTCAGGTTGGAAGAGTTCATGAACTGAAGCTCCTCTGTCAAGGAAATAAATAAATAAATAAATAAATAAATTAAAATAAAATTAATCAGCCCGAGCTATTTGGCGATATAGATTTGAATCTCGGCTGTCGCTAAAACACGGGGAGGGAAGTCCTTCTCCCGAACCGATGATTATTTTAAGAGGCAGGAGGGGAAGAGAAACAAACAAGAACTTTAAAAAAAAAAAAAAAAAACCTAACAATTTCTCCAGCATAAAAATGAAGCCTCAAATGAGTTTGCCTGTGGGCTCCATTTTTCCCCTTCTACATTATAACTAGTTATTGAACTAGCTAGAAGATCTAAAGGCCATTTGTGAAGAGACAAATTTCAATGGCGGTTCTCCATCAATAACCCCTTGGCAGTGACCTATTGGATCAAGTCAAACAGTTGGGGTGAAATGCAGGTCACGCTGTCTCACCAATATTAAAATGCGCCCACTTTTTAAAAAGCCACTTTCAACGAGATTTGAAGAAAATTGAATTCCTGGCGGGGGTGGGGGTTAAAAGAATGAGGGGGGGGGGGCAAGAGAGAGAAATTGCATTTATAGAGGAATTCACTTTAAATACATAGATATTTTTATAAAAAAAAATAAAGCAGGTCTAAGTATTTTCAGTGTCGATGTTTTGAGAGGAAAATATACACGTTTTTCTTCTTGTTCCTCTTGCTGACACTCGTTGGTTATTAAAATCACTTTATCCCCTTCTTTCTCCCCCCATCCCCCAACCCCGATTCATTATTTCTCCTGACACCAGATTTAAGGATAATCAATTAGACATTTGCATATGCCTTTGCATAAATTAGAGGCGTCTCTCAGCGTTGAGAGGGGGGTGAAGCAAAAATAAATAAGTAAGAAAAGAAAACACTAATAAACAAAATAAGAAAAGATCTTTTTGTACTTGGGGCTTTGGACTTCCCGGGAAAATGAAAATTGAATTAATTGCACGCCTTTGCATATGGTGATGAGCGCAAGAGGCTTTTTATTGTTATCCCCCCCCCCCCAAGAAACAATCTGTCTTTTATTTATCCACTGATATAGCTGATTGGAGAATAATCATCTTGGAAGAAAACAAATCCCATTAGCAAGGGGGAAAAAAACCAAATGACTTGGGTCTGTCTGTCCTGACACTTCAGAGCTTTGCCCTACACTCTGAGAGGGGATTTTATATACAGTCCCGTTTCAGAGTGTATGGCAATATATATGCTTTGCCCTACACTCTGAGACGGGATTGAATATAATATATATATAGGATTTATATTAATTTATTATTATTTATGATGTATTTATTATTATTATTTATTATTATTTATTTATTTATTTAAGTTTTGCCAACCCAAACGGCTGTAGCTAGGTAGTTAATTTTTCTGAAGATGCACAGATTGCTGATGGCGAGAGGTGTAGGTTACCGAGCGGTCAGTTGGATAATAGCTTTGCACAATGAACCCAGAGGGACAATGGACACTTATTTTTCTTCAGTACTGTCAGAGAGGGGCTTTGTACTCAGGAAAGCACTCGAAAATGGAAACCAGATATACATGTAGGTCTACAACTATATGTATATGTATATTTGTAAAGCAATTGCTAGGCTAGGGAAGAAAAAGAAAGGACAAGTTATTTTTTTTTCTTTTTTTCTTTTTTTTTCTTTTCTCCCCTTCGAGGTGCTTTATTTCTCTGGGCGTTTGTCTGTCCAAAAGTGTTTGTCGACATTGTTGTGCTGCTGGAGGGAGGGACTGTGGGGAGGGAGGGGGGAATGTTTTATAGACAAAAGGAGCAGATTCGTCCAGAAGTATATTTTTTTTCACACGTCCCTGTGTAGACTTCTTTTATGCAGAGGGGGGGGGGGGGGGGGGGGGGGGGGGGGAGGAAATCTTCCAAACTCTTGATCCATAGGCACACAAGGGGTGGGGAGATATATATGTTTTTAAAACTCTGGAGAAAATAATATCAACAATAATAACAATTAATAATAATTAATATTCTTCAAATATTATTATTATTATTTTATTAACATTTTATTATTGTTGTTTTATTATATTTAAAAAACAATAACGCAAAGGCAACTAAAGTAAGTGGTTGGATTTAGGTGGAAAAGGGAGGAAGGAGATTTTTTTAAGAAAAAAGAAAAAAGAAAATGGTATTTTGCGGTTATTTGAATGAAATTGTGCTCCTGCCCATGGCTGTTTTGAGAAGTTAGTGCAATGGGGGTGTCTCTCTGGTTGCTTTGAATGACCCTCATGCCAGGGATTTTGGGATATAGACGCTGTTGACTCTGTTAAACATGTTCTACCTGTCCCTATGGCGATAGCCTCCCTCTCTGCAACCTCCTTCTTTCTCCACATCAACACAAACAAAGCATCTTGGGAGAGGCAAAATTACTCCACTGCTGCTTAATGAAATAGACTCTGCCTTGGCACAAAGTTTTCTCATCAGGCTGAACTATAAATGTCAAAAGTTCTGGGTGGATATGAGTCAGTTGGGCAGAGTGAGGAATAGCTGGGGGAGAGGGATTTATTACCTGCTACAACTCGGGGATGGTTTGGATACCAGAATACATTTCCATTAATGCCTTTTTGCATACACACACCCATCTCTAGAAAGAAAGGGGTGGGAAAGCTGACAGTATTTCCCTATCTGCCTAACACACGAAAGAAAGAAAGAAAGAAAGAAAGAAAGAAAGAAAAACAAACGCTTAGGGGGAAAAATTCCAGTTCCACCACCTCATAAACCAAGCTGATCCTTTTGCCAAGCAATTAGTCAAGCCACTGAAATAAAATGCCAATAAAAAACAATAAATGCTAAGTAATAATAAAACGCGGAAGTGATTCCCCTTCCATGGAGCCACTCCAAGGAGGCTGGCACAGCGGATTCTCGCTCCTGTAGGCTAGTGCGAGCTCTCTAAACATCCCAACTTGCCCAAGGAGCCACTGGCCTTTTTTAACCTCCTCAACTTTGATTTTAGTTTCCTCCAGCCCGGGGGAGTTGGGATTCTTGTTAAGGGGTCCTCTCGCTAGCCCCCTTTTCTCAGCACCCCAGTCGCCTATATGGACCACGTAGAAACGAATTTGTGTGGGCGTTGGAGTCACAAATCCGTCTCTAGGGGAGTATATGGGCGATGCCAGAGTCTTGCTAAAAGTCCTGCCTTCCTTTTGATGTCCTTAATTGCAGCGACTCTAATTAAACCCGCCAAGACAGCTTGTCAGTGGAGCAAAAACAAGGCAAGTCTAGTGGGGGCTTGTTAGAGGGGAAGGGGTTTCTAGGGGGAGAGCATCGTAATAAGTCTTGGGGGGAGGGAGGGAGAGGAAAATCAGTTCAATCCTAAAACAAAAATATCAACTCAAATGGTATTAGTGTTTTCCACCGAGAGAGGAAAGAGCAGCAAACACACTGGCACACAGGAGTCTCCGCCAGAGAGAGAGAGAGAGAGAGAGAGAGAGACCCAACCATTTCACGTGACTGATTTATGGCGTTTTACAACCCCATAAAAACTGTAACAAGCAGCCAAAAGCCTCCGACACCGCTGGCACATTTAGTCTAATAAATAAAACATAAACAGTTAACTTTATGTGTCACTTTTATTGTTATCAAGTAAAATATTGCAATGCCCTGCGAGCTATGATTTCCCCCGCTATAATTGTGATCAAGCAGCACGAGGGATTCATCGGGCTCCCTGCCCCCTTTCCTCCTTAATGGACGCTAGAGAGGAAGTTCCTTGCCTGGCTTGGGCTGTCCCAAATGTGGCCTGGGGGGGGGGGGGCGGGGGTCACCTACCCAGAGAGCCCCCATCACCTGGCATCTGGCACTGGGAGACGTGGTGCTCCAGGTACCTGCCCCTCCCCCTTAAAACAACTTATTTGGCAAGGACATGGATGGCGACCCTTGTTTAAGTCTTTTTCTTTCTTTCTTTCTTTCTTTCTTTCTTTCTTTCTTTCCCAATCCTCATATTCTCTCTCTCTCTCTCTCTCTCTCTCTCTCTCTCTCTCTCTCTCTCTCCCCTATCCCAGACAGCTTTGAAAGGATGAAAAGCAGAATTTGAAATAAGGAAAACCAATCATGGAGCCCCCAATAACAGCTAGCAGGCTTCAAGAAGCTTTTGTTCTTCTTCTTTTCTTTTAAAGTTTGGTTATAACCCTCCCCCTCCAACATATATCTGTTAGGAGGACTGGGAAACCCTACTGCCATCTGTACGGATGTCCTTTAATATACACGTACATCCTTACAGTTTCCAAACAGGGAGGTTGGGAGCAGCATTTGCAGAAGTCTAAACGACGCCAGGCTGATTTGCATATTGTCTTTTCTCAGGTAACTAACTTTGCTTCCTACCCAAAGAAAAGGCTTCCCTCTCTTCCAGCTTTGAGTAGCTGGGGGTGGGGTTGACCCAATCTCCTCGCAACCCCCGTCCAGGAGTGGGGTGGGGTATCAGCTTTGCATTTCCAGCATTTCTCTAAAGGTGAAGTCCTTCAGTCTCCTTCTCTGCAGGGAGGGCGAGGGGGGAAGAGGTGTTTGCTCTTCCTGATTAAGGCTCCTTTGGTTGCTGATCTCTACAAAAGATAGTGGGGGGGGGGGGAATGCTAAATTGCACCTGAAGAGCTTCCCTCCTCCACCACCATCCTCCTCCTGCCAAGAAAAGACTTTTAGCCCCCCCCCCCTCATTATTATTGTCCCTTTGCACATTCTTTTCACCCCCACTTGGGCTGCTTTTCATCCTCACCCTGACCCTCTTTTGATGTAAGGTTGGAGAACACACACACGCACACACACACAAATTGGATACATTTTGAATAAGCTTGGTTCCTTATATCCGGGGACTAGGTCGGCTGGTGTGATTGGAGCATACAGTCACATGGTGAAACTAACTTTACGGGGTCGCCAGCTAGTAGGAGGGTTTTATGGAGCAGAAAAACGACAAAGCGAGAAAAATTATTTTCCACTCCAGAAATTAATGATCATGAGATCGTATTTGATGGACTCTAACTACATCGATCCGAAATTTCCTCCATGCGAAGAATATTCGCAAAATAATTACATCCCAGACCACAGTCCGGAATATTACAGCCGGACCAGGGATCCTACCTTCCAGCATCACCACCAAGATCTGTACCCCCGTCCTCCTCCTCCTCCTCCACCACCACCACCACCACAGCGACCCAGCTACCCAGAGCGCCAGTACAGCTGTGCCAGCCTCCAAGCGCCGGGCAACCCCACCGCGCACCCAAGAAGCCATGGGCCACCTGCAGGAGGCCACCATCTCTCCGAGAAAGCCCAGCAGCTGTGTGAACAGCAGCCACCTCCTCTCTCCACTACCTCCACCTCGCCATCCCCAGCCCCTGCAGCCGCCGCCGCCGCCGCCGCCGCCGAGCACCCGGGCAGCACAGCCTCCAAGCAACCCATCGTCTACCCCTGGATGAAAAAAATCCACGTCAGCGCCGGTAGGCAACTTTCTCCCCCTCTGCTCCTAGTTTTCCCACCACACGCCTCTCTCTCTCTCTCTTCTCTCTCTCTCTCCTCCTTCCCCTTCTCTGAGAGGCTTTTGGGTTAGCACAATTGAGCTGGATTTACGACTCCGAGTGGGTAATTACACCCACCATAAATTTTATAGCCCTGCTACTCTGGGCAGCCTTAGCCATGTGGTTCCTTCTGTTATGTATGTGTGAAATTCCGAACGCTTTGAGAGGGGCGCATAAATAATTCAGGGTCTTTTCAGCGCAGGGAAACCCCTTTCCCCTATTAGAATAGAAAGTCTTGGCTTCTTTATAACCCATTTAGCTGATTACCCTTTTTTTTTTATCCCCTCTCCTCCTCCAGAGCCACTGTAGCTCTCTCTCGCTCTCTCTCTCTCCCTCTCCCTCCCTCCCCCTCTCTCTGTATTCATGCTAACCTTTGCTTTCCCAGTGAATCCCAATTACAATGGAGGAGAGCCCAAGAGATCCAGAACTGCATACACCAGGCAGCAGGTCTTGGAATTGGAAAAGGAATTCCACTATAACCGATATCTGACTCGGCGGCGGCGCATCGAGATCGCCCATTCCTTGTGCCTCTCCGAGAGGCAGATCAAAATCTGGTTTCAGAACCGGAGGATGAAGTGGAAAAAAGACCACAGGCTGCCCAACACCAAAGTCAGATCCAGCACAGCGCCAGCCAACGCTGCCTCCTCCGGCACCATTGCGGCTCCCAGCTCGGCTCCCAGCGAGGAGGAATCGCAGCAGGACCAGCGAGCAGAGGATATTACAAGGTTATAAACAGAGAGAGCCACACAGATTTTAAAAAAAGGACTCTGATTATTTATAGAATCTAATATATATATCTATACATATATATATTTTGGTTCTTTTCTGCGTAGTTTTCCTTCGCGTCTAAAATACAAAACCAAACCACTGAGGTCTCCTCCTTCCAGAGACCCAGGCTTAGGTGCATGTGAAATAGCATGGGAAAGCCAGGTGACGATATCTGATGTTTTTGGTTTGGTTTCTTTCTTTTTTTGGTGGTTTTTTCTTTTGTAAAAAAAAGACATTTCAGGGTTTTATTTATTTTTTAAAGGGCGAAGGGTTGGGGGGAGGGCAGGGATGGGGGAGGGCTGGGGTGGGGGATGTTCTGTTCGATGAATTTAATGAACAAAAAGCAGATATATAATTACAGCCCCCCCCCCCTTTCCCCAAATCCAAGAGAAAGGAATGTCTCTGGCTTCGGCCTCTGCTTTTCCCAAATGCACAATATGGACAGCGAGCGAGAGAGAGAGATTCCCCCACCACCCCCCCTTTTAATGGAATTTTCTTTTCCGGGCTTTCTTTTGTATAAATGTGGGCGAGTGCGGGGGGCCCCCGAAATAATGAAACAATAATTTTAAAACAGCACAGGAGCTAGTGGGAGCAGGCGTTGGTTTGAATTTGAGGAGTGGAGGGAAACAGAGTGTCATATAAAAATAAAAATCGGAGAGAAAGAAGGTTTAAGTGGGGGAAAAGAAGTCAGTAGCTAGGTATTTTTTATTTTATTTTATTTTTGTCGTGGTTCTTGTGTTTTCGGACTGATTTCCCCCCCTCCCCCCTCCATGATCATTGTGAACTTGCAATAAAGAGTTTTAGTGTCTGTGAAAGTCCCCGTCTTGAATAAACTAGTGTGTGATCTAGTTTGACTTGCACGTCTGGTGACTTATTCGGATTCCCGCTCCCCCCTCCCTTTGCGAAGATAATTCCACCCCCCCACATTCCCTTCAGCCCTCGGGTGAATTGTCCTCGGGACACGAGTAGATGCCGTCTAAAAAAAGAAACCTCCTGGAACAGGCAACTCTTCTGCTCCCCAGCCTGACCTCACCAGAGGAGCAGTCCAGGTTCTGTCACTGTTTGAAGACTGTGTGTGTGTGTGTGTGTGTTTGGCCAGAACTGACCTAGCTCTCTCGATGTCCCCCTCTCTCTAGAAACGCTGTTGAAACGTTAGCAGCCACGGTTTAATAAACCCTGTTAGGCTCATCGTCCCCTCCGAATCATCCCTTAATCAAGGCAAGGTTTAAAGACATCTCCGATCTTGTTCAAATATTTTTGCAGGAGAATTGCCCCCCCGCCCCCCAGCTCCGCCCTCTGTGTTTACTTCTATGAGTGAGGGAGTAATGTGGAGCGAGGAGTTGTTTACTTGTAGGAAAAGCTACTCCTTGTGTAGGCCTCAGCCCTTTGTAACTTTGCAGCAGGCGCGCTCTCAGAACTTACTGGCCCAGGCTGCAAGGGAGTGAGGAGGGGAGACTTCTTCTTGTTTTTAAATAGGCCTGTTTAAAGACATTGCATTGTACCCCCCACCCCACCCCCATCTGCATCCCAGCTCCTTGTATAAACTAGGCAAGCAAGTCTTCTTATACACACCCCTCCCTGAGTTACCAGTTCTACCTTAGTGCTGTTTGGGTGGATCTTTTGGGAGAGGGGGTTACTTTCTTTGGGCAAACAGTGATGCTTAATTTTGCTATTGAAGCAAAACCCATTTGTGCGTGTGTGTGTGTGTGTGTGTGTGTGTGTGTATGAGAGAGAGAGAGAGAGAGAGAGAGAGAGAGAACTATTCTGAAAATTGAGACCATGTGCCTATCCTCACACTCAGTTTATTTTTTATTTTTATTTTTTAAAAGAGGTACATTTTTGTCACAGCAAAATATCCTTCTCCCAAACACAGGGATATGTTGGGGGTCACTTAGAACGCTTCCTTGGCGTGTAAACAAGCCTCCCTGATCACCCCACACAGATACACTCCCTGCCCCCATAAAAGTAATTCATTGTTAAAATAAAATAAAATAAATGAAAATGAGTGAATGGCACCCCCAAAAACGGCATCGTAACGCATTTTCCGAAGGCGATTTTGTTCAAAGGGGATGGGGCGTGGGGAAAACCAAGCTGTCAGTCTGTCCCTAGGGTTCCAGACCAGTTCTCCCCCCTCCCCCCATACACTGTGCATATAAATGGTACTGGAGACAAAGGGGGGGGGGGGGGACAGAAAAAGGAAAAAAAAACTAATAACCTGGGAAGAATAGTGCTGGCGACATAATGACCATATGCTACAAAGTTGATCAGGCCACTCTGAGAGAACCTCCTAGCTGCCTTCTTCTTTTTTGGTTTTTGTTTTAATTAGTTTATTTCCAGCCCCTGTCCCCTTCCGCTGAAATTTCCACGGGGTGCTTAAACCAGCTGGGGGTGGGGTGGAAATCTATATTAAAATTAGCTTGATCCCCATCCCTTTTATCCCCACCCTTCCCTCTCTTGCAAAGTGCATCAGAACTTGATGAATTATAAGCAAGGGCGGGGACTGGGGTTGAATGGGACGGGATTCTCTCTCTCTCTCTCTCTCTCTCTCTCTCTCTCTCTCTCTCCCCCCCCCNCATCAATAACCTTTTGCCACACTGTAGGGGCTGCATATTCCATATATTAAAAACGTAAATTGATCCTAAAAGCAAAAGCATCCTGGGGGGAGGAATAACTCTTGGTAGTTACTACCTGGGCTCTCTCTCTCTCTCTCTCTCTCTCTCTCTCTCTCTCTCTCTCGCGCTCTCTCTTAGTTTGAATTCCCAAGCTCTCTTGCACCCTTCTAGTTTTTTATGTAGACTTGGCCATGACGCAGCTCCCGTCGTGGAGAAATGGGGGGAAGATTATGACTGTCTTATCCAGCCAAGCAGCAGGGAGAAATAATAATAATAATAATAATAATAATAATAATAATAATAAATACAAAATAAATAAATTAATATCCTGAGTCAGGGAAAAGTCCTTCTCTCCACGGTCTCGTTTTAAAGGTCTTGACGCCTCCATGTTGAGAGCCTTGAAAGGTCGCTTTATTGAAGTTCGGGTAAAAGGCAGAAAATGGGTTCACGGAGAGGACAACTTTTCTATAGCCAGAGTTGAGTTTTATTCTAGCCGGGAACGCTGACCCTCCGAGCCCCCAGTGACCCGGCTAAGTCTCCCAACGTGGATCTCCTGACACCAAGCCAGTTGGAGCGTCTTTGTAGATTTTTGCCATAGTGAATGGCTGGGGGTTGGGAGGGCGAGGGAGCCCAGTATGACCCCAGAGAGAGAGAGAGAGAGAGAGAGAGAGAGAGAGAGAGAGAGAGAGGAGCAGGGTGAAGTCTCGGGCAAACCAACCCCTAGCCCCTTCACACACACACACACACACACAAACATTAGGCAGTCTCAGGAGATTGTTCCACCGACTCCCCTAGGACCAGACACAGTTCCCAAGTAAGTAGCTCGCACTTGCTAAGAAATACAGGCCTTAATTTACAAATAATAATAATAATTATTAGTAGTATTTATTTATTTATTTATTTACTTAATTAAACAAATATTTATCTCTTAGATGTATCAACAAGCAGGATGTTGAATACAAGAAAGCCAAGAGGGAAGACTCTTTGCAGGTTTTAGATTCTGTGGCGTGGTCCAGAATTCACTGAAGATTTAGGGGGCCTGAGCCGGGTCTTTACCCCACTCCAAAGGGGTGGGGGCTAATTCAAGAGGGGCTGCGAGCTAAGGCAGAACGTCTTGTTTGCACTGGATGGGTGTGTGTATGGGTGTGTGTGCTCTCTCCCCCCCTCTCTCTGTAGCTTCTGGTTTTATCTGGAGTGACCTGTATATTGGGTCAGAATTAGGCCATCTTTCCTGTCTCCATTGCTGGGGTGCGTGTGTGTGTGTCTGGATACCGCCCCTTCCTTAGACTAGCGAGAAGAGTCTGTTGCTCTGGTACATGCAGCTTGTTTGTGATGGGGGGGGGGGGATGTGTCCCTTCTCGACTGGATTTGTGTGTGTGTGTGTGTGGGGGGGGGGGGTTCGTACTAGCCAAAGAGGCATTTAAAGGTGCTGGTTGGGAAGAGGGGAGCTTGCATCTCTCGTTAGATTTTCCTCTAAGACACCCCCCCTCTCCCCCCATTCCCAGAGTCGGTGGCTTCTCTTTTAGGATAACCTCCCACAAGTGGCAGAATTTCGCTTCTTCCAAGCTAGCTGACCCCCCCCCCCCATTCCCCACCAGTTAATAACTCCCCCTCGCTTCTGTTCCCTCCCGCCGCCCCCAAGCCGCTTGGAAACTGTTCCAGCGCGCTGTTAATTGTAATTAAAAGGCAAAATTGAGCCGGGGTTAAGTGAGTGAATCACGGCTTTGCGGAGCAAGGAAAGTCGTGTTTATTGTGGCCCTCGTATATCATTAGCAGGCGATATAGTTTTATGTACTTCCTAATCTGTCGCCTTGATTTATTTGGATGGGCAGGGACCCAAGCCAAACATTTTGGGACTTTGCTGAAAGCCGAGGCTTGCCTTGCTAGACGCCGCCAGCAGCCGCCCCGAGCTTAGTGCACACAAATCACTCTGGGAAAGAGGGAACTCTCGCCCTTCGATTTAACAAAACACAAACCCGAACCCGAAAAAAACCCCTTGCAGGGTGGTTTCCTAAGAGGAGCGGGGGTGGGAGGGGATGGGGGGAGGGAATATTTGCAAAAGAAAACTTGGATCTCCTGGAAATCTGACTCTTTCTCCCCTCCCCCATACAAGGAAGCGGATATTGATTTGCAAAAGTTAAATTCTGCCCCCTTCTTGCCCTCAAAAAGGCTCCCCTGTTTACCTGATCCCTCCTCATGGATATTCTATTTTAATCTGGCAGACCAAAATGTCACGAATAAAGGAGGCTGTGGGCTTGGGAAATAAGGGGTCTCCTTTATGCTCTATGGGGCTGTGGGGTTTTGAAAATATAGGGACGCCCGTTATGTTCTACGGAGCGGTGTAGGGCTCTGAAATAAGGGGCATCCTTTATGTTCTAGGGGGCTGGAGAGGTTTGGAAATAAGTGGGGTCGATGCTGCTCAATGGGAATTGTGGGGCTGCGAAATAAGAGATGCCTGTGGAGCGGTAGGGTTTTGGAATAAATGGGCACCCGTTCTTTTCTATGCAGCTATGGGGTCTGAAATAAGGGACACCTGTTATGTTCGATGGAATATTGGGGTCTGGAAAAGGGATGTCCATTGTATGTTCTATGGGGCTGGGATGTTTTTAATTCAGGGACCTCCAGTATGCTCCGTGGAGCTGTGGGCATCTGAAATCAGGTGATGTTCTGTGAGGCCTGAAAGAAGGGCGATTGGATTGTGAGGGTCCGGGACAAAGGTGGGTCTGGCCCATGATGTTCTGTGGGATTCCGAGTTACTGTTGTGGAGTTGCGGGTCGGTTGGTTTTTAAAATAAAGGGAGTTCATTATTACCTATGGAGATGTGGGTCTGTGAAATAAGGGATGTGCTGTCCATTCAAATATGGGAGACCTGGACATCCTAAAGCATTGTGCCCGACCCAGCAGACACTGGTGCAGTCTCCTGGCTGATCCAGCGGGGCATTTTGCTTTTACAGGGGGGTAAAAACACAACAACAACAAACAACAACAACAACATTGCCTTGCAAACCTTCTAGGAAGGCACCCACGTTCGGTTCCCCTTCCCCTTGACTTCGGCTTCCTCCTTGCTACGAAGAAGTGCGGGCTATCTTTGGGGCGGGAGGCGCTGAGAGTCGGATTCCTGTTTCCGTGATATTCTCCCTATAAACCATAACAGAGACAGAAGTAACGGTAAGGGGTGGCAGAGGGGGTGCTTAGGATACGATACACACGATATAATATATAATGGTCTAGGGGTGTGTGTGTGCATAGGTGTGTACATAGATATCATTTTATTGATGGATCGATATAGATATATAGCTATATAGATGCAGATAGATAGATAGATAGATAGATAGATAGATATAGTCAGATGATAGGTGTTTTGTACATATTATACGTATTCAAATACACACCAAGCCATATATAGACATTACAGACCGAGATAATAGCAATACCCTGTGTGTAGTACGCGGGTATGTTCTATTTCTATCGCTATAGGTGTGTGTGTGCGGGTATGCAGAGAGAGAGAGAGAGAGAATATAATATCACGAGTGTAAAATCCGTGTATGTTGCAGAGCGCAGCGAGAGCTAAGATTCAAATTGTGACCCCCCCACCCCATCCCAGTTTGAAGCCTTTCTTCTGGGTTTGTGGGCGCTCCCCGTCCCAGTCCTCTTCCGTGCTCAGTGGGACTCTCGCGATTTCTGCGGGTTCAGGTCCCCCCACTGCCCCTTTCCCATCATCCCGTCTGCCCCAGGTTTAGCTCTTCACAGCAGTTGTGTGGGAACGATCCATCCCTGGAAACCAAGTAGGTTTTGCTGCCCGCCTGCCCCGGCTCTTTGGGCGGTGAGAGACGGGGTTCCTGGAACACGGGTGGGTTTCCCACCAGAGACATTTGGCCAAGTAAAAGAAAAAGGGGGTTACTCAACACGGGGTAGAGCGAGGTGTGTGTGTGTGTGTGTGTGTGTGTGTGTGTGTGTGTGTGTGTGTGTGTGTGTGTGACAACCGGGATTAACTCCCTTCTCCCTCACAGTCACAAACCCCCTCTTACCCCTTTCCTACCCAGCGCCCTTCCCTAGTATCCTGCTTCAGGGAACACTTAGAGCAAGGGGTTGCAAGGAGAGAGGGTTTGTCCTTTTATTATGTGCTTATACAAACACACACACACACACACAGCTGGGAAGCCAAAAAGTGCAAGTGGACACACTCACCAACACACCCAGGCTCCAACACCCACTCTCCCTACAGTTACATAGTGTAGGATTAAAAGGTGTCTGGCGTGCATACAAAACCACGCTCCAAAGCACTCTGCCAATGGGTAACATTAAAATGTGTATTTTGTGTGTGTGTGTGTATATATATACACACACACAAACACACACACAAAGAGTATATATGGGTATATTTGACATCGTTTTCATATACTTATATTACATGTATTAAATGCATTAGAATTAGAACGCACACACGCATAGACTCCTATATATGTGGAAGTGTAGGATTCAAAGTGTGATTTTGAACAGTTAAACACTATGGTAATGACAGAATTAAAATAGATGCCAATGTATCTATGTATGTATATTTGTGTTATATGTGTATATACGCTCGTGTGTATATCTATGCATATATAGTATATATGGATGTTTGTTGTATATATATATATTGTGTATATGAATATGCATTTATTAAATGTGCAACATATGGTTAGAACACACACAGGCATAGATACGCCCCTTGTATTCGTAATAGTGTAAGCACACACATGTAAGCGCATAAACACATTTTCTGATTCTTTCTTTCTTTCTTTCTTTCGCGCATATATAGAAAGAATTGAAGTATATGTACACACAAGGGCATATTTTCTGGCTGTCCGTGCGTACAACATTTAGAGAGAATGAAAAGGACGTGCACACAAAATGTCCTCTGTCTGCCTGTTCATGGGCAAATATATAGAGAAGGAAAAGACTGTATAGCACACACACACACACACACACACACGCACATGCACGCACACACATACACACGTACACATGCACACACACATATGCGCGCGCGCAGAAACACACACACACACGGTTCCTGTCTGTTGCCTTTCTCGATTAGTCTCTTACATTTGGGACCAACACTGACTCCCGCGCCCCCCCAGCCTTGCTCTCTGCGCCTCCATGCAGAAATGCGTGCACACGGGGACTGAAAAACGGAATGGCTTCCTCTCCACAAATGCAGCTATCTGTCAATCTCGGTGGTGGAGCATGAAAGAATGGGGGTGGGGGTGGGGGTGGGGGGGTTATTTCTGTCAGTCACCAGTCAGCTGGGGGAGGGATGGTTTGAGGGAGGGGGACACGGACACAAAGCTTCCTCAAATACCTCCCCAAGCCCCAACCCCGTTCCCTCCTAAGCGCCTATAAATATTTGAAGAAGCTCCAGCCAAGCCCGCGTCCCATTAGCTGGGTCATGACCCCGCGTTCGGACAGCAGGACAAACCGGCCGTTTCGACTTGTATCTCCCCGCGAGTTTTGAGACCAGCCGCAGACTGGAGCAGAGCGAGGGGCTAGCCCCGGGCCCCAGGTGCCGAGTCTATCCCGAGAGGTGGGCGGGTGAGAGCCCTTCCCGTGGGGCGAGGGGGACGAACGCTTTCCAAACCCCAGAAGCTCCTGACAGGGTGATGCCCCTCACCCTGACGCGGCCCAGGCGCAATTTGGGAAGCCAGCATTAAAGAGATTTATTTTAAAAATCAGAGGGGGAAAACTGTCTGTTGGGGGCTTCAGACTCTTGGGTAGGGGCAGCGGAGGCTTGTCACTGAATTCTGGCTGGACGGACATCCATCCGGGCTGTCTCAGCAATGAGGGAAATGGGATTGGGGGGGGGGGGGAGGATAAGTTCGTGCAGCAGTGAAACCAATTCCAATCCTACCACTGTGGAATTGCAAGGGTCACCCAAAGGTCATGTAGTCCCTCCCCCCTGCTCTAAGGCAGGATGTTTCCCTTTGGGTCCTGCTTCCGAGATAGAAATCCTCTTATTTGATTTCATGTCTTGTATTGGTCTGAAGTTGACCTAGGTCCATGCAATCGTGTAAACCGCCCTCGGGGGCCTACCTTGCTTGTTCATATGCCTCTGAGAAGCTTACCCCGGAATGTCCCCCGGACCCACTATGGATGCAAACCCCCTCATCAGAATCAACGGGAGATTTGCCCTGCTCTTCGGTGGGTGGAAGGTGCTCTCTGCACCCTACAAAGTTTACCAGTGGCTGCGATGATCACTTACGCCGGAGTAAGGAGCAGCCAGCGGCCTAAAAACTTAAGACTTCTCCTCCGGGTCTGGCTACTCTCTTTTGCAACGTGGTCGGTGTTTGGGGGGCTGGGGGGCTGGGAATTCTCCCGTGCCAGGTTTGCAGGCTGAAAGGGGGAGGGGAAGGAGAAATCTCTGCTAAAACAGCCACAGATTCGAAGGAACTTTCGTTAACCTCCCCCCGCCCCCAATGAAGAATAAATAAGAGAGAGGCAAGAGAATGGGAACGGGGGTCTCCTTCTCGTTAACTCAGGAGGATTGCTTGGGGGGAGGACACAGTGAGGGGTCTGGGGCAGGACTGAGTGCCCTTAAGGGGGGAGGCGTTTCAGGACACGCTGCCCTGGGCTTCCCGTCGGCTGCCCCATCTCTCACCCCACGTGTAGGAATGCGGTGTTGGAGGGGAGCTGTGTCTGGGGCAGGCCGGCTTAGCAAATGCACAAGACTTTCCCTCGCTATCTGGAAAAGATCTCTCTGCGGACAGGAAAGAAACGGCTGCCTAAGAAGGGTAGAAAAGTCAGGGAGAGAGGACGCAGAAACTGGATCACAATAGGTGTGTGTGTGTGTGTGTGTGTGAGAGAGAGAGAGAGAGAGAGAAAGAGAGAGAGCTCCAGGAGTTTTGTTGTGTGTTCCTCTGTAGGTCTCTTTGTGTATGTTAATAGCTGAGCTGCATTTGTCTGGGTAGTGCTTTATTCAGTGGGTGATTGTGTGTAGCTGTATGCTTGTGTGGTGTTGTATACTTGGCTGTGTGTAGCTTTGTGGATGTCTATATAGTTGTGTGTGTGTTTGTGTGTAACTTTGTGTGCATCTGTATGTGTGTGCATTTGTGGGTCTGTGTCTCTGTGTATTTTTGTGTATGGGTCTGGGTGTGTATATGTATGTGAGTGTCTCTATATTTGGGTGTCTCTGTTTCTCTTTGTGTATGGCTGTATGCCTGTGTGCCTCGAGGTGTTTATGGAGGGGGTGTAAGTGCCTCTGTAGGTTTAGCTGTGTGTGTCTATGTGCATGCTTATTTGAACGTATGTATGTATGTATGTATGTATGTGTCTGTGTCTGTGTATAACTGTAGGGATATGTGTGTAACATTGTGTGTGCATGCACACACCCCTGTTTATATGTGTGTCCTAATAGCGGTGTCTGTCTATCTGCATTCTGTCTGCATAGATCTGCATATGTTTGTATGTTTTTCTGTGTGGGCTTTGAATGTGTAAACTTCCACATGAAGCTGAGTGTGTTTGTGTGTCACTTTGTGCGTGCATGTTTGTATGTGTATTATGCCTCTGTGTGTGTGTGTTTGTGTGTCTATGTATTCATTTGTGGAAGTACTTCTACAGAGTATTATGTAAGTGTGTTTGCATGTCTATGTGTGTATATTTGTGTAAAGTGTTTGCATGTCTGCGAATGTGTTGGTGTGAACTTTCTGTACACTATTATGTGATTATGTTTATGAGTCAGTGTATATGTCCTCTGTGTATTTATGTACAGGATTATATATGCTTATGTATCTGTTTGTTTGTTTGTATGTAGGGGGTACATGTGTTTGTGGATTATGTGTGCATATCTTTGTGTGTCTGGGTGTGTGTTTGTGTGTGATGTGTGTCTGTCTTTGTGTATATGTTTGTATGTGCATGTGGGTGATTTGTGCCTATCTTTGTGTATATTTTTGTATGTGTGTGTTTGTGGGTGATGTCTGCCATATCTCTTTGTGTGTCTGTGCATATGTCTGAGTGTACTGTGTGCATTTATGTGCATTATGTGACTATTTATTTTGCATGTCTCCGTGTATGCATGCAATGTGATCCCTGTTCCAATGTGTGCATTAACTGTGTGTGTCTAGGAAGAGGATGTGGAGGATGTGTTGCCCTGTTTTCTCCATCCATTGCTTACCTAGGTGCCTATCTGGGGGCGTACATGGATGTGTATATTTATCTGCACATTTTTGTCTCTGTGCACACCTTCTGTCTGTGCCGTTGTGTATGTGTGTGTGACTGGTTGTGCTTGTGTGTCTGTCACGGAGAAACATAGGGTCACACACGTGTGATACTGGTCTACAGGTAGGCCACAAACCTGGTAAATATGTAAAGCAAAAGGTTCAACATGTGTGTAATGTTACAATTAAGAGCTGTAAAACTCAGATAAAGACTGTGACACTGACGAAACTCCAGGAAATGCAAAGAGATAAAAAGAATGTGTATTGGGAACCCTGGCCAGACAGACCTGTGGAGATGCAAATTGACTGTTGCCTACGTGAGGAACCTCAGGTTTCTCCCAGGTGGGAAGGAGAAACAAAGAGACCATGAAAGCTCCAACCGGTGACAGTGTCCCTGCAGCAGTGTATCCAGTGGTGCCCCCATTGTACCAGGGGTATTTCTTGCAAAGCTCCTTGGCTGTAAATTCCCACTGTTTATAGCTCTGGTGGCAGATGCACACTCCTTTCCCTCCCCCCATCCTCTAGCTGCCCTTCATAGCTCTCAACCACCTTTCTTATTATGTTTTTCCCTCTGCACAAGGCCCTTTCCCACTTGACTTGGAACCATTTCAGACCCCCACATTCTCCAGCTCTTGGCCTGGATGGGCACAGAGCTTGGGGGAGCCATGGTTTGCGGGGGGGGGGGGGGGGGGGGGGGGGGGGGGGGGGGGGGGGGGAGGGGGCTGGTTCCCTTGCTTAAAATCAGCTGGGCATCTCCATGGGGGTAAACAGTCATATCTGCTCCTGACTTTGGAGCAGCCCCTTCTTATTACCTGCCTTGGAGAGGAACTGCAAGCCCCTTCTCTCCATGCGGGGGCAGATTTCTCCACAACCCCTAGGCCTGCCAGCCTCTGGAGGCAGCCAGTAACATGCCCAGTGCCTGGCTGCTGTTGGGGACTGGATTGAGACTGAATCCTGACAACTTTGAAGTGATGATGTTTGGACGATCCTATATGACTTGGAGCAGGTTGGGACACATGTCATTGACAGGGCCCTGCCCCCTCTGGTCACTCAGGTTTGTGGCCTCGGATGCTTCCGGACCCCTTGCTGCACCTGGGTTGTCAGGTGATGGTGGGTGGCCAGGAGCGCTTTTCATCAACTCTATCCAGTGAGAAGGCTACGGCCTTTTCTTTCAGACTCGGCTCTGGCCACTGTCATCACCTCAAGGCTAGATTACTGCAATGCACTCTACAAGATGCTCTATGTGGGGCTGCCCTTGATGAGTGTTCGGAGGCTGCAGCTCAGCTCCTTTCAGGGATGAGGCACCAGGAGCACATCACACCACTGCTCCAAAGTCGACACTGGCTGCCTATAGCTTTCTGGGCACAATTCAAGGTGCTGGTTTTGACCTTTAAAGCCCTAAATGGCCTGGGTCCCATAAATCTAAGAGACCGCCTGTCCTATCATGTTCCACCACGACCCCTCTATGGTCACCCGGAAGAGCCCTCTTGCAAGTTCCATGTGCTACTCTTGTCCATAGAATGGGGGTGCGTAGGAGGGCATTCTCGGTTGGCCTGACTCCCTTTGCCTTGAGTGGATGGAGAAGACGTGCTCCCTAGTCTTCTGCCTGTGATGCTGTTAGTGGTCCCCACTCGAATCACAGAACTGTAGACCTGGAAGTCCCCTCAATGCTATGGAACTCCCATCCTCAACCTGAGTCTGAACATCTTTCAGATACAGTGTAAAACTTATTTTATTTACAAGAGCATTTGGTGGGCAGGGATGAGGGCTGGTTTGGGCTGTTGGGGAGGGTGGAAATTGTGAGGGGAGGGAGGTAGTGTTTTATTGTATGGTCTTTTATTATTGGTAGCTGCCCTGAGTTCTTGTGGGAAGGGCAACATAAATTTGAATGAATAAATTAAATAAACATCCCCATCCCTGCAAAAATGTGCCCCTCCTTAAAAATCACCACACTTCTGCTAGGAAACAGGATAGATTGAGGGCCGTTGTTCTCATAAAGCATCCTCCCTTTCAACACAAGGGGCTGTCTAGTTTAACTTGGCTCCTTTGCCTCCCCCAGCCCCACCTCTCTTTGCTTACTACTTTCCCTACAGCCAGGACATTTTTTTAAGGACTGGAAAAAGCAGAAGGGAGGGGGTTGGGTGGTGAATAATCACTGAATCATGATTCGCTCCACTCCCTCCTCTCTCAGCACCCCCACTGAGCATCTGCTGCAGACCCAGGGGACCAGCCATAGAATTTGCAGGGCCTTGGGTGAAGGCAACATACAGCACCCTTGGTGGCCCCACCACTCATAGGGGCACCCTCTGCAGGGCTCTGGAAGGGGTCATGTTTGGGACCACCCTGGGAGCGAGTGGGGGATGCTTACTCCACCTTGGTGGAAAGGTGGGTGACTACACAGCCTTCTGGAATCACAGGAAATAGCAGGGCAGTTGTCCCGGCTTGCCCTGTGATAATGCTGGCCTGGTCTTATTTCTTATTCATGTCTTATTTCATTCTTTCTTGGCCATCCCCACACCACATATTAGGTTTCTAATGCTCCCAAGACCATTAGCTACTTGACAGAGGCCATGGCTCAAGTGGTAGAACTCATGCTTTGCATGTATAAGGTCTCACGTTCAATCCCCAGCATCTCCGATTCAGGATCTCTGGTAGCACGCCTCAGTGAGGCCTCTGCTGGGGATCCTGAAGGGTCTCAGGGAGCACATCTGGGTGAGGCCTCTGCTGGGGATCCTGGAGGGTCTCGGGTAGCATGCCTAGGTGAGGCCTCTGATGGGGATCCTGGAGGGTCTCGGGTAGCACGCCTAGGTGAGGCCTCTGATGAGGATCCTGGAGGGTCTCTCGTAACACGCCTGGGTGAGGCCTCTGCCGGGGATCCTGGAGGGTCTCTCATAACACGCCTGGGTGAGGCCTCTGCCGGGGATCCTGGAGGGTCTCGGGTAGCACGTCTGGATGAGGCCTCTGCCGGGGATCCTGGAGGGTCTCTCGTAACACGCCTGGGTGAGGCCTCTGCCGGGGATCCTGGAGGGTCTCTCATAACACGCCTGGGTGAGGCCTCTGCCGGGGATCCTGGAGGGTCTCGGGTAGCACGTCTGGATGAGGCCTCTGCCGGGTATCCTGGAGGGTCTCTCGTAACACGCCTGGGTGAGGCCTCTGCCGGGGATCCTGGAGGGTCTCTTGTAACACGCCTGGGTGAGGCCTCTGCCGGGGATCCTGGAGGGTCTCGGGTAGCACGTCTGGGTGAGGCCTCTGCTTGAGACCTTGGAGAGCTGGATTTGAAACCCTGCTGCTATGTCAGGTTGTGACAATACTGGGCTAAGACGACCCATTGGTCGAACTCAGTTAGGCAGCTATATATATATTATTTATTTATTTTACCATATTCTTATGCTGCCCCATTCTGCTTATGCATCTCATCTCGGGGCAGCTAACAATATTATAAAAATGTATAAAATCGTAAAACATAACCCAACATTAAAATATCCCAACCAAAAAGAACTGCCAACCTAACCCAACCCCCACCCATCACCCATCTCCCTCAGCAAAGGCCTGGTGGAACAGCCAGGTTTTACACTGTCTACAGAAAGAGGGGAGGTCTGAGGCCAAGCAGACCTCCAGAGGGAGGGAGTTTCATAGCCGTGGAGCAGCCACCGAGAATGCCCTCCTCATGGTTGACACCTGGGAAACCCATGGGACCTCAAGGAGGGCACACCCGGCCGACCACAGAGGCCAATCCAGGACCTGGAGGACGAGGCGGTCCTGCAGATAAGTGGGACCCAGACCATTCAGGGCTTTAAAGGTCAAACCCAACACCTTGAATTGGTCCTGGAAGACTATCAGCAACCAGTGCAGAGAACGAAGCACTGGAGTAATGTGCTTGTGCCGTCCCGTCCCCCTAAGGAGATGAGCTGTTGCGTTCTGCACCAGCTGCAGTCTCCGGACTGTCCAGTGGTAGCCCCACATAGAGCATGTTACAGTAGTCCAGTCTCGAGGTAATAAAAGCATGGATGATCGTGGCAAGTTCCGAGTCCGATACATATGGCTTAAACCATCATACCAGATGTAATTGGCAAAATTCACCCTTCACCACAGCCGCCACCTGTGCATCCAGGTGAAACTGTAGGGCTAGTAGCACCCCCAGACTATGGACCTGAGATACCATGGGGGGGGATGGACCCCATCAATGATGGGGGCCATCAATACCCCAGCCTCCACCCATTCAAGGGGCCACACCACCGTCTCCTTGAGGCAGTCCAGCACCCTGTTTTCCCTAAGGGAGGCATTGACTATCCCGGCCAGCAAGGGCCCCAATGTCTTGTGACTGGCCTTAACCAGCCAGGATGGGCATAGGTTCAGTGCACAATAAGTGGCTCAAACAGCCCCCAGAACATCCTCCACATCAGATGGTGACACGCACTGAAACTGATCCCATAAAACAGGACAAGATGGGGCTTCAACTGCCTCTGGTTCTACCACTGTTAAAAGTGCAGCATTGAAGTCGTTGTGGATTTGAGCAATTTTATCTGCAAAAAAGTCCACAAATAAGTCACAGCAAGCATTAGATAACTCTGGATCCAGGCAGAGGGAGCCCGGACTGACCAGTCCCCTCACCACCCGGAAAAGCTCAGCTGAATGAGACTTAGCGGATGCAATGAGAGCAGCAATGAAAGCCATATTCTTAGTATGCAACAGGGTTCTCCCTTAGGGGGGAATGGATGGCTCATAATTTTGGAAAGCCACCCTCAAAGCAGACCAGAAAAGAACTAGCCCCATGGGGTAGACACATGACTTTATTAGGGGCACAATCTCACAGTTGTGAAAGTCAATGGCCTGTCTCCCTTTGTCTTCAGTGGATGGAGAAGACATATGCCCATGTCATCTGCCTGTGATGCTGTTAGTGCCCCCATTCGAATTTCAGAACTGTAGACCTGGAAGTCACCTCAAAGGGCATCTAGTCCAACCCCCGTGGCTCCAGGGCAGGATAGTCTCCATTTACAGCATCGCAGAGAGATTCCTGACCAGCCATTCTTGAGAACATCTTAGGAGAGATATTACACAGACTCCCTGAGCAGCTGATTCCATTGCCCGACAGTTTTTATAGGAGTCCCCCCACCTAATATTTAACCAGAATCTCCCTTGCCACAATTGAAACCCACTCCATCTTGGCCTATCTGCTGTAGTGGTGGGGAACAAATGTTCACCACCTGTTTGTGTGGCCTCCTTCTAGCTATTCGAAAATGGCTCTCCTGTCCTTCACCACCCTTTCTCGGGCGATGAACATCCCCAATTCCTTCATCTTTCCCTCCCATGGTTTGGCCTCCAACCCTTCCCATCATCTCCATGGCTCAGCTGGGTTCCTCCCATAGCTAGATGGAGTCCTGAGGAAGCTGACTCTGCATAATTAAATATGAAGTAGTGTAGAGATATCTTTTATTGGACCAATGTAGGACCTAAGTTGGTCCAATAAAAGATATCTCTACACAACTTTGTCCCTACAACCTATTTTTGGGACCAACAAACTGCAAACACTCTCTGTAATTAAATATGCACATTTTCAAGGGCTTGGGTGGTGAGGTGGGTTTAATTTTGTCTCAGGGTGGGGTCACAGCCTGAAGAAGTTGGGAATCAGATGCATAAGCAGAGATGGGGAACCCTGAGGATCAAACGCACCGACCACGGCTAATTTTTATTTGATGCTTTCCAATTTCTGGGTCTGGCCCTGGATCAAGTTTCTACCTGCAAGCAGTGAAAGACTGAACTCAGGGGAAGGGACAGAGAGGGGAGAGATCCATGGCACAAATCCATGATCTGGGCCCTCCTTTTCCTGAGCGCACCCCTTAAGCACCCCCTGACCCCAACTTCTATGCTGTCCTCAGAGTTTGGACTAATCTTCAAAGAGGCCCCATGGAGGGAAAACACCCCATCCCTGGCATAGAGTCTCCTGACTCGGAGTAGCATTTTGGCTAGATGACCTTTGTGGTGACCCCCCCAGCCCTGGCATTGTAGATCAAGAGTGATGAGGGCATCCTTAGGGAAATGAGAAGTTTCTACTAACTTCAGTGTGTGTGTGTGTGTGTGTGTGTGTGTGTGCATTTGTGTGTGCGCACATTAAAAAGGGGGCAAGGTACTCAACCCTCCTTACTGCAGTGGCTGAACTGTCAGCTCTGTAGCTGCAAAACCTAGGTGCGTCTCTGCTCTGAGACACAATTGTTGGCTGCCGTGAGCCAGCAGGTTTGGAAATAGATGGATTCTTGGCAAGAAGATGGCACTCGCTTGCCCATCCCAGATCCCGCGCAACGATACCATTGCTTGTGTTTGCAGCTCAATGGCCTAAGCCATTTCCCCCCAGAGCCTCCCCATAAATCTGCCTGGCTCTTTCAGTTCCAAAGTCAGTGAATAAAGAGGACATTGACTAAGCAAAGCAACTCAGGCCCGAAGAGCTCTCATAGATAATCTCTAAACTGATCTGGAAGAGAAAGTGTGTGTGGAGGGAGGGTTCATTTCACTTTAATCACCTCTATAGGATCAATTAAAGAGTCCAGCTCTAGAGACAGAGTTAACAGAGTATCTTAGGAAACCTGTTCTGTAGGAGCCAGGAATTAGCCAGTTGGGGTATTAGCCTCATGAGGGGTGCGGGGTTCGTGCAAATGGGGTGATAGGGGTGTGTGGCAGGTCACTGTAAGAAACTGCAGGGCCCTTTAAGAGACACTGGGCACCTGCAACTCTGGCCAATAAAAGGCCCTGATACACAGCTGTAAAGAGAAATCAAGCAGACCAAAACAGCTAAATGGAGTAGAGTTTTAACTGACCCAGAGTTACTAGCCTAGAGGAGGTTGAGGAACAGCCTATGCTTGGAATATTTTACCTGGAGGTTTCTGAAGACCAAGTAAGCCTAACTTTAGGAACTCTGGAAGGCAACTGAAAGGTGGGATCCACCCCTAATTTTGCTAAGGACTGTTTATTGTTGTTGATTTTTAAAGGCACTCATCTTTGTGGCGAGAAGCCTGCAGTTGGTGGGCAACAGGACTGGCTGTCGGGGCATGTGGGGAGGTTAGTTCCAAATTAAGGGATGCCCCCTTGATGTAAGTTTGGGTGTAGCTGGTGTCTTGCAACTTGACATGGTATGAGAAGTACTACATTTGCTTTTGAGAAGCACTGTGCCCCAGTCGCAGGGAGACTAATAGGGAATGGTGTTGCCCTCTCTGGTTTCTAGACCCGGATTGAGTTTGGGGGGTTGGTTGGTGGAGCAAGTTAAGAGAAGGCTATGCTGTGCTAGTTGGGAGGGTTGGATGGATGCATGGGTGTAGCTTTGGGCAAAAAGGGGGAGGTGGTATTGACCCACATAAGCTGTGTCTGCCATCTCTAGAATTGCAGAAGGAAGCAGACACAGTTGGATAGCTGGGTATTAATGTATGGGAATAAATAGATCTACAGGAGATGGATAGATGTGAATGGCGGATAGTTATCTGGTTAGGAAATTGGGACACACAACTTGCGTTTTTGAATAATGGAAACTGCCCATCCAATGGTTCAAAAAGAAGCCCCCCCAACCCCCCCAATGGTAACTGACTCTTTAGTCATGGGGACTGTAACTTGCTGGAAAGATGTTCTTTGCAAGTAACATACCATGTATGTAAGGAAAGGGGGATTCCCCCCCAAGCAATAAACCCAGGCACCCAAGCTTCCTCTGCTATTGTGGTGTGAGTCAGGCAGCTTCATGCCCAGTTGGCAGAAGTTTCCTTTTCTTCTTGATGGGTGAGGGTCAGGGAGGGATAGGCCTTCCATGGACATACCCCCCCCACCCTCAACTGGACACTGCACAGAGATGAGGATGCTTTTGTTAATGTCTTGCCATCAGACTCTGAGCCCTAGTTGCCCACCCACCCTGGCAGTAGCAGTGGACTGCAAGCAGGAGTTGATTTGTGCTTTGAGGAACAGGGCTCTGCAGATTTGTGCTGGGACAAAGGTGAATGACACTCTGGAGGGAGGCCAGCTAGGAGAAGCTGAGACTTGACTGTTGCAACTTCACTGGAGGCATTCTGGCTTCAAGCATTCTTTCCTCCTCTCCGGTTTCAACAGGGCTCCTTGGCCTCTCCCTCCCTCAGACGCACGCATGCACCGGGCTTTCCCCTCTCCAGTTGGTTGTAGATAGCGCTGAAAGGAGTCTGCCTTTTTGTGTTAATGAGGAAAATTTTAATATTTCTTCCCACAAATGAACATCTGAAACAGTCTTTAATATCACTGCTGCAAGTTTGGTTCTTTCATTTTCTTCCTCGGGCTGCCCTACACTTCTGGATTTTGGCATTCGATGCTTTGTTCGTTCAGCCGGATGAGTTGGTGAACTTTTGAATTATTTTTTAAGATGCAAATCTGATTTATTTATTCCCCCAGCTGAATTGCATTACCAAAGCAACCCCAGTACCCAATACTGAAACAGCAAAGGGACCGGCATAAAGTGACCATACACAAAGCTTTGAAGCTAGCAGTGAATAATTGAATATCATTCTGTATCTTTGCTTTCCGATAACCAATTGGACTAGACCGAATTAGTAGAATTGGGTATTTGTTTGGGAGATTTTGTAGCTTTAGCAAGAGCCGGAGACCATCCTAAGTTTGGGTTGTCAGTGGCAGGGATGCTGTGCGTGCCCTTCCCCACTCAGTGGATTAGTCTGTATGAATATGTTAAGGCAGGGCATGTAGAGGTCATTGGAGTGGCCTTCCCTCCCCACTAACAAGCTCCCAGATCTCCATCATTTCTGGGACAGGTGGGGGAATCTTGGATGACTTTGCCTTCCAGCTCCATGGACAAAGTGGGAAGGGACAGCATGCTACACAAGTCATCTTGCAGTCCTGGCTTCAGGGGAACCCTGGGGTCCAATACAGAGTGAATAGGAACTTGATTATTGGTTTCAATAAGCCAATGGGAGGTTTTCAGGCTTGGACAGGACTTAGCCTGGCAAGTGAATTAAAGAGGGAAATATTCCCCATAGGGGTGGGTGGGTGTGGGTGCCCTGAAATGTAAGACCAAGAAAAGGCCATTAAAATCCACTTTAATCCAATGAAACCATGGGCTGGGGGGGAATCCCTGGATGGCTTATTTCGGGGCTGGGGAACGGAACGTTTCTCTCCCAGGGACCCCTTTGAAAATGAGTTCGAGCTCGGAGAGCAGCATAGAAGTTGGTGACAGGGGACATAAAAGGAGGGCATGGATTTGTGTCATGGCTCAGCCCCCTCTCCTTGTGTGCATGCCCTCCTCTGCTCCCTTATGCCAAGCTCAGTTTCTCAGGGATAGGAGGTAGGAACTGGATTCAAAGACCAGATCCAGGAACTGGGAAACTACCACATACAACCTGGCTGTGGGCTGTATTCTCCTTCTGGGCTCAAAGTTCCCCATCCTTGGTTTATTTGACTTTCCTCCCCGCACTGGCCATCGTATAGATTAAATCCCAAGAACTCCTGTTTCCTCTTTGGCTGCAGAGAGGCAGGCTAGTCCAGTGGTTGGGTTGCTAGCAGAACAGAGTTCATTTCCTTGCTCTTCAAGGGCAGCCAGTTGTGGGGTGGCTATGTGGCTGCTGGTTTAGTTTGGGACAGAGGCTGGAACCTCCCTGTTGTAGCTGTCATACACAGGCACCCCAGACTCTACCATAAAACTAATAGCCACCTAGGGAACCTCCCAGCCCAAACAGATGGTGGGGAGTGGAGCTACGCGACTGGCAAGGGGTTTGTGTATGTGTGTCACAGCCAGTGTTTGTATATGGTGTGCATAGAACACATGTGCATGTTTGTATATATGCATGTGTCTGGGGTGTGCATCTATTTTGAATGTAAATTATAGAGCCACAGGTGCATCTGTTAAGGAAGCTTGCACTCTTAATTAAAATCACACTTTCTGCTCATTATAAAATTGACATCATTTATCATATTACTGTGAAATTTGCACGGAGGATCACTTGGGTGAGGGGTAGAACCTGTCAAAATGTCAGACAGATCCATTGAGAAAAAGCTGCACAAGTTTAAATACTAGAGGCGGGTTTTTTTTGTTTTTGTTTTCAACTGTCTCCTGTTGACAGAGTTGTGTTGAACTTTATGACGCCTCTACACCTCCAGATGTATAACTTTAAAGTGTGTTTTAGTCCTTTCCTGAATTTTTGGCTCTTTAAAATGTTGTGCAGTTTTCAGATTAGGATGTTTTGCAGTTCCCATGTTATCCAGCGGGGAGAGAACGTGCAGTTATGTCACGCATGTGCAGAAGGCTGGCGCAGGTTGAGCGAGTAGACTGGTTTCCCTGTTGAGGTGCACGGCAAGCATACTTGCCAGTCTAGGAGACCTGAGGGAAGCTGCCGGTCCCTGCCCCCTCCTGAAGCGTAGGAGTGGGTTGATATGGGGGGAAGGCGGGCATTTTTAGAAGTCCTGAAAATTCCTTGACTGTCCTGAAAGTCTCACCAAAGTCACTCGGTCTAATGTTTCCATGTTGGTTCTGTTGTAGGAGGGGGAACGGAGTGTATTCCGCTTTCAGAATGCATGAAGTTATAGGATCGAAAGTTTGAGAGCAATTAAGGCTATTACAATTCCCATGCTTTTTTGAGCATGGTTGAATTTGTAAGTTTAAGGCTCCTGCTTTAACTTAAACGCCTCCTAAGTAGTAAAGATGGTGTATAGTCTTGCATATTGTGCTTGCTTACAACTTGGGCTCCATGCACCCTCATTTAGCTTTGGTCTTCCAGCCCAAGTCCTAGGCTCTTCCTCTACAGATTGGCGGGTGTACCTGGAGCTGGGACAGTTTGCTTCCCTCTGACCCCTGCTTTCACGATATGCTTTCATTTGGGATGGGGAGAATAGACTAGCTGAGTGCCTGGGGGGTTGTATATGGGGGAATCCAGGTTGATGGATGTGGGATGTTACAGGGAGAGAAGTCTGAGGGCAGCCGGGCAGTGGTGGAAGTGTCTGTGGTGTGGGTGGGGGTGGGGGGGAGGAGAAGGGTAAGAGATTATTTGGCAAGAAAGTTTAGGGGACAGTCAGAGATGTGGGGGTGAAGTGTAGGAATGTTTTTCAGGTGGGTTGAGGCCATCAGGGCATCTGAATACTGGTGTGTGTGTGTCCATGTGTACTAGGAGGAAGGTGTGGGGAGCAGTGTGAGGATGGGTAATGGACAGCCACATGTTGGGGAGGGTGTATATTGGGGACAAGGCTGAGTCAGACACGCGTGGGAAGCAGTGTGTTTATGGGGAGAGCAGGTGCTGGAGGAGTGTATAGAGGGGAGAAGGCTGAAAGAGGAGTGTGTATTCGGGGACAAGCCTGGGGAGCAGTCGGGAGTGGTGGAACTGTATGTTTGGGCTACAGTGGAGATGTGGATCAAGTCCATAATATTGGTCCAGGGAGGAGCTTAGTGGCCCCAACTTCCGTGTCACCCCCACTACCTGCAGAGGAAGAGGCTTAGGGCTGAAAGACCATGGCAAAGTGTGGGTGGATGGAGTCTAAGTTGTAAGTGAGCACAACATGCAAGTGTTCCACATGTTTACTGCTTACATAGCACGCAAGGTGGGAGCCTTAACTTACAATTTCCATGCTTTCCAAAGAATGAGTGAATTTGTAAGTGCCTTAACTCTTCTCTCCAACTGGAGTGGTTTTTTAATTATATATATTTTGGGGCATGTATGTGTTGTCCGGCATGCCCATGAATGTGTGTGTGTGCTGTTTGTACAGGGTGTGTTTGTGTTTCTGGCATGTATGAGCATGTGTATTATGATATGGGCCACTTGGAAAATTAGTACAAGTTCCACTGGCAGCTAGATAAGAGCTTGGTTGTGGGGTGGGGTGGGGGGTGTTAGGGTTAGGGTTCATGGAGCGATCCTCTGTCCTTGTGTGCCTGCCCTCATCTCTACTCCCTTTTTCCAGAGCTCAGTCTTTCAGTTCTTGAGAGTAGGGACTGGATCCAGGGACAGGAAAGGGAGCCAATTAAGAACAGCTGTAGGCTTGATTTGTTCATGGTGCAGGGTGTCCCGCACCCCTGGTTGATGGCAAGTGTATGTGCTGTTGGCACAGGGGGTTTGTGTGAGTGTGGAGGCAGGGATTCTGACATGCATGTAAATGCTTTATTGTCTATTTACAGCAAGAGTGGAAAACACCATTTAAAAGCTACTGGGCGAGAGGGGAAGGGTAGTAAATAAATATAAGTGACTACTGGGAGGAAAAATAGAGCAAGGGTTGGAGGCAGGGATACTTAAGACGTGTGCTCAGGAAGAGGCGAGTCCCGACGATGGTTCTGTGCCATGGATCAGCCCCCTATCCATGCATGCATGCCCTCAGCTCTGCTTCCTTCCTGTGAGCTCGGGCTTTGGAGGGAAGGAAGAGGAGTCAGATGTAGGAACTGGAAAGGGACCACATAAACTAGCTAGGGGCTGCACTTGATCCCTGGGCCTGAGGTTCCCCACCCCTGCCTTACAGTAGGTGTGCTGTCTTTGTACAGGTGGAGTGTATACATATTCTGCCAGTGGCCTGAAGGTTTGCATGTTCTTACCAAGAGAAGCTCTTCCAATAAAAGATCTTTCAGAAATGAGATTGTTTCCATTGCAGACCGACATGCAACAATCCATTGTATTTGAAATGTTTTAATTGTGTTTAGAGATATTTTACATGTATTGTTTTATTGCTGTAAGCCGCCCCAAGCTGTTTTTAGGAGGGGCGGGGTAGAAATCTAGTAAATAAATATAAACCACCCTCTCTCTCTCCATCGCTGATAAATGGCAGAGTGATAAATGTCTATGTATGTTTGTACCATGTTTGGCTAGACTGTGGATGTACGTTTGGCAGTGTGTAAATCTGTTTATGGCATGCAGGGTGCAGATTTGCAATGGAGGTGTGTGCTTGGCCAGTGTGTACATGGGTGTGCGGTGGGGGAGGGGAGGCAGGCCTGCTGCATGCAGAGGGACTCCCTCCCCAGCTCAGGGTGATGGGTTTGTACCATCCATTTGCAGCAGCCTCCACTTCCCTCCCACCCATTCCTTCCTTGCTGGGTGAACAAATGGGTGGTTGTGAGAACACCTGCGAGGGGTTGTGTCTATAATGAGGAGAGCAGGCATCCTCGCACTTGATGAAAATGCAGGAGGTCATTAGCCCAAAGCATGAGGGAATCCTAGCAGCTAGGGCTGCAAGATGGGAAGTGGCATCAAAATGGGTACTGGGGTGGGATCAGGAAAAGTCTTTGCAGGATTAGCTCGTCAAAGCAGTCTCTACAGGGAATGAGCTACACCAATGTCGCTTAGTTCACATGCAGTTGAGCTGGTCATTAATACAGGTCTACAGTCTCTCCAGGAGGTTACTCAGTCAGTCTCTGTGGGCCAGGCACCATTCTTCCTGCCATCTGCCCTCCCTCCCAGATGATACGCACCCTCCAATCAACCCAGGCCACAGTCTCTCGGCAGGGCTTCTCCTGGCTGAGGCAGAGCTCTCCACCAGCTCCTACCTCCTCACAGGCCTCCCTGACTCAGCCTTCCTTACTCTGGCTTCAGCCAAGCCCAGCTGCCCTGAAGACTCACCTTTGTCACCGCCCCAAGATGCACTTCCTTAAAGGGCCAGATGCCCACAGGGAGTCTGCAGCTACCTGACTTAGTCCCCCATGGGTAATATACCCACGTTTTGTAGTACTGTGTCGGGTACACGATGGGCTGTACCTGGTCCCCGACTGGGTACCCAACTCTCCCCACCCCCAGTAATTTCCATTACCAGTTTACTACTTTTCAGGTTACCACTTGGTAAATAGGGACAGGAACCTGAACAACTGAAATGGAAACTCAAATCAGGACCAGAAGTCGATGTTCTGGGACATCAGGAATCGGGTGACCGTTTGGTACCCAAAACTTGCATATCCATTTAGGTGCTGGAAATTTGACAAGTCTCCCCATTTCTGTGGGTTCTTTTCCTCGTGCGAATTGCCAGCATTACTGCCAGCAGCTTGGAAAAGTCAGTGTGCCCTGGGGTGCAGTTTCCCATCAGGCAGAGGGATGAGTTGGGACATGGTCACACTAAATGCACTTTCACCTGCAAGGAAAAGCCTTTTCCAAGGTGTTTTACCAAGGGGTTAAGACATTCCCACGTGGTCGCTTGGACCCTAGGGGATAATGAATGCCTATCCCATGTGACAGAAGAAGGCTGGACACAGGAAATGGGTGAGACGGGAATGAAGTCCCCCATGTTGGTTTTTTGTTGTTGGCCCCTTTCCAGTTTCTGGTCTGGGAATCCAGCCCGACAGCCCTGGTTCCCCAAGCACTGAAAACTGAGCTTGGGGGAAGTGGATGGATCCATAATGAGAATCTTCACTTCCTTCTGCCATCTAGACTTCACCTCTTAAACACGAATTCCTATTCAATAGATGGAACTTGTACCAATTTTCAAAGTGGCCCATGACCAGGAAAAGGTTTACCCCGCTGCCCCCCGCCAATCTTATTCTAAAGGGGGAATCTGGGGCAGCATGACATATTTATCCCCTGGGGGCAAAAATACCCCACACTTGCAGATCCAGGCTAGCTAACTGTCATTAGATCAGGCCCTCTGAGCCTTTCTCCAAAGTAACTCTGGGACAACTCATCTTGATTGGGAGATTGAAGTGATGGGGAATCCTCCTCCTCCCCTCCTTGGGCAGCCTTGCTCACTGGCTAATCCCTGTGCTCTGTTGCCCTTTTAGGACATCGTCACCTGCACACACATGCACAACATCCCCAAAGGAAAGTTGGTTACCGTGTGTCTGTGTGTACACAAAAAAGCCCTGAGGTAGAAATCTACCCCAATGCATTTTACCATGGGATAGACTTGTACCTTGCCCTGGGGTAGAAATCTACCTATCACATTTCATATTAGTTTGCACATTTAAGCAATGTAAATGCCAAAGGACTGGTGTAGCAATCTACCCCAAGATTTGTTTTTGTTTTGGGTTTTCTCAACACAGCAGAAGAGGGTTCAAGGACAGTTTTCAGAAGAATGAGGGCTAGATTTGATTACCACACAACTCCCCATATCTGGATGATTTTTTAAATTGAATTCAAGCTTCATGAATTCCTGTATGAACTACCCACAAATGGGCATATTCACTAAAATTTCTGGTACCCTGAATCAACCCACAACATTTTTGTGCTAATTTCATAACTAATTCAATGTCTTATTTGGGTAACTAAATGACCCAGAATGCTAACTTGCTGTCCATGAAGATCAACTTCTGGTGCTGTGTTTTGTTGGGTTTTTTTTTTTTAGTTTCCATCCGGGTCTCTTCCCCCCCCCCCCCCCCCCCCCCCCCCCCCCCCCCCCCCCCCCCCCCCCCCCCCAGTCCCGGCGGCAGCTTTCTCTCCTCCCACCTTTTCTGTGCAGCCCTCGGAACTTATACGACTTCTCAGACACACACACACACTTCCCTGAGGGAAAGCGCCCCCCCGCCCCTCCTGATTTGGGCCTTTCTCACACAAGACTCCCCCACCCATCTCCACACAGTTTTGCTATGTGGAGATAGGTGGAGGCACCCATGGGAATGCTGTGGCAGATGGGTGGGGGTGCATATGTGCACCCACCTTGCACCCATCTCTACCCATGCACGGAGCAATGGGCTCCAGTGCCAGTTGCTCTGTGGGTAGAGATGGGTGTATGACTTTGGAAATGGGCACACACCCATCCCCCCACCATGGCCCATTGAAAAGGGGCCTTGGAGGACTCCTTTCCCTAACACTGCATAGTCTAGCAACAGTGTGGTTGCTGTGTTGGTCTCGCATGGACCTAAAGTGGTTCAGATGATCTTTTACTGGACCAACTTTTGTTAGTGAGGATATACAACATTTTTGAGCCACTGAAGAGCATTGTGTGGCTTGAAAGGTTGCATAATATCAACAGAGGTTGGTCCAACAAAAGACATCATCCGAGCTATTTTGTCTCTCCACATAGGTATTTAAGGGCCACCACCTGGTGTACTGAAGGAAGAGTTAGATTCTCTGGTAGGCAGCCACACAGAAAAGCATGAATAATATGTAAAGATATATTAAAAGACCAGACAGGCATCTCTCGAGGATGCTTTAGGTAGGACATCCTGCTTCTGAACATCTGGAGTTGGGATTAGATGACCCCTGACTTCCCAGTCTATAAAATGTATTAAAAATTTGTGGTTCTATAAATACTGCATTTCATTGTAAACATGTGCAGGTTTTTGTTGTCATTTTTTGTTTGTTTGGGTTGAAAGTTATTTCAGTTTTTACTTCAGGATCAAAATGGAGTGTAGACTTTGGTTGCATGTATGCTTAAAGTTGAATTACTACCTTACAGGGGGTTTGATACATCTTTAACTGAAAATTTAAAAAACAAAACACAACCACCCAGTTCTGTTAGTAATCAAGTCCTAGCATAAATGCTTCTAAGCTTAAACTATCCTTCCAAGGAGAAACAAATATGGAGGACAAGGCTTAATGATCAGAATGTCCCTTTAAAAAAAAAAGAAAAGAAAAAAAATTCCCAAGGGGGGAAGTTGGCTTCTTTCCTACATAAAGTGAATGTCTGGATAAGGCTTCTTGATCTGGATAAGCAGAATTCTGGACCACGATAACTTGAATTTTGAAGGTGTGTAGACTATACCTGCCCAGGTAAAAAAATATCTGAGCTGGTGATGACACACACATGGAGAGCTATGCCCTGTGGTCTACTCTGACTCCCTGCTTCTGAGAGGTGGGAAAGGAACTAGAGATAGTATTGTCAAATGAAGTTTCTAACTTAACCTGAGCATCTGGTGTCTCCATCTCCAGATCAATTTCTTTAAGGTCTGCTTAAGTAGAAGTAGTGATTAGATGAGAAGTAGGTTTCCCATAAGTAGAATTTCTAATAAGTTGAACTTGTTTATATGGCTGAGAAATTCAACTTAAGGAGACTCCACTGTATCCAGTGAGAATTGGGAGGTTAGTCTTATTTTTCTTTTCTTATTTCTGAACTAATTGTGTGTGAGTGGGTATGAAGGTGCAAAAATGGAACAGCAGCATGTACATAAACTGAGATGAAATCATTCAGATTAAATTAGTGCTGATCAAATAAGTGCTTTTAAATCTGCATTTCCATGTGAATATGAGTGAATAGTCATACTAGAGCTTGGACTGTTTATGCTTATCAAAACCATGGTATCCTATTCAAATCAACCATTTTGAGTGCACTTTGGTACCCAAAGTGGTGTCTGTGTATATCGGATTGAGCAAAATACTGTTTTCAAACTGGTTTTGTTTTTTTAAAAACGTCCGGTACTGGATTCTGGAAAGTGGGGGTGAGTTCTAAGTACTCAAACCAGAAACCCAATATATCAAGTTTCGAGATGCCCCAAGAGTATTTCAGTGCTGATCAGATACTAGAAAATGTGGGTATGTATTCTCTCTGTAATAGGTGCCTGTTTCAGCTCTATTGGGATATTTCATTTTTAGTTGCCCCACTTTTTTCCCCTGGCGTTTTGTCATTTAGAATCTGAAATGGAAAAACCAACCCTGAAAGCCAAACCCGATCTCCACAAATTGTGGACAGATTGTAAAAAAAAATATCCAGGAATATAAGGGGGGGGGGAGAGGGGGAGTAAGTCAAGGGTTTGGAATAGCAGTCCTTGTTTTAGCTGGTTATCTATGGGAAGAAGATATGAGATTATGGAGTGTATAGGTGTGTGCCCCCCTTAAGTGTTGATCCTGCTGACTGATTTCAACCCAATTTGGCAGAGGGCTCAAAGATAAGCATGGTCCCCAAACTCCATAGTAGGTACATCTTTAGGGAAAATACGCCCCCTTTCCTAGCCAGAAATGGGCTTCCATTGGCATTCACGGTCTTCCCTTCTTGAGAGCAACTTCCTTCATTCCCGCTTGCTGCAAGGAACTGCTTGCTCCAACAAGCCTTGGCCAACATCTCCTGATGTTTCGAGAGAGAGGAGGGGAAGTGGACAGAAGGGTTAGTAGCTTTGGGAGGGTCAGGCCCGTTTGCCATGTCATCCTTGTGGATGTGCTAATCATCTGACTAGCCCATCCACAAGAATGACACGGCAAACACCTCGCCCAAGTCTATTCCAAGCCAAGAGACGGTCGCTTTACATACTGAATGAGACTCCAAAAGATTTTGGTGGTTTTCCGTACCCCTACAAAATTCCGTTCCCCTTGGATGGAGGGAGGCTAGGAAGGAAGAGACCCCCTTAGCCAGCGCACCCTTTCCCCAATACACTCGGGGAGTTTCCTTTGTGAACAAAAATTCAAACACGGTGTCTTCAGTGGTGTGTCCCGGGCTTCTAGGGAAGAGTTAGCCGTCGGTGTCCCCTACCTTCCAAGCATAAATCATGCTTTTCTCTGTATTTTGCCTGTATCCTTTCCGTCCCTCTCCCCGCAAGCTGCTCCGCTCTCGGAAGCGATGATTTCCCCCCTGGGCGCGATACAAGAAGGCCTCGGTGCCCTTTGATTAAAAGTAACTTCAGTCGGAGCGAATATGCTGCTGCTTATTCGGCTCCTTCCTGCCATGGCTCAGGCTAGGTGGGGGAGTGATCAATAGGGGCGGCCTGTAGGATCAGGTTGCGGGTGTTACACCCGCCTGTGGCCACAGCTTTTTTCCGCGGGGGGGTGGGTAAGGTCTCTGTAAAACGCCTTCCTGGAGAATGACCTCTTCTCTCCACCCCCACCCCACCCCTCTCCTTGTCTGGAGAAGGAAACGGAGGGTGAGACAAGACATGTGGCTAGCTCGGCTTGAACGTGTATCCGGCACCCGTACAGCCCTGTCTGCAACATGCAGAACCAAGGTTAAAACGGTGGAGTTAGCGTCATGTCGGTTTTCACCCGGGCTGGGCCCTTCTCCACCCCTACCCCCTTCCTCCCTCGTGTGTCAAAGGCCAGTTCCTGGAGCGTATCCCACTCGGCCCGGGCCCGGCCTTGAACTTGACCTCCTCATCGGTTCCCTCCTAGCCAGGGAATACTTGGGAGAGGGTGTGTGTGTGTATTAGCCTCTGGTTGTAAAAGACAGGATTATGTTTAATTGTCACACACTCTTGGAAACCAATAGCCGCGGGGTTTGAATTTGGGGAGGAAGGGGCGTGCCAGGGGAAATGCCCTCGCATTAACTCCTCAAAGTGCATGGAAATGAAGTTTGGAAAGTTGTGCTTGTGTGGGAGCGTGCGCTCTTGGAGGCTCTCTTAAAACGCAACTCCCGATCACCGCTGTTTCTTTTAGACTGGTCTTTTAACGCGCACAAATACGAGGGGGGAGGCGAAGAGCTAGACATTTCCACCAGCTGCAAAACCGCGCTTGCAAGTCCACGTCCACCCCCCATTTCCAAAGCGGGATCAAGCAGTTAAGGTTTTGAAAAAAACGCACTGGGGTGTGTGTAAATAAATTTAAAAATATCCCAGGCTTTCAGAGCAGAATTGGGGGCGATCAGGTGAGCAGGACATGCACTCATGACTTCCGCGACGCCTCTCCATTTCCAGTGGGGACCCCCACCCCTGTCTGCTCCGTACCAAAGTGCAGCGCGTGGGTAGCTGAGGGGAAGTTGCCCGGCCAGAGCCGGTTGCTCATTCTGCAATGAGTTATGACTCTGCCAAGGCAAAGGTCATTAGAAAGGAGAAGGACTCCCATCAACTCGGCCCTGCTCGCCTGCCAGCCCAGCAGAGATTATCATTATTGGCTTATTAATACACGATAATTTTGAATTATACCCGGCCATAAATAGGAGGGGGGGGGGGAAGGAGGGGAAAGAGTTGGCTCTTCGCTTTAAATATTTTATGAATCTCTTAGCGAACATTTCCAGGAGCCCTAGCTCATTAGAGGCACCGGCCTCGCTGCTCCGCTCCCAGCGCCTTTTATTAATATTGGATTAATTCTAATGATTGTTTTTAGTCCTAAAGAGCAATTGGAGATAATTTGGCATCCTCTAAAATTCATCCAGGTGTAAAACTCTTTCCCCTAAGGGTAAAATCCTGGGTGGTGCTCAGAGGCTACTACATGCGTACAGCCTTCTGCATAGTGACTGTGGTCGCACTACAGTCTGCGTAGCCCGAGCACAGTATGGTGTGCGTGTATACATATTGTATGTATAAAACAGGAGAGAACGGACTTCTCTATATAAACTTGGAGTATTATACATCGAAGTATACCATACTGTGATAATGTAGTATATGCATGCGTTGTATTATGCAGTAGTATGTATAGTACATTGTACGCACACAAACACGGTTGATGACAAATGCTAAAACCAAAAATTCTGAACAAAAACACCCCACAATTAGATTTTCCCTTAAATGCATTCCTCTTGCCTTGCGGCTGCACTTCAAATCCGGAGACTCAGCAATCCGAGAGAATTTGGAGATTTTTCAGACTTTTCACAAACTATGACCATGAAGGGAAATATCTGTTACCTTTTTTTATCCAAAACCTTTTACTTAGACACCCCCCCCTAAAAAATAAATCCCTGTCGATGCAATGTAATTTAACTAATGGGGGGGGGGAAGCACATTGGGCAACACTGATAATCCTTTCGCTTTAATATTAAGGATCAGAGCCCTCTTTCCTCTCTTTCCCCCCCCCCTTTCTGTTTTATTTAAATGGGTTTTTTTGGTAGAAATCTGATTTAAATACGCTCCCTCAACTCAAAACTCTGCCAAAATACAAATAAAAATATGTTCTTACGAGGAGGGAAAAAATAAAATACAATAAATGGGAGAGAAACTTAAATCAGGTTTTGAATTACGCCTCAGAGCCATCGCTTCTGTTTTGTTTTTTAAAAGGATTTTATTTATTTTAAACAATACAAGAGCAAACCCCCTCTTCGCTGCCACATACTTTAGAGGCCTCTCCCAAAAGGAGACAACAATGTCACTAAAACTTCGGGCAGATGAATTTCGGTTAATCGCGGGGCGCGTTCCGAGGGTTATGCTAACCCAGTAAGCCCGTGAATGTGCTGTCTTTTATATATTGCATTGTAATGTGTTACATACATACATACATACACACACGACACTGGGCAGCTCCCTTTTTTCTTTTTAATGCGCTTAAACAACCCCGTTTCCTCTCTCGTTGACTTCCCGAGCGAACTTATTTCTTCAAAATGGTCAGTATCTTTTCCCAAGCCACGGTACCTGCTTCAAGAGATGAATCTCACCGGTGCGATCACCTTCTCCTTGGCTGCAGGGGCCCGGGTCTCTTGAAGGACAGAGCAAGGAGAGATTAGGGGAACCGTGTGGGGGGGGGGG
>QEPC01003896.1:1164215-1220058 GCA_003113815.1 Sphenodon punctatus | reverse complement strand
CCCCCCCCCCGCCCCCCAGCCACGCCGGACTCCCAGCGTCCTTTCTGGGAATTGTTTTTTGGGGGCGGGGGAGAGCTTATTGACCCCCACAGTTAAAGCGTGGGCGAAGGGTAGGGGGGAATCTCCCAGCCCAGCGAGAGAGGAGGCGTTGAGAGAGAGAAAATTGCGGAGTTGGTAAATTCTCCCTCTTCCAGTCTGGGCTTTTGCAAAGGCTCCTGGAGGAACAAGGAATGTTTTCTCCCCCCCCCCCCCCTTCCTTCCTTGTTTACAGCTACAGAAGGCAAAAGAGTCATAAATCTTAGGAGCCCATCGAGACAAGCGCATCTGTATGCATCGTTAGAAGCAGCTAATACCTAAAGCTATTAGCAAAGGCAGGCAGACTTCGGTTTCCGGTGCGCATTAACTTACAGTTAAATTCGGGAGGAAAGGGCATTGCGAATTAACATAAACTACATCCATCATATTGTTTGTCATCTTAGATTAGCCAGTCAGAGATGCGTGTGTGTGTGTGTGTGTTCGCGCGCGCGCGTGAAACTTTTCCTCGAGCCTGGCAGGGCTGTGTTAATTTCAGGCGAAGGGGTTGCAGTTTTTTGCAAATGTGTCATAAATCACTCTCTCTCCCTCCACACAGGAGCGCGCACAGTACAGCGGCACCGTAGTCTGGGGTGAATGGGGGTGGGTGGGGAGAGTCTCTTTGAGAACCATCGAAATGTTGTTGTTAGACCCTTTGGCGGAATGGGCCAAATCCTGTAGCAAGAAGTAAGCTCCGCAGTGCGGGGTGGGGAGTAGCAAATTGGTGTAACAGCCTGTCCCTCCCTCCCCGATCCATTCTGCCCCCCCTAATCCTAATCTTCACGGGGGCGAGAATCTCCCCCTCTTCCCCCCCCCCCCAAGCATTCGCTGGGGGCGCAGAACTTCTCCGTGCGCTGTTTCTGCTTCGCCCGTGAAAGCGTTAAAGGCGCCGGGCGAGGCCTGGCCTGGCACTCCCTCCCTAGCTCGCAGGGAGCTGCGGCAGCGGCAGAGGCTTTTGTGGCCGTGATTTATAGCTCCAATCTTGGTTCACCCAGAGTTCACATGGATTTGCTGCTCCTGAGAGGTAAAAGATGGTCTCGCTTGACAAGTGTGACTAGTGGAAGCGCAAGGCGCTCGCCCCCCCCCCCCCCTCCAGCGCAAAACGCTTTCTAATGGAGACTAAGGAAAGGGGGCAGCGATATCTATGGCATTATTACTATTGGGTACCAAAATGAGCCATCCAGGCATTTCTCTCTCGTTTTCTTTTTGTCTGGAGGATCTTTGCCAAATGCAGACTACCTCCTCCCCGCTCCGCAGACCCCTCCTTTGTTGCTAATGGGGTCTGCGTGTGGGGGGCTGGGCGAGGGCGGGTGTGATCTGAGAAGGATTAACCTGCCTAGCCTGGCGCGATTGGACTGCAGAATGCAATTCCCCTGTCCCGGCTACTCCTGCCTCTCACCACACCCACGGTTAACATGAAATTATTAAATTAGAAGTGCAAGCACAGGGATTGATTGATTTTTTTAAAGAAGCGTCAGCTGTAGCTTGCAAACAGCCCCCCCCCCCTTCACTATGCTTCCAGCCCCCGCCTGGATTTCCCTGTGCAATCACCCAGCTGGGCACGCGAGCAGCATGCAAAACGAAACAAAAATTCGCAGATCTAAGCGCTTCTCTGTAAATCCCGTTTAAGAATAGCCCCAGGCAGGTGTGCAGGAGCGGCTGGCACGTCTAGGGGCCCCGAGCTGAGCGCGGCCCAGGCGGGCATCCTCGAAGGCTTGTTGCCCAGAGTGGGGGGCCGGGACTGGAGTCCAGACCCAGTGGAGGGCAGCCGGGACAGGATTTCACCCCCGGGAAGAAAGGGGGGGTGTGGGGTGTTTCGTGTCTAGAGAAGAAACCCAGCTGCTGTTTGTAAGAAGCTTCCGAAGTGCAACCAGGGCGATTTCCCTCGGGTTTCTCCGACATGGGAGGAGTTTGCGTATGAGAGACCGACAAATCTCCCAAATTTCACTTCCAGAGAAGAGTGTAACTAGTACAGGTACCTTCAACACAGAAGGGAGGGAAAAAGTGAGGCGAAAGTAAGGAAAGATAGGTAAGGTAGGAGTGCTTGCATAATAAATGTATATTTTTCTCTAGTTCGTACATAATAGGCACGCAGCCAAAACGTATCCATCCTTTTTAGATACAGACTTTTGGTAAAATATATATACTCTCCTCCAGGTCCGCCGAGTGTCTCGGCGGGGCCACAATGGGGAGGGCCTTCTCAGTGGCTGCTGCACGACTGTGGAATTCCCTGCCACTGGTGGCTCGTTTGGCCCTGGATCTCCCCTCTTTTCCATGCAGTTGTAAAACTTGGATGTTCTGCCTGGCCTTTGGTGGGGAGTGGGTTAGGGTGGGTGATCTGGTATATTTTTACCCTCCCTTTTATGTGGTTTAGCTGAGAACGTTTTTATTTTGTTTTTATTGTGAGCTGCCTGTGGCAGGATGGGTGGGATAACAAATTTTTAAAAATTGAATATACAGTGGCTATATCCACAGTAGAGGAAATCTCTCACTCCAAGTAGATTAATTGTAAGATCTATCTACTGATCACTCACTTTTGTTTTTTATTACCCCCCCCCCCTTTCTAGGCTATAGAATATGCCATAGCGTCTACAACAGGAATGTATATGTTGATGCATGTCCTCCCCNCCCCCCCCCAAAAGGCCACATGCCCACATAGAAATAGCAGTGTATTCCACAGGGAAGATTTCTCCCAGGTTCAGGATGCATCTCCACAGCCTTCCTATCCTTGCTACAGAAATCCATCTGGAAATGACCTCCAAAAGTGCCGGTTGGTTCCTTTGAGAGGACAGGGCAGCAGAAAGGACTCCGAATAGCTACAGAGAGGAAGGGCTGCTTCTCTTGCTTGGTAGCACCTGTTTGGAGAAGGAAGGGAGGTTATTGGTGACAACGTAGGGTGGGGCTGCTCTGGAGTAAGTGACTTGGGGATCAGGGCCTGAGCCTGGCAATTCCTTCCCCTGCACTGAGGTCTGGAGTCTGAGGTTGGAGAGGAGGAATTAATGGCAAAGAGAGAAGCTTTGCTCCAAAGGGTCAGAAACGCAGATATTTCTCCTAATCAATTGACAGGACAGTCCTCTGCCCCACAGAGTTTTGGTGGTGGTGTGCACCCTAGGTCTGGAGGATTTCTGGGTTTTGATCTCCCAGGGAGGGTGAGGTTTTGACAAAAAATTGTTAGCCAAATTGGCAAAGAGAGCAAAGTGGATAAGGTAGAAATTGGGTTCTTCAGATGACTGGAGCGATTAGTTTTGGAGTCCTCCCATGAGACAAACTCTTCCCCAGGACAAAGTGCCATGGAAAGCCTTCCTTTCATCCTGCTTTTGAATCTGAAGGGCGAGCGGATCTTCAGACAGAAGCTGCGCAGCGTGATTTTTGAAGGATTGGACACATTTCTTAGCTGTGGCTCGTGTGGCAGTTGCTATCCAAGTGGGCCTCTGGATTCTGTGAGCGAGACTGGTCCCACTTCAGGAAGTGCTTGGAAGAGAAATGTTTGGAGGCATGGGGAAGCCCGATTGTTGGAGGAGTGGTGTGTAAAGGTCACCAACCTTGAGGGTGTGGAGGCCATGCAGTTGAGGGAGGTGCTGGGAGAGAGCTTGTGCACAAAGACTGGCAGGGCAAAAGTTTAAGTTTTGGCTTATGAGGGATGTTCCTGTACGGCTTGTACGAATCTCTTAATGTGTTAAGATTGCTTTCTTTTTTTCTTTATTACTTAACTACCGGACTGGGCTACAAACACTTCGACTACTCTGAATTTGCATCTATAGGAAAACTTGTATGCCGTTTATGCGCCGCCTTATGCCACATTGAGCGCCACTGGGTGTCTTCAGATGGATGGTGGCATCGCCTCACCCTTCACTTTTAAAGGGGGGGGGTAGGTGTGCAGACAGGGCAGGTGCTGGCTGGTCCGCTCCAGTGGCGTGCAGTGCTCCAGAGCATCCCGAAGGGAGCAGGAAGCCAAACCTGGGGCAGTGGCAAGAGGCCAGGCTCCTGTCTGACAGCTCTGCTCTCAGCCGGGGGTTGCCCGGGGCAATGCCATAGAGTTGCAGGTGGCAGCCAAGCGCAATGGATGATCTGCCTGCAACTCTAGGGAGGGGGGATGCCTCAAGGGTAGACCCAGCAGTGAGCACCCCTGCATCTCTCCTATCAGAGTCCAGGCCCTGAGAGAGCTGCTGGGAGCTGAGCCAGTGACCTCCATGGAGGAGGAATACAGCCTGAGAAGGTGAAACCCTGGTCTCATTGTCTTTTAGGGGTAGTTATACCTAGTGCTGAAACAAGAAAGCAATGTGTCTTCATGAGAATCTGCAAGCTTCTCCCCAACCCATATCCCATGTTCTCACCTGAGGTTGTCGTGCATCTTACGAGACTCTCAAAAATCTGTCCCTTCTCCCCCCCCCCCCCCCCCCCGCCATGCCCTGCATATGTGTAAAATGGTCACCACAGCCATTCTGTGCACGTGGGGTCCCCAGTGGCCAGTCTGTGCACGCACAGAGCAGGTTTTCAGGTTTTTCAAATCTTGCAAAATTCTTGCAAACCCCCAAACACTCTGCGCATGTGTGAAATGGCTGCTGTGACCCTTCTGCACATGTGCAGCTCCTAGTGGCCCTTTTGCACATGCACGAAGGTTTTTTTTTGGGGGGGGGGGGCATTTGAGGTCCTCAAGAACATCATTGAGAACATGGATTCTCGCAAGAAGGCCATTCCTGCTGAGATTCTCAACCAGGGCGGGAACTCATTTCGGCCCTAGTTAACAACAAGACGAGCCGCACAAGGCAAAGTAGCCCAGGGTGCAAATCTGGGGAGGTGCTGCAGAGAAGGGAGGCTCAGAACATCCTTTGCAGCCCCCCCTGGATTCCACTTCCACAGCAAAGAAAGGACCTGCTCCTGCTCCGAGTCCCTTCCAAGATGCTTGGAGAAAAAGTAAAAGGTTTGGCTGATTTTTCTCTTTTTTTTGGTAAGACTTTCCTCAAATTAAATGACTAGCAAATTATCTTGCCAATTATATCTCCTCTCCAGTGGATGGTGAGGCTAAGAAAGCAAAGTTACAAAGTAAATGCAGGGGGGGTGGGGTGGGGGGGTTGTTTTTATTTTTTTGTAGGCCAGCACCAGTGGACTAGAAATTGTGAATGGCATCGGGGTATTTCCCATCCAATCCACTCACCAGAGAGTAGAGCCGCTTCAGAGCAAATGGTCACACCGGGTGCTTTTAGCCGGACCACAGCTCCAGTTCTGCCCACGCTAGCCTGCTTCACCCTCCAGATGTGGAAGCAGAGCAGCATGCACCTGCTATGGGGCAACCCCGCTTGCAGTCACTCTACAACATCCCAGAGCACTGCCTGCGGCGCGTGCTGGCCAAACCCAGCTGTGGTCCGCCTACTCGGCAGACCAGTGACATTAACTTGGACAACACTATAGAGTAGCGGATGCCAGCCTAGAGTGTCAGACAATTCATCCACAGCTTTATGGTGTGTGTGTGTGCGCCAGGTGAGTGCACCATGGGCTGTAGAAACAGCTTGGGCCCATCTAAAACAGACCCAGATGGGGATGCAAGTGGGCGGACGTGGGGGTGTCTTCTTCCCCCCCCCCCCCCCCCCCAGGAACAGCTCTGGGGGTAGGCCGCCTCCACATCCATCTGTTTACGTGCACAATCACAGAAGGGAATCCAGATAAGACAGAGGTGATGCTAGTAGGAGAGACTTCCCCCATTATTGGGGATGTCCATCCTCCTTTGGTTCCATCTGTGCGGCGCCTAAGGGTGGTCCTGGACTCGCAGCTATGCCTGGATTCTCGGGTGTTGGCTGTGGTCAGGGGTGCCTTTCACCAATTAAATCTGGTGAAACTGCTCCGCCCATGTGTTTTGGATTCTGATCTTGCCACTATCCTCAATGCACTCATCACCTCAAGGCTAGACTACTGCAACGCGCTCTACGTGGGGCTGCCTCTGGAGACGGTTCGGACGCTGCAGCTAGTGCAGAATGTGGCGGCCCGTCTCCTTTCAGAGTCGGGCCGCGGGGAGCACATCACACCGGTGCTCCAAGCATGGCACTGGCTGCCTACTGTCCTCCAGGCCCAATTCATGGTGCTGGTATTGACGTTTTTAAAGCCCTTCACAGTCTAGGCCCTACTTACCTGAGTGATCGCCTCAGCCCCTGCAGTCATTCAAGGCTGCCCTCTTGGAAATCTCGAGTTATCAACGGGTTTGGACGGAGAGGAGGGTTTTCTCGGCATTGCGCCATCACTCTGGAATTTCCTCCCGGTGGACGTTCGCCTCAGTTCGAATCTTCTCGCCTTCTGACAAAATTGTAAGACCTGGCATTTCTGCCAGGCATTTGGCAGGGGAGGGTGGGATGGGTATGTCGGGGTAACCTGGGTGTGGGGGGAGGTTGCACTGTGGGCTTTATTTTGTGCATGATTAGCATTTTAATGTTTTGTTTTATATTTTTATATATACACTGTCCTTGTTATGAATTTTGTGAGCTGCCGAGTCGCTTGAAGCAAGAGGGGCAGGGTAAAAATGTACATATAAATCTTTATCCTGCTGCGCCACTATTCCTATGGTCTGTTTACCCTTATCCTTGCCACATGCACCTGTCTGCTGTCATTCTCATCGTAACCAAGCCAAGTACGTGCACTTGAGACCTCGCATCTTCATGAATGTTAGACCCCTTGTCTCTCCCTCTGTTCCCCTTCCTAAGTCTCTCCCCCAGCTCCTGTCTCTCAGATTGTAAGCCCTAGTGGCAGGGACCGTGTCTATTTTATTACTTTGTAAAGTGCCAGGTACACTGCTGGTGCTATATAAATGTTTGTTACTAATAATAATAAGTTCAGCCCACACCATGGTTGCACTGGGATGGTTTCATTTCCATCCTTTAAAACAAATGTGGGAACCCCCTGGACCATTGGGGGTTCAGGAGGGGTGATGGTATTGGGTGAGTATGTTGGGGTCATGGTAGGGTTGGGGGGGGAGGGCTTTTGTATTTTTATGATCTGTAAGCTGCGTTGGGGAATGGTAGCATATAAATATAAAATATGCTCCCTCCCTTGCTTTCATCCAGGGTTCCCTTCTCCCCAGTCACTAAGCTATGCATGTGCACCTGTGATGCCTCAGCTTCCTGACTGTCTCCCTGTCTTCCCCTAAGCTCCTCTCTCCCTTGTCTTGCCTGGATTGTAAAACTCTTGGGGCAGGGACCTGTCTCTAATTCAGGATTGTTCAGTGCCATATAAAGACACGAACCACAGTAAGCCTGAGCCTGTTTGTCTTCTGAATGAGAGCTATTTATTTATTTTTATAAATTTGTACTCCGCCCCTCCTGTGAACAGCCCGGGGCGGCTTCCTACAATAAAAAACAATACAACAAAATAAATTTAAAATCTACAGTAACAATATAAATTATTAAAACAGGGCTACAGGCCTTCATAATTTATAAATAGTTAATAAATCAGGTGGGGGAGCTAAAAAATCCCCCCTTACCCGCCCTCCCCAAAGGCCTGGGCGAACAGCTAGGTTTTACAACTTCGCCGGAATGTCAACAGGCTGGAAGCCAGGCGAGCTTCCTCCGGAAGGGAGTTCCAAAGGCACGGCCCAGCCACTGAGAATGCCCTCTCCATTGTGGTCCCCCGCTTAACATGGGGGACCTCCAAGAAGGCACCCCCGGTGGACCGAAGGAGCCGTTCTGGGGTGCGGAGGGCGAGGCGGTCCCTGAGGTATGAGGGGCCCAGACCATGAAGGACTTTGTAAATCAACAACAAAACCTTAAACCTGGCTCAGCACGCTATCGGCAACCAGATGCAAGGTCTTTTTTGTTTGGCAGGCAGGGATTGGGCAGAGGGGCTTGGGGAGGAAAACGGGTGGATGGCAGGGTGGGGTTTTAAGGGACTTTGATGTGCGACTGTGTATTTTTTTAAAATTTTTTAACTTCAATGCTCTGAGCTGCCCTGAGTCTTCAGAGAAGTGTGGGCTAAAAATGTAAAGATAAAATATAAAAAGTAAACTTTTCCCACCTACCTTTTAAGGTGTGCAAAGGTGCACATACAGGGTTGCCCTCCCCTCCATATCCTCCCCTCCCCACCCCTAAGGACAGGGTAGCCTGGGGTGAGGGCCCCAGGGCCCCACTATTTTCACAAGGGTCAGTTTTGGGGGACCCCATTCTTTTCTAGTGGGCTTCCAAACACAATCCCTGGGGCCTCATGCAGGGTGCTAGGAGGGGGGGTGGGGACAGATCAATGGGAGTGGGGCCCTACATTTTTGGGTACCAAACCCTTTGCACTAACGAATGGCCTACTGTGCTCCTTCCCACCCCTGAACTAGTTAATCTAGCAGCGCCCCTACTGGATATATTTGGAATGTCCCCTCTTGCTAAAGTCCCACCTGCATTTAGCTTTTTACGGGAGTTATAAATCAGGGACAGCTGGTGCATATGGGCACTGAATGCAGTGACACCCCCCCCCATTGTTCCCATGGCACCCCCAGCCTGCACCCACATCCCTGAAACCTTTTTACCTTGCTTTTGGTACTGCCGCACCTGTGGCCTGGTGCCCTGAAGAGTCTGGAGTGAACACCCAGAGCATCACAGCCAGAACTTGTGGCAATGGGTTCCAGTTGGAAACCAGCAGCCATTAGAATCCTGCCTCCCAGGCAGTCCTGCTCCTGACTGCTTCCCCTTCCCCCTCCCTTCTGGCCCTGGCTGGCTGTGATGTGAGGTGGGTCACTCTCCAGAGTGAATACCCAATGCATCCTAGCCAGGAGGTGTGGTGAGCAGCAGGCAATGGGAGGCCAGCAGCCATTAGAATCAATAGCCTGGCAGGGCACTTTGGGGGGGAAAAAAACACCTCCCAGGGCAGACCCTCTGGCTTCTCCTCCTCCCCGCCCTTCAGTGGGTGGAGCCAGACTGCAGTTTTCAGTGAACCTAGTTTCCTGCGCATGGGCGTGGCTGCAGCTGCCTGCTCCTGTCTGGTAAATTTCAGGGCCCTTGGGCTCCACTTAATAAAACATTTGGCTTTTCTTCCTCTGAGCAGATTGGAAGCCTGCAGTGGGGAGGGCAGACGGGGGGGGAGTTGTGTGTTTTAAGATAAAATTGTGTCCCCTGCTTGCCCCCAGGTGCACTATGGGGGCTTGATTCTAACATGTGGCTGCTTAAGTGAATAAAAGAGAAGGTGGTTGTTTTGCCTTGCTTGTGTTTCCCCTGGGCAGATTAGGGTGAGGATGAAGGGATCTTTTGCTTCCTGCCCCAATGTACACTGGACTTGGTTCTGCTTATTTATTATAGGTGTTTCCATTGCTCTATTCCATCCCCTCCTGCTCACAGAGCAGCTTGGGGAGGCTTGCAAAATGCATAAATAAAAACCCACACTATCATTAAGCATTAAAATGCTAAAAATAAACTAAAAGGGCAGGCATCCCCCTCCCCAACTGACCCTACCTGTCTCCCTCTCCAAAGGGCCATCAGAATAGCTAGGTCTTACACGGTCTATGGAAAGAGGGGAGGTCTGGAGCCGGGTGGGCCGCTTCGGTGGCTGCTCCCAGGCTGTGGAACTCCCGACAAACGCCCTCCCCATAGCCGCCCCCTGGGGAACTTGGAGTTGGGTGTCCCTGGCTGACCGCAGGGCTGCAATGCAATCCAGGGCCTGAGGTGGCAGATAAGCTGGGTCCAGGCCATTGAGGGTGTGTTAGGTCATTACCAGCACCTTGAGTTGGTCCGGGAAGATAATAGGCAGGCAGTGCAGGGAAAGGAGCACCGGTGTAATGTGCCTGCGATGATCCGTCCCCGTTAAGAGACGGGCCGCCGCATTCTGCACCAGCTGCAGCCTCCGGACCGTCCCCAAGGGCAGCCCCACGTTGAGTGCGTTACAGTAGTCTGGTCTAGAGGTAATAAAGGCCTGGATGATGGTGGCCAGATCCAAGTCCGAAGCATACGGCCGCAGCCGTCGTACCAGATGTAAATGGCAAAATGCTCCCCTTGCCATGGATTCCACCTGGAGAGCCAGGCAGAGCTGTGAGTCGAGGAACACCCCCAGACTGCAGACCCTGTGTGGCCAAAAGGAGGTCAGATCCCTATCGACGGGGGCCACCACCACCACCCCAGCCCCACCCACCAACATCACCTCCATCTTGTCGGATTCCGCTTCAGACGGCTCACCCGCCTCCAGTCCCCCACAGCTGCGAAGCACTGGATAAGCACAGATTGATAGGTCCGGGTCTGCGGAAAAAGAGGTGGAGTCGTGTCATCGGCGTACTGATAACCCGCGCCGAGCCCTCTCATGAACTCCCCGAAACGCAGCATATACACCTTGAACAGGAGGGGGGAGAGAATAGAACCCTGTGGCACGCCACGCATGAGGTCCCAGGGAGATGAAGTACATTCCCCGAGAGCCACCCGCTGAGTTCTTGCAGCCAGGAATGAGTGGAACCATTCAAGAACAAATCCACCCACCCAACTGGGTCCTGTAGCCGAGCCACGAACTTCTCATGGTCAACGGTATCAAATGCAGCCACCAGATCTAATAGAATTAAAATAGAAGGGACTTTGCCATGGATCTGCTGCCACCCCCTATCATTGTGTGCCCTCATCGCTGCTCCCTTACCCCGAGTTCGGTCTTTTAGTATTTGGGGGTAGGAAGTGGATCCAGGAGCTGGAAGAGAGCATAAAACCTCACCATTGGCCACATTTGGCTCCAGAGCCTGAGGTTACTGAGCAGATTTGAGTGGGTGAGATTTGTTTGTAGTGGCTCCATCATGGGCTGGACTTTGGGGTTGGTTGTTTGCTCTAAAATTACAGGTGTGGGGTTTTTTGTTGTGTGGCTTTTTTAAGTTTGCCTGTCTTGGTGTTTATGGATTTGGGGACCCCCTGGGAATGTAACTCCTTGTTGGGATTAATTTCCCCTGGAATGCAAGTCCATTGTATAGGGCCATCAGCTACACCTGAGTTTGTCTGCCAACCCCATGTCTTATAACAATGGCTTGCGTTGGGCCATGCTGAGTGGGACAGCTTTCAGTCTGTCCGAATAGAGAGCAAGATTGTATGCTGGACTTTGGGGGCAGAAGGCTACAGAGAGAGCCTTTTTGGGAGCCCTCGTGATGCTGGACTTGGAGGAAGTAGGACATTTGTAAATAAATGGGCTATTGTACTACACAGTAAGTTTCTCTCTCCTGTCAAAGGGACACTGACACAGCAAGGCTGCCCCTGGTAATTCCCACCCCCAGGGAAGTGGGGTGAGCAACATAAGGGTGTTGAAAATCTATAAGTGAGGATAGTTGTGATAAGCCTGTGATTTTGGTCTTTCACAAAGAAAGCAAGTTTCCCTAAAGCTGTGGAGAGAAGCTTTAAAGCATGACTGTAGTGTTTGGCTGAGAAACTGAGGGCAAATGGAAAGAACCCCAGGTTAATAATTGCTTTAAGCGCGGAGTCTGACTGGCTAGTTGGTTTGTTTGAAAGCTGGGCTAGCTGTTAAGGTACTCCTGCCATTGAACACATTGCCTGCTGGTGTCTATTGGAGACAGGTCCCTGCCAGTGGGCTTACAATCTAAGAAGGACGAGGGTGAGGGGAATACAGGGAGACACACACTCTCCCATTTTTTACAGATGGGGAACTGAGGGTATAAAATTCCATAGTAACTTCAAAATTCTGCTTGGCCCTGCCTACCATTGGCTCTCCTCCTCCCGCCCCCACTCAGAACCCACCAACCACCACTGTAAAGTAGCATTTCTCTTCCAGGCCTTTGAGTGTTAATGGCATGATTTGGGTAATCGATGACCATCCCATCCCTACAAACAAATTTTCATCCAGTCCGGCTTCCCTCAATCCTGGGGCTGAGTCCTCATCTGCCTGCTGTGACCTTTTTGTGAATTATTTTGCAGAAAAAATCGCTCATATTCACCAAGACCTCAATGCTGCACTTAACACAGTAGAGGATGTAGAAGCCCCGGCTTGTCCAATTTTATGGGATCAGCTTCAGTCGGTGACACCCGCTGACATGGTGGGGGTGTTTGGGACTGTTTGAGCCACCTTTTGCAAATTAGGTCCGTGCCCGTCCTGGTTGGTTAAGAACTGCCGGGAGACTTTGGGGCCGTTGCTGGCCGGGGTGGTCAGTGCCTCCCTACAGGAGGGCAGGGTGCTGAGCTGTCTCAAGGAGGCAGTAGTGTGGCCCCTGCTCAAGAACCCATCACTTGACATTGACTCCCCTGCCAGCTATTGGCCTGTCTCTAACCTTCCCTAAAAAGGGAAGGTTATTGAATGGGTAGTGGCTCAACAGCTCCAGGAGCATCTTGACCGCGTTGGTTACCTTGATCCCACGCCGTCTGGCTTTCGCCCGGGTCAGGGCACTGAGACAGCACTTGTGGCTTTGGTGGATGAATTTCACCGAGAAAAGGACCGGGGTCACTTGACCCTGTTAGATCTTTCCGTTGCACTTGATACCGTTGACCATGAGATGTTGGTGACACGCCTGCGGGACAGTGCGGGGGTGGGCGGGGTTCTTGAATGGTTCCGCTCATTCCTGACCAGGAGAACTCAGCGGGTGGTACTCAGTGACTGTTTTTCATCACACACAGATCTTTCGTGTGGGGTCCCACAGGTTCTGTCTTGTCCCCTCTCCTGTTCAACGTGTACATGCAGCTGCTCGGTGATGTGATCAAGGGGTACAGGGTGAGGTGTCACCAGTATGCTGATGACACCCAACTGTACCTCTAATTTTCAACAGACCCAGGCCCGGCTGTGTCGGTGCCTACCCGGTGTCTGGCAGCTGTGAGGGACTGGATGATGGCTAATCGACTGCGACTGAATCCTCACAAGATGGAGGTGATGTTGGTGAGTAAGTCGGTGGATGTGACAGTCCCTTTGATTGATGGGGTCTGTCCTCCACTGACTTCCCAGGTGCGGAACTTGGGGGTGCTCCTCAATACGCGGCTCTGCCTGGATCTCCAGGTGGAGGCTGTGGCGAGGAGTGCCTTCTGCCAGTTACATCTGGTGCGGCAGCTTCGGCCACTGGTTTCGGTTCTGGACCTGGCCACGGTCATCCATGCTCTTATTATCTCTAGGTTAGACTACTGCAATGCGCGCTACGTGGGGCTACCTACGGTGATGGCTTTGGAAACTGCAGCTGGTTCAGAATGCGGCGGCCCAGCTCTTGGTGAGGCTGGGTTGCCAGGAGCACATTACACCAGTGCTCCGATCTCTGCACTGGCTGCCAATAGTCTTCCGGGCCCGATTCAAAGTGTTGGTTTTAACCTATAAAGCCCTCACGGCCTGGTCCCTGCTTGTTTGTGAGATCGCCTCACTCCCCAGGTTCTGGATCAGCCTCTACAGTCATCAGGGGATGCATTGCTGGAGGTCCCCTGGGTTTTCCGGGGGGCCACACAGAATAGGGCATTCTCGGTGGCTGCACCACACCTCTGGAATTCCCTCCCAGTGGGGGCGTGTATGGCCCTGGACCTTCTGTAGAAACTGAAAAACCTGGCTGTTCTGTCAGGCATTGGTGAGGGAGAGGGGTGGGAAGGATGAAGGAGGTTTTTGTTGTTGTTGTTGATCTTTTGATTATATTTCATTATTATTTTATATATTGACGGTTGTTAGCTGTGCTGGATCGCCTGTCGGTGGGAAGCAGCAGGATAAAATAATTTTAAAATTATTTTAAAAATTCATTTATGAAGCAAGGGGGGAATGTCGAACTGCTGACCTGAGCAGAAAAGTGCAGGCACAGGCTTCTTAAGGAGGGTGTATGCTGAGATGCAAATCAGGAAGGAAAATGGTGGGATCTGATTCTCTCCCCCCCCCCCCCCATTATATCTAAATCCAACCCAAAGGGGGTAGAGATTTCCCCATGTACTATACATAATCTAACAGCCTCCCTCTTGGCTGATTATTAGGTTCCTCGGCTGCTGCTCCCACTTCATTTACGATTCTCCATTCCATGCAAAGTGTCTGGGTCTTAAGTCTTTACAAGGGGAGCCCCATTGCCGTCAGCAGCGAAGTCCCCTTTGGTACAGAATGTGTGCAGAAGTCTTTCCAGGATAGAGGTGCAGTTCCACATAAGGTCCCTTCGAAGCCCCTCAAGTGTGGCTAAAGCCGTCCATAAAGCTCTAGGAGATGGTACTGTGTTTCCCTTCGTCTGTTGCCAAATCCGATATCCTTTCTCTAGCTGTTTTGTATGCCTGCCACTGTCTTAACGGGCTAATGATTTTTCCAATAGCCTCTTGCCAGAGAAAAATCATTTTGTTTTTAAATAGAAAACTCCGGACTGCAAAGCGTAGGTACCTTTCCCTGGAGAGGTCGTGTGGAGGTCAGGGCACGGCCTTGGGAAATGCACAGAGCTGATTTCCATATACTCCGAAAAAAGTGGGATGATCCTCAAGCCAACAAACAAACCGAAAATCAGAGAAGGAATCAGACTTGTTCAGACAATGGTGTGATGTTTTCAATATTTACATGAAACAGACCATTACTCCCAGCGAATACGTCAATAGCTTATTTGAAATAAAGACCTAGGAACAGGACAAAAAGTTACTCTCCTTGTCTACGTTGCTTACATGCCCCGTTCTTCGCTCTAGTATCTGGACATTAATCACTTTCAAGAATACTTATCCTACTGACACCACAGCATGGAAACCAAGTACTAAAGGAGAAATGGGGCAAACTAGTGCTGAGACGGGAGTGCCTGATTTTGGTATCTGTGGTCAATACTCACAGTTCCTGGTATTGCTTAGTTAACTGAATACCTGCCAAGTAGTCAAAAGATCAAAAAATTCAGTTACTAGATATTTATTTATTTATTTTACTACTTCTACCCTGCACCCTCATGCTTTTTGAGTGTCTGAAATTATCCCGAAACCCCAAATACTATCCCCTCCCAAATCAGAAGGAAATAGATATGTTGGTATACTGTTTTGCCGGCATTTTGACACGCTGGTATTTCAGGTACCTGATCAAAAAGCAGTTCAGGTACTGAAAAGTACCCCAAATGTTTAGTCCGATTCAGGTACCGGAAATCCATTGACTATAGGTACGTGCTTCAGCTCTAGGGTAAATACATCCAATCTTTGTCCAAGATGGACACTGAAGGGTATCGGATTACCTGCTTTTCGTCACTTTGTATCTTTCATTCATATGTTGGTTAGTTCATTAATTCCTTCATTTGGCTTTTAAGCTGCTTGTTACTGTTTCTGCACAAGCAAATAAATAGACAAAAGCCAGTGGTGACAAAAGTGCACAATACCTAAAACGGGAATGGAAATGAACAAATTCAAAATGATGATAAATGAAACTGCGGAAACTCAGCTACTCAAAACATCCAGGCCAACTCCAGACTATCTGAAACTGAGGAGGGGGGAAAGGCTTGTTTTATATATTTCTTCATACTTTTATCCAACCCTTCCCTGAAGGCTCAGGGGAGGTTACAAGACACTAAAATCTGTTTTAAAAAATCAAATAAACTCCTTTTTAATTAAAAATACACAAAGAAAATGATATAAAATCCCCTAAACCACAACTCCCCAAACGTTATCCCTTCCTACCACATGCTTGGCCAGACAAAAAGGTCTTGCATTGCTTTCCGAAGATGACCAGACTTGGGCTTACTTCGATGAATCTTCAAGGGAAGAAACTTCCATAATCGAGAAAACATACAAGGCTACGCAGAGAGGTGAACTTGGTGGGAAGATGGTACCCACAAGAGGGCACTCCTGGCAGACCTTAAAGGCTGCAATGGGACATGAGTGGAGAGGTGGCTTTTCAGATCTTTGGGGCCCAGGCCATTTGTGGCTTTGTAGGTCAAAACCATCACCTTGAGCTGTGTCCAGAAGCTTATTGGTGGTTAAACTGCAGATTTTATTCTGCTCCCCATGGCAGCTCTAACGATCATTTACAGATGGGGAAATTGAGGCAGGAGGGGGATGAATGCATGCACTAAAAACTTTTTGTGTAGCAGTGTGTCATGTGGCAATGCATTCAACCGGGGCTCAGTCGCACAATGCTCTTTTCAGGTGGGTATGGGCACATTTGGAGTGATGGGTGAAATCTCTTGCCACTTCCTGTGCCCCTGGATGCTCATCCTCCGTACAATCCACAGGGGGTGGCCACTGAAATGTGTTTGCTATGGGCCAAGGTACAAACAGAGGAAGGAATGGGGGATGAGTTTAGAAAGGGCAGCAGGCTTATGTGAACCAGCCCTCAGCAGCAAGCAAGCCAGTAGCAGAATTTCCACACTTCTGTTCCGTTGAGTGGTGGGCAGCTGCTCCAGTAGCTCTGCCTACACTTGCATCCCAGGATGATATCCGAGGTTGCATTGGTCCTAATTAGATTGCAGTGCGGAATGCTGCTTCTGGGGCACATCTCAAGCTTTCACTACCTCTCTATGGTCCTTGGAGGACCAGAAGCTGGACATGGGGTTCCTGGTTGCTTGCGGTTACAGGTTACCTAGGCTCAGAGCAGACCTCCATCATGAGCACCATTGAATTCCTTTTGTCTGTTCTAAACCTGATGCCAGTAGAGGTGACGCAGAGACCGGATTTGGTGCTTGTGGGTAATACCTGTCTTTTTGAGGATCACATTGGGGATTCAGCAGGCTACCCAATTGGGGACCTGGATACTCCGGAAAAGTTGTTTTCCAAAACAGTTTAGCTTTTTAGTGTTTTCATTACCATTTGGTAAAGTGGGTTGAAAAATAAAAATAAACAAGACTGGAAGTAAAAAAAAAACTAGGACCTGAAGTTGAAAAATTGGGACAAGAAGTCAACTTTCCAAGGCCAGAAGTTGTCATTCCAGGACATCGCATACTCTAATTGGGTCCAAGTCGAGTACTGATTCAGATCCAAAAAGTTTGAATCAATTCAAGTACCAGAAATTCAATGAGTAATGCACCTGTTTGCAGGTACTCACTCGAGCACTAGCTGCCAGTTAGTGTCCTATAGTGTCCCCTGGTTCTAGTTTTGAGAGGGTAAATATCCACTCCCTATTGACTTACTCCACACTATTTATGGTTTTATAAATATCCTATCCTCCCTCTCTTCTCCAAGGGGACAAACCTAACAACCCTCTCGATGTACAGAAGCCATTCCATACCCTTTATCATATTGTCGACCTTCTCTGTGCCTTTTCCATTTCCGCTACATCTTCCTTTTGAGAGAGAGATCCAGATCCTTTCTGAGTTCAGATCTGTGCAGCATCCTCCCAAGAATGCCGTTGTACAGGACTTTGATGCACTTGTGGAACCAGCAAATGGTTGCCTTTTGCTGACATTAAAGGTCATGGTGGGACATGGGGGAGAAGATGTTCTTTCAAATACATAGACCAAAGGATGGAAACCAAGATTCCAAACTGCAAATGAAGAAGGGAATACCACTTTGGTATTCGCTTCACTGAAATGGATGTGAATATACTGGAAAAATGCATTTGCTTTGGGTATTCAGTTCAGCTCCACAAACGAGACAATAAATTATCTTTATACTGTTCTCCTGCTTTAAATGGCACTTGGAGCACTTTACAATCATAAAAACATAACACAATATAAAGCAGTATCAAATCAATTTAAAAGAATTCAAAAGGGGGAAGGCAAGTGGGAGGACAAACTACATTAAGGGGAAGCAGCAGTGGATCTTAAAAGCATCTAGAGAATAAATGCATTTTCAGGTCCTTTTTAAAGCTAAGGAGGGAGGAACTAAGATGTATATCTGGAGGGGGTAAGTTCCACATTGAGGGGCCTGCTGCAGGAAAGGCCTGATCTCCTCCCTCCCCCACACCCCAATTTAAGACATGATAGCAGGATCCCCAAACAGTGGGTGGTCTCTAAGCACAGATACCTATTGGTGTGATGCTTCAGGAGCAGGTCTTGAATAGAGCCAGGACCTAGACCATTCATGGCCCTGAAAAACAGCAGCGTGATCTTAAGCTCAATCTGTCACTCCACAGGCAGCCAACGCAGAGAACGCAAGGTGGGCATCCTACAATCACAGCTGGCTCTGCTGCATTCTGAACAAGCTGCAAGCAAAGTACATTAGGCTAAGCACTGCGGACATCCCATAGGAAAGAGTTCTAAATATCAATCCTTGTGGTCACTAGGGCCTGGGTCACTGTGACAAGGTCAGCCTGGGATAAAACCTGAGGCTACCATAGAAACCCAATTCCTTTTTATCAGCAGGTTTGGACCAGTGGATAAGATGGCTAGGGAGATGGATATTAAAATGATATAGGGATGTTTGGTTTAAACTGATTAGTTGGCCTTCCAAGAAAAAGCAGCCATTGGAGCTGTTAACCTTTTGGGACCCTTTTCTTGTTGAGTAGCAGAAGGTAACAAGCCCAACTAGATGCATCAAGGTACCCATGATGGTGATCAGGTGTCTTTGGAAGGCTGGTGTATTTTTTTTGTTTGTTTTACAAAAATCACCTGAGGAAAAATTCAGCACCCTCACCCATTTCTCTTGCAGCAACTACCTACCAGATGCCCGGAGACAGAGGTGCTCATAATGACTCCACAAACTAAAAAAAAAACACCTACTGGTGCCCAAGAGATCTCCAGGAAGCAATGGTGGGTGGATGGACAGAATGGACCAAGCCCACAGATCAATCTACCAATGGGGGCAGGGGAGAGAGAGACAATTGTGATGGATGATGAGAGATGGAAGGAAGAAAGTAAGCGTATTGTGATGGAGAAAAAAGAGAGAGAGAGAGGAGTTGAGTAGATAAACATAGAAGTAAAGCAACCCAGATCCACAGACAAACAGATGGATTGGTGGACTGATAATGGTTTGATTGTCCGACATAAAGGATATGAATAGGTCCCCTAGGAAGAGAGGCTGAATAGGTTGGGGCTCTTCAGTTTGGAAAAGAGAAAAATGAGAGGATATGATACAAATGTGTACAATCATGAGTGGTGTGGAACAAATGAATAGGCAACGGTTATTTATCCACTCAATGGCCGTAGGCATGAGGGGGTGGCATATAAATATAACAAAATAAATAATATAAAAATAAATAAATAGCCCTAGATCTAGGGGACACCCCATGAAACAAACTAGTCACTGATTTAAAACAAATTTTTAAAGGTTAAGCTGTGGAATTTTTGTTGCCAGAAGATGTGGTCAAAGTCAGTAGTATATCAGGGTTTAAAACAGAATTGGACAGGTTCTCAGGGGCGTAGCTAGGTGGGATTGGGCCCCTGCTGGGGCGTTCCACTGTAGTGTGTGTGCACTGTGTACAGAGATGTAGCGAGGTGGGAATGGGCCCCTGCTGGGGCACTCAAGTGCATGTGTGAATTCTACATGGGGAGGGGAGCTAGGCTCGTGGGCCCTGGTGCAGCTTCACCTGCTTCACCTATTCTAGCTACACCCCCTGAAACTGGTGCTGAAAAACAGACATGCACAAAAGGCAAAATCAAGTGAGCTTTTCACAGAGTTTGAAATCTGAGCTCTGGATTTGCTTTGCACATCTGAACTTGGATAATCCAAAGCTGATGACTTTGAAGTTTGCTTTGAACTGGAGCTAAACTGGCTAGCTCGCTTGGTAGCTGTGGGTAATACCTGCATTTCTGGGGCCTGTATCGGGTATTTGTCTCTGACAGGCTACCCCATCACCTTTTCTGGTACCTGGATACCTGAAAAAATCCATCATTTCCAGTACTGGGGTGGCTTTTGCTTGTTTTGGTTTATTTTATTTTTCTGGTTACCAATCAGAATCTGTCCTGTAAATTGGGACAGAAAAAAAAATGGGCTTGGAAGTGGATACTCCCAGCACATTCTGGGGTATCGGGGACCCTAATTCAGTCGTAATCGGGTACTGATTGGTACCCAATATTTTCAAGTCCATTTGGGTACATGAAACTTGACGGGCATACCGGTTTCTGCAGGTACTCACTTTCCCTCTCTTTTGAACCTCTCTCTTCCCTTGAGTCTCCCTTGCTGACAAAGTCCCTTGTAAGGAGTTCATAAAATCATGTTTCCTCCAACGCACAGTCTGAAATCCTAGTGCAAAGCTTGACTGGAGCATGTTCCATGAACAGCCCCCTTCCTGGCGCGCACAGCTCCCTGTACAGTTGAATAACTGGGAGGTAATCGGAAAGGAATCCAACGATAGTCTTGTTTACACTTAGAGGTATTTCTCTTAATGAGATAATAGGAGTGTAGCAATTTAGTCTGCTCGGTTTCCATGGCACGGAGCTCTCCCAGATGCACACGCTTTGCAGGTCCTTGAGAACCTCCCTCAGGCACAGGATGTGGTCTGGTTAAGCGGGGTGGGGGCTGGGCGGCCAAACTGATGTTGGCTGGGGGGTTTCAACAGCACAGCTGTACTGCTGGTTTGTCGGGGGAGGCTGGGAAGCGTGTTCTGGCTTGGGGCTCCTTTCCCAGGTAATTTTCTCCCCTCTCACTTGGTCTCCCTTGCAGAACTGAGGGTCTGTAATAACTCTTGTCTCCTGGCAGAGAGAGGGGGGGGTGTACTCTGAGGAGGCAGCAGTCATGGGGGCTGCGAAGGGCTGGGTCTGAACTAGCTGCCAAACTAAAACCATGTCTCTTGGTGTCTTATTCTGTGCACTGGGGATGGGCATATCATGCCATGGGTTCCTGGGGACCCTGAAGGCTTATGACCGAGGGCTCCTTTTCAGCCCCAGTTCCCTCTTGTAATTCATCCTCCAGTGCTGGAGGCAAATCTCTATTGCTTCTCCCACAGCCTGAGCAGCTGGGCCATGTCCACCCAATGGAGCAGTACCTGCAACAACAGATTCCCTAGAGAGCAAGCCCTCCTCCCTGTTTTTGTACCAGCGACTAAGTTCACGTGGCCAGCACACTGTTCGAGCCTGGAAATGTTCATTCCAAAACTAACTGTGTGCACCCAGAACCAGTTTTCTGCATGATACAGAGCCCAGTGAAAGAAAATCCCAGGCTCTTGTGGTGATGGGGGCAGTAAGACTGAAAGTGAGTACCAACAAAATGGGTGTGACTGTGTACCCACTTAATATCTGGTACCCAAATCAACCTGACATCATTGGGATCAATCCGTTCCCAGCTATGATCTGATGTCCTAGAATGTTGGCTTCCAGTTCTGGAATGTCAACGTCCACTGATTATTATTATTTTTATTTTAAAAAGATTTTATTTTTTACTCTTTTGTTGACTTGCAGACTTCTCTCTACTATTGATCCATTTTCCATCCAGGAAAACCATCTTCTGGTCCTGGAAAGTCCATTTCCGGCCCCCCCAAAACAAGTTCCGATCTGGATTTATTTATTATTATTATTATTTAAAGTTTTGTCATGATATATTTCAAGTTTCCAATTCAATATACTGATCCGTAATTGGAAGTTCAAAAATCAGAAACAGTGACTGGTAGAAATTGCCAATTTGGGGAAATCTAGGTAACCCATCATGGATCTGATGTGGTACCCACATTTTTGGAGTACCGTTACCCATGGGCACTAAATGAAGGACCCCTTTCAGCCCTCGCAGTAGCATGTTGCTTAAAGCTTTAGCAAGAATTAAAGAATGTTTGGGTGTTTCCTCAGGTTTGGGGCATGCAGTATATCCTGAGTATTGTCAGCCCCACCCCCAATTAAGACTATAAGTGCCATACTGGGTACATCGAGCCCAGTGTTCTGTCTCTGACAGTGGCCAGTCTTCTTCACTTGGAAGAAGTCCCCAACCGGTCCCAATGGGGTGATCCATTCCCTGACAGCCAAAGGTTACATTCCCCCAAACCTACCCAGCTACGAGCTGCTAATGCTACCCATTCCACATTGCCCTGCAATCCTCTTTGTTGCTCTAATGGAGATTCCTCTCTGTTTTCTTCTGTTCTAGTTCCTCTTCATGGCTTTTGAGTTCAGCAGAGGCTAGGTACATTGGCACCCCATTCTCAAGTGCCTGCACTGAGGTGCCTTTACTGAGGCTGGGTATTTGGAAAAAGTCTTCTAAAAATAAGGTCCCATTTTTAATTCACTTCACACTGGGCCCATAGGCCCTCAATCGCAGCAGTCCAGGGGTGTAGCTACGATAGGTGCAGGAAGTGCACTTGCACCAGAGACCATAAGCTGGGGTGCCTCAAAAAGCCAGTAGAGTGCAGACACACACTGGAGTGGAGTGCCCCAGCAAGGCCCATCCCCCCCCCCTAGCTACTCCCTGTACACAGTGCAGACACACACTGGAGTGGAGTGCCCCAGAAAGGCCCATTCCCACCTAGCTAGCTACCCCCCTGTACCAAGCGTATACACGCACTGGAGCGGAACATCCTAGCAAGGCCCATTCTTCTACCCCAGGACCCATTCCCACCTAGCCCCTGAAGCAGCCGCTTGTGTTGTCCAAGCCTGCATTTAACCATCATGTTGACCTCTAGCAGAGTGCAGATCACCTGTGCTCAGCTACGGCACACAATTACACTGCCAGCGAATGCAGATAGGAATGAGTTGGATCCACCTCTCGGCCTGGATGGTGCAGACAGGTTATGGTCGTGCTGCAATTTACAAATGACTGTTGGTTATTTTTTAAAGATCACTCGGTGTCTATTTTAATGCACTGTTTAGCTATTTGGAATAAAGAGACTTTTTTTTTCTCCAAAAGGCGCAGCGGTGTTTTCCTTGGAGAGGCTGGAGTAGCTTTTGCTGCGAACACTGCTCTGTTGTTCTTCGAATCACTTTGCCATCTTGTAGTTGACTAGGGGCTGGGCCTCACCCTTCCTTCACCTCCCATTAATCATTGAGACAGCATGTACTTCAGAAGGCCTCTAGCTCTTTTCATCTCCCGGTTAGTATGCAGCTCTGGAGCCTTGCCTGCTTTTATAATGGTCCCCTCCTCCTATTAAGCCTCCCACACTCTCCTGGATTACAGGTTAGACTGTCTCTCCTCCCTTACTTTGCAGAAGGACATCAGGGATGTAGGAGGCCTCCTTGCTCTGGTGTGTAGGAGCTAAATGTGAAAATCTGGCCCTTAGTTTGGAGACCTTTACCCCAGGGGCAACGCCTGCAGAGTCGCATGATGTTCGACGCTGAGGTAAATCTGAATGTGGGATAATTGTACCTACAGAACATTTGAATGAGGGATAAGCAATTCCTGCAAAGTGGGGCTAGCCCCATCAAGAGAGGGAAAATGTTGTGCGAAGGTCCCTGGGAGAAGGGACCACCGACGTGGGGCCTGAATGGTACCAAAATCCGAGCATAAAGCCTGTGAGTACGCCCATGAAAATCACAGTAGTTTACTTAATGCGGTAACCCAGTTAGCGTCTGATCTAGCGCAGGCCTGGCCAAAAGGTAGATCATCATGAGCTACTCATCCAAGCTAGTCGTCAGTAGATCACAGTGCAGGGAGGGGGGCCAGCTTCTCCGAAATCACCTTGGGAGAGGAGAGCAGGACTGGTGCCCCACAACCTGTTTCTGGGAAGGGACAGGTGCCTCAGTCCAAAATTTCTGTTTTCCCACACGGTGTCAGATGGGGAAGACTCTCTATGCAAGGATGAAACTAGCATATAGTCTGTGTGTTTCACTCCTGGAAGACCCTGTCCTCCTCACAGTGCTCCCCCATGCTCCCCAGGTTGCCTCCTGCCACGTCTGGGTTCTCCTTCCCCACAGTGGCAGGAGCCAGGTTGGGCTGAAAGTCCCTTGTCTCGGACCAAGGGCCTGAAAAGCTGGCAGAGAAAGGTGTCCCTGGTGTGGGCGGTGGCTCTCTGCTGCAGCCACCTTTTTGAAAAGGGTCTGGTTGGGAAGCTGAGGGTTGCTAAGTGGGGACCCCAAATGTGAGTGGGGTGTTGGTCCTGCAACCCCCCCAATGTAATGCCATGGGGGAGGGGGGGGGAACACTGCTGTGTGCCTGAACAGCCTCCTGGGGTGAAGGGGACATTGCTGCTTTCCACAGTGCAACTGGGGTCTCATGTCTCCTATAGATTTGCTTTCTCTTCTCCAGGCCAAAAAAAGGCCGAGCTTATTTTCCTGAACGAAGGAGAGGTTGCCGTGCAGTTAAAGGCCTCGCAGGGAAACGCCGCCGGAGCGGAGTTTGCAGGCGTTCTGCATCTCAAAAACAACAGTGGCCTCTTTGCAGTCAGACTGCAAAGGCAGCAGTGCAGATAAACGCGAAACACATTGTGGCCCTGCTCACTCCTGAGACATCAGGCAATTACGATAACGCAACTTTCAGCAAGATTTCATTGTATCCCCCCAAAAGATGAATTACCCGGCGAGCGAATCTACATATTGTAATTAACTGATAAATATTTCATAAGGGCAGGAACTTTCTCCTCTTGGTCTCGCCAGAAACAAACTTTCACGAGCTGAGACGGCTTCTGTCTTGAGGAGTTTCACTGCATAAAATCTTGGCTCACGCTTGGCTCAAGTGAATCCATTCACAAAAGAGGGGTGGGGAGAGACTGAGGATATGACCTGAAACCCTAGAGACTGGAGAAAACTTGGCTGCTGGAGGGAGAATCATGGGTTAAACTTTCTTCTTGCTAAGTGCGGGAAGAAATGAACTTAATGTGTGTGTTTTCACAGGTGTGTGTGTGTGTGTGTGTGTGTATGTACATACATGAATGTGTGTTGTATATATGTGTGTGCATGCATTTGCATGTGAGTGATGTGTGCAAGCATATGAATGGGTGTCTGTGTATACGTGCATGTGTGTGCTCATTTGCATGTGTGATAAAAATACACAGAAATGCATGTACATGGCCACACAATGCAGAAATGCACACATGCTGTTCTCTTGCACGCACACATGCATCCATGTGCATGTATTTGTGTGTGTTTATGAAAGCGTGGGCATGTACACTTGGGTAGCTACATTTTTGTAAGTATACTCTCCAGTGTTGCTAGCTCAGTTTCCCCCTGAGTCTCGCTGTACTTGATGATTTCCCTGGTTCCTGGAGTCATGAGAATATATGAAAAATTTGCAGACACATAAGGCCTTCTCTTAGGTTGCTCGCACACACAATAAATTACATCAGATGAACCAGATCAGGGATACCCCCCCAGCCTGAGCCAAGACTGATCCAGGGATGCTGGGTTTCCTGGGCTGGTTTCAAGGGAATGTCCCAATTGGATGCTGACATACCTACCTACGCATAAGTCCCTGCACCCAGACCAGAGTTGCAATAAGGAAGATTTTTGGGGGGAAGCTGCTCTGGAGCTACATGCACATGCATGGAGGGCAGTTAATCCAGATGATGACTGTTAGGCTGGTGCCGATGGTAGTGTAGACCAGGACAGCTGGTGCCACTGTCGCAATGTGGCTTAAAGGTGGGGATAGCGTCGCTCCCCTGCCCTTACTGCCCCATCCTCTGTGGGGTGGGGAATCACTCACTCCTGATGGGAGCATGAAGGGATGACCAACTTCCCCCATCTTGTTTTCAGGGGGATAAGGATGGCAGCATGGAGGGAGGGGGGGGGGGCGGGGGGCAGGCTTTGCCAGGTGTCTCAGCTAACTTTCCTCTCCTATTCAGCCCAGCCAGCGTGACCTAAAGGTTAGCGACCATTAGACAAACATGGCTCAAGTTTTCTCACTATGTTTTGTTTTTTAAAGTATGGTTGTAAAAGCCAGTCATATCTTTTGGGGGAGCCAGACTGTGCTGCTAAACCCTTAGTGATGCTATGGGTGCGCGCTGTGGTGCATCTGTGTGGCATTGTGTCCATGTAAATGGATTGATTGATTTTTGGTGGTCTCTGAAGGGACCATTGATGATCCTCTGGGATGCAGCCCATTTCTCCTGCAGCAAGCCCAGAGTTTCTGCAAGGCGTGTGTGAGCATGCAGGGGCTTGTGAATCTGTACTGTGGGCCCAAACTAGCAACAGATGACTGAAGCCAAAGGCAAACTTCCATTGACTTCAGTGGGGACACAATCAGGCCCAGGTCCAGCTGTCCCCAAACTAGAACTAAAACCGGTAACTAATTTTAGTGCCTATGGGTGGTAATACCCACATTTTAATACTCAAAGAAGTGATCATTTCCATTACCGATTTTCTGGTTACCGATTGGTGTCAGGATGGAAAATTTGAAGAAAAAAAAACTGGGATGGAAACCCAGAACTGGACGTTGATATTCCAGGACCAGAATTCGACATGCAAGGACATGTGATTAGTACCCAGAATTTTCAGGGTGATCTGGGCACCAGAAATTCAAGGGGTCAGCCTGTTTTTGAGGGTACACTTTTATTTCTAGACTGAGCCCTTAGTCCTCATTGGCAGTGTCTCCCCAAGAAAGGGAGTAGCTGAAGAGACTCTTCCCTGGGCAGCCTTCTAATGCGCGTGCTTGGAAAATGGCTTCTCTAAGTGGATTACAACTCCATTCCTGGAATTAAATCAAAACTCAAAGCTAACTCAATTGTAGCGCGTGCAGCAGAAAGGTCAAAAAGGGGGCTTCCTCCATCACAGGCTCCGAGTGGCGCTAATGAGCACTTCCAGGCAACCTCGCCCATGGCCCTACACTAATGGCAAACCCACTCCCTCAGATTGCATGCTTGGTGTGAAACAGCCCCCACTGGGGCTCCAGGGAATGGGGGTGGGTTGTTCCCCCTCTCCACAGCTCCCTGCAGCGTAGAGGCCAATTACCTTCGCCGCTTGAACTGGCAGATTTCCTAATCTTCATATTCGTGTATCTTTCTCTACCAGCTGAGAGAGTGACGGGCAGGGGGATGCATACCGGAGGAGAGAGTCTGGGTTAGTGTGTGTGTGTGTGTGTGTGTGTGTGTGGTGTGTGTGTGTGCGCGCGAGAAAGGGGGGCATGATGGGGGAGAAAGCATACAGACACATAGATCTTGTGCGTAGAATAGATCACAGCCATAGACCTCCTCTAATCCGCGTGAGAGCGTCTCTGGGTGTGTGACTGCACATAAGTGGGTTCAGTCTTTATGGAGAAAGATGGCACTGTGTGTGTGTGTGTGTGTGTGTGTGTGTGTGTGTGTGTGTGTGTGAGAGAGAAGAGAGTAAATGCAGTGAGTGCATACCCCTTGGAAGAGCGTCTGGAAGTATGTGGGAGAGAGAGGTTACAAAGATCTTTTGGCAGTCAGGAGTGTGAGTGAGTGAGACAGAGAGAGAGCAGTGGAACACATCCCTTGTAAGAGCTTAGAAGTATTTGTGTACCAAAATACCATTTTTCATCCCCATGATTCAACTTGTGGTACTGATTTTCCAATTCCTAGTTTTCAACTTACCATAGAAAAATACCAGTACACATGTTGTCTTGTTGTTGTTTTTTTTTGTCTATATCAGCCTTGAAACTCCAACCTTCCAATTTCCTTTCCAAAGCTCTACCAACTAGAAGAGCTGCTTGCTGGCTCTCCTTGGTCAGAAGGATGAGCACTGCGTATTGGTCATAAAAAGAACTTACAGTTGGTGCTTTCAAAGGGCCCTGCTGGGGTGGCTCAGCTGCTTTGATTTGGGGTCGCCAGGGTCCTAGGTTTTATAAGCCAGCTGATAGAAAGGGACTTGGTCCCTTTCTATCAACTGGCTTATAACATTCAACTGGCTTATAACATTCTGACGTCCGCCTCCCTGAGGAAGTACCCTGTGAGGTCTGAAAGCTTGCAAATTTCCACTAACAGTAGTTGGTCCAATAAAAGATATTATTATCCAAACTACTTTTGGCTTATAAAATTAGCAGACCCACCCACCCACCCACACACACACATGTTTAAACCCAAAACAAATACTTGTCGGATACTATGTGAGTCGTGCCTATTACCTGACTTGCAAATGGGAAATCAGGTAGTATGTATTTAAACAGATATACCAGTTTGGGCAAGTACTTGCTTCAGCCTTACTTCCAATCTGGAAGAGACAAGGCAGGGGGATATAGGGAGAGTCTGGGATAAATTTGTGAAGGGGAGAAGTTGCAGGTGTATGTGCTAGTTATGGGAGAGAAGACTTTGAGCAGACCTGAAATGAGAACCCCCAAAAACAGGTAGACTCATCAAATTTCCAATAACTGAATAGAACCAGTTTTTGATTGGGTAACCGAAATACTGAAATATCTACAACCAAAATACCAGTGTTTTGAACTTGTGTGTGTGTGTGTTTTGGGCAGAAATGAGATTTCGCCTTTCTCAAAAAATCTCGTCAAGAATAGACTTCTCGACAAGATTTTCTCATCTTGCGATTCTTGCGGGAATCTTATGAATTTTAAAATAGCCAAAAATAGTCTGCGTGTGCAAAAATAGCCCCCAAGGTGGTTCTGCACACTTGTGACCATTTTTTGAATGTGCAGATCATTTGGGGGGGTGTGTGCATTTTTGAGATTCTCAAGTTTCTTGCTAGAATCTCATGAGATCTCACTTCTGTTTCAGCTCTATTTATTTCAGGTTTGGGGGTCATCTTGGGCAACCAGAAAATCAACAATCAGAATTTCAGTTTTTTGAGTGCTTGGCTGTTGTTTGGGTACCTGTTCGGATACAGGAGCCCAAAATGCGGGTATTACCCAAAAAATACAGGTATCATTCATGTGTACCAAATTGAGAACCCGTTTCATCTCTGAGGTGAGTAGATCAGGGTGGAGACTACGGGGACAAGGCGCTAGGGAAAGCCTGACGGAGGAGGCAGGTTTTCGGGTGGGATGTGAAAGTCAGTAGGGATGCACAGTAGGATAGGGAGATGGATCCATGGCACAGATCCATGATCTGGATGCTCCTCTTTCTGAGCGCTTCCCTGCAGCACCCCTCGGGCCGCTCCCAACCTCTGTGCAGGCCTCCGAGCTTGGACTGATTTTTTTTCCAAGTGAAAACTCCCAGCATGGCTTTATTTATCTTACAAATGGTCTTGATGGCTCCAACTCTGCAAGAATGGGTGTGTTCAGATGAGCAAGCTGATGGGGGAGACCATGGCCACCCATGGAGCACCCCCATGGCTGTGGAGTGCATGGGGAGCGGTTCAAATGGGCCTCTCCCAGCGTGGCTGCCATGGCCACAGAGGCAGCCACCACCCCTACTGTCTGCCTTGCATCGTGCACTCCAGAGTCTCCAGCAGTGCTCCATGAGTGGCTGAGATTGGGTGCTCCGTGGGTGGCCATGGTCTCCCCCATGCTCCTCACGGGAGCATGCATCCCCCTGCTCCACCTTCAGTTGGGCAGCTGGATTCGTGGCTCATGGGTGGCCATGTGGGGTGGCATGTTGTCTAAGAACACCCAATGATAACATTAGACAAGAATGGGCTGATAGGAGACCCATTTAGCATCGGCTCGGTGGGCGCTGCCAAGCCGTGGGAGCGGCGAGAACAGCAAGAACAGAAAAAGTAGAGAAAGGGACAGCAAAGAGGTTTTTGATAAACCTTGCACTGCAATCCTCAAGCCACTGACCGCAGGTTTTGGCCTTCAGTGGGACTCTGCTGGAATAAGTGGTTTGAGGACTGATGCCAGAATGTACTTTGTTTTCTGGTTATGGAGAGTTTGGCCAATCCAGAGGGGTGGGGGGGAGCAGCCCCACCCACCGGTGGAATTGGCACTAATAAGTGGAGTGGCTTTCTGCGTGGCATTCTAATTCGGCCATTACTGTCAGAAAGCCATTCGTCAAAGTGCCCTGAGAGACTCAGCGGACGTCAGCCTTGTAATACTGTTTATTGCTGGTGTAATCTTTGCAGATCAAATTAAGAGCATTGGGGGCGGGGAGGACTTTATCAGTGGATTGCGCTGGGTGAAAGGTGATGTGTGTATTTCATTTATACTCTTGGCAAAGGTGCACAGGACCCCGCACCCCTATCTCCTGCTACCAAGGCCTGATCGCCCCATTACCGGGCAATCAAACAATCTTTAGGACATGAGACCAGCAGGCTGGTGGCCTGAGCACATCAAGATGGATGGGTTGTGCCTCCTGTCTGCAGAGCTGAGGCAGCAATCGGCGTCCATCCCGATACGAATTCTCTGATTAAATTAAATAACGTGTAGGGCGGTGTTGCTTACAAGAAGTGCTGCAGGCATCCCTGCTCCTGTGTCCTCATAAAGATGCACTAATTAGCAACAGGCAGGTGAGATGCTGCCCCCTCCCTCCACATTTATTAACTGCTTAGATTAATAAATAGACTTCTCAGAGCTAGAGGTGGTGGCCCAGAGCAAGTAGGGTAAAGGGAGGGGTAGAGCTATCCGTTGAATTTCCGATATTACAATTGACTAAAATATCCGATACCAATCGGTACCCAATTCAGGTTCCCGGGTACCAGAACGTTGACTTCTGGTCCAAAAATGTAGACTTCCAGTCCCAATTTTTCAACTTCTGGTCCCAGTTTTTTGCTTTTCCATCATAACTCACCTATCAGTAACTGGAAAAATTAAAAAAAACAGTACCAGAAACTACTGGAAGTGAAACGAGCAACTAAATTCCTGCTCATAAGAAATTTAGCCTTTTCAGGAACCGGGATCGATTTTCCCCCCCCCCCCAACCATTTCTTGATACTGATGTGACTTCTCGATTCTCATGGTACCGCGACATACCACCCTCATTTACCAACTTGCTGGCTACCATTTGCAGCGTGCTGCGTACCATTCATTTACCACATTGATTGGCCCAGGAAAGTGGAAACAAGAAACCCAGAAGTAAAACGCTACCCTTGGCACTGTGCAAACAGCCCACCCCAAGTGCCCCTTAACCTCCACTCCAGTGCCTCCAATTAGAATTGTTCTTCTATGTTCTTCTCTTTGCTTTGACCAATCTAAAACTGGATTGCAGATTAGTAAAGGAATCTGCATACCAGCCAATGAGTGACAAGGAAGTACAAGGGGAAATGGAGTGCAAGAAACGTGGGATTGCATCAATATTATCTCTTGGGATTTGAAATGGATGGCAAAGCGGTAAATGCGATCCCGGTAAGTGGAAAGTCAGTAAATCGAGAAATGAAATGCTGGTTGAGAGATTACTGAGTACCGAGAGGTTGTTAACTTGACTGAGACAGTATTGGGAACTGTGATTTTTTGATAAGAATTCCCATTTCTGGTGAAATCTCATTTCAGCCCTAGAAACTAGCAGTTGATCAGGTATCCAGTCAATTACTGGATAGCCCATCGAGTTCCTGAGGTGTTTCTCAAAAATGGAAGTATTCCCCCTGGAGAGTAAATGAACTATCCATTTCAGCTCTGAGGAGGAGAGCAATGGGCTTGGGTGGAGGGGCTGAGTCAGTCCCCGCAGACACCAATGAGGGGTTCAGTTAGATAGACATAAGTGGGGGACAGTTGTAACCCCCTCCCTCTTGGTCATGTCCCCAGGTTCTCCTTCTCTCCCCATTCTTCCGTATGCTTCCTCCTCAGGTGGGGTGAACCACAGGGGAAGGGACGGCAATTGTGAGGTGCAAACAGGGCACAGTGCTGCCCAGGCTGGGTGGTCATGGAGCTTTGCAGGTTGTGTCTGGCCATGTTGGAAGAGGGCAAAGGAATGCTTTAGCTCCACCCCTTTTCTTAACTCTGCCCTTTTCTGTGCCCCACCCCTGGCTTGCGCCAGGTTCTTCTTCTCATCTTGCCTCTAAGAATGCTCAGTCCCTTCACAAGAGCCCTTGGCTTATTGGAAAACCATTGTCCTGTGCCCCCACGGTCTTCTCTTTTCCAGGCTGAACACGGGTGGCTCCTACAACCTTTTCTCCTAGGCCTGACTGCCTGAACCCTCTGTCCTCTTCAGCGCTCTCTTCTGAACCCTTGCCAGTCTGTGAGTCTCCAGCTGAGGGGCCTGAGGAGTGTCCAGTAGAGTGGACTGGAATGGATTCCTCCCAGCAGAGGTAAGTCACTGCAGGAACAGGCCCTGCAACAAGGCTTGATGAGCCAAGCAGTGGTCAGCCATCCTGTTTTAAGGAGTCTGCCAAGCTGAAACCAAGATGTATGGGCATGAACATGAATATAATTTGGATATTGAGCCACACAACCAAATGATCTTTGCCAGGGTTGTGGAACTCATTTCAGCGATGACCTTATCACAATGTGACCGCTCCTTGCCCTGCTATTTATCTGCTTCTGGGGCCCACAGTGGTCCCCATTTTCACCAGGCCAGAGTGTGGTGCGCTCCCTAAACATGACCATCTCTGTGGAGGGGGCAGGAACATCAGGGGTACCACTTTTTATTCTCCCCCTGGGCCCCACAAATTTTAAGGCCAGACCTGACTCCCTTCCCCGGAGGTTCATCAGAGCCTGAGCCTGAGCATTTCCCAGAGGCAATGTAAGACCTTTCTTTCTGACCAAGCCATTTGACAGGTGAGGAGAGGGGTTGGGGGCATTTTTGGAGAGTTGGGGTGGGGTTTTTTAGAAGAATTTAATATGTATTTGTGTTTTTGGTATGGTTCTTATTTCGTAAGCCAACCTGATACTTAGGGGAAGGGCATGGCTAAGTCTAGATAGTAACAGTGGGACGATTGGTATTACTGAGAACCGAGAGTGGCCAATAATGGCCCTCTTGGTTCAGAGCGACTTTGACACCGGGTTGGGGGCAGTAGGTGGAGAGCGCGAGGTTACAGAGGCCCTGTCTGGTCCAACTTTGTGGGGGGAGTTTCAGGAAGTGACGCCAGCCGATGCAGTGGATGTTCTGGGGTCTGTGAGAACCACCAGTTTTGAACTTGATCCGTGCCCGTCCTGGCTGGTGAAAGCCTCCAGGGAGACATTGGGGACAGTGCTGGCAAGAGTGGTTAGCGCGTCCCTGCGGCAGGGGAGGCTCAAGGAGGCTGTGGTGTGCCCCCTGCTAAAGAAACCATCATTAGATGTGGACGCACTTGCCAGTTACCGTCCTGTCTCTAACCTTCCCTTTTTAGGGAAGGTTATTGAGTGGGCAGTGGCGATCCAGCTCCAGGTGCATCTGGATAGCATCGGTTTCCTAGACCCTTTTCAATCTGGGTTCCGTCCCAGCTATGGCACTGAGACGGCGTTGGTAGCCTTGGTCAACGATCTCCCCCGGGAGATGGATGCAGGATGTTCTACATTTCTTATCCAGCTAGATCTCTCGGGCGCTTTTGACACCGTGGACCATGGACTGCTGTTGAGATGGCTGCATGACCTGGGGAGTCTGGACGGGACTGTTCTTGAATGGTTCCGTTCATTCCTCTCTGGGAGAAGCCAGCGGGTGGTGTTGGGGGCTGAAACATCTTGCCCCTGCACCTTGTCCTGCGGCATTCTGCAGGGTTCCATTCTGTCTCCTTTATTATTTAATGTATATATGCAGCCCTTGGGGGAGGTCGTGAGAAGGTTCGGGGTGCGATGTCACCAATATGCTGATGATACTCAGCTGTACCTCTCTTTTTCCGCTTACCTAGACCCTGCTGTCTCATTGCTATCCCAGTGTCTGGAGGCCGTGGCGGAGTGGATGCGGCAGAGCAGACTGAAGCTCAACCCCGATAAGACGGAGGTGATGGTGGTGGTGAGGGCGAGGGAGGTGTCGGCCCTTCGATAGCTCAGCAGGTTCGGAGTCTTGGGGTGGTGTTGGACTCAGATCTCCGCCTGGATCGACAGGTGGAGGTGGTGATGAAGGTCGCCTTCCGCCAATTTTATATCTGGTGCAGAGGCTGTGTACGTACGTCTCTGGGCCAGACCTGGCCTCCCTCATCCATGCCTTCGTCACCTCGAGACTGGACTACTGCAATGCGCTCTACGTGGGGCTGCCCTTGTTCCTGATTCGGAGGCTGCAGCTAGTGCAGAATGCAGCGGCCCAGCTCCTGATGGGGACGGGTCATCAGGAGCATATAACACCTGTGCTCCGGACTCTGCACTGGTTGCCAATAGCGTGCCAAGCCAGGTTCCAGGTATTGTTGGTGTTCTATAAGGCCCTTCACAGTCTGGGCCCTCTCGTACCTCAGGGACCGCCATGCCCCAGAGCGACTCTTTTGGTCTGCCAGGGGTGCTTTCTTGGAGGTCCCCCGTGTTAAGTGGGGGGCCACAATGGAGAGGGCATTCTCGGTGGCCAGGCTGCGTCTTTGGAATTCCCTCCCAGAGGAAGCTCGCCTGTCCCAGCCCCAAGCCTTTTGACATTCCGGCGGGCTTGTAAAACCTGGATGTTCACCCAGGCCTTTGGGGAGGAGGGGGAGTTAGGGTTTTATCTCTTCTCTACCTTTTTATTTGTATTTTCCCCAACCCTGTTTTAGTTTTAAATTGTTGTGTTTTTTAAAATGTTTTTTATGAATGTTTTTATTAACTTGTATGTCACCCTGGGATGCCGTAAGCATGGGGGGCGACTAACAAATGCATAAAAAATAAATAATAAAATAAAAAATTGGCAATATCAGTTCTTTTACGTTATCGGATTTTTAACATTGTCGTTTTCCCCACTGAAGTCAATGGAGAAATCACAATGTTAAAAATGGGATACCAATAGATTTGATAAATGGAGATTCAATACCAATATACAACAGATACTGAGAATTTGCCCCAAGTTCCATCCCTACTGTACAGATGGATAGAGATAGACAGACCGTATCAAGATGAATAGATGGATGCAAAAATTGCTTATTCATTTACTTTGTAATTTTGTTCTTGGACACACAAACCTAGGCCTTTCTACACGTGACAGACCCACGCAAATCCACAGCATGTGCATGCATGGGCACTGCCCGTGTGACCGCTGCAGTGGGGGGTGGGTGGGTCCCAGGAGCACATATGCACACCTACCCCCGTCTCCACTCATCACCTACGCATGGAGCAGCTGGCGAGAAGGTAGGTTGCTCCATGCATGGAGGTAAGTGGAAATGGGGGGGTGCTCATCTGTCCTCTCGCCTCCCGTTTAAAAAGGTCCCTAGTGAACTTAGATGATCACAATAATCAATGCCATTATGGAAAGAGTTTTTGTGGGGAGGAGTGTGGGGTGGTGGTCGTGTCTGTGTGTGTGTCTGTGCACACACATGAGTTTGTTTTGGGGTGTGTGTGTGTGTGTGTGTGTGTATGCGTGTGTGTGTGTGTGTGTGTGTGTGTGTGTGTGTGTGTGTGTGTGCCAGGATGTGTCCGCACGTGTGTGTGAGAGAGAGAGCTTATGTGCATGGGAGAGAGAGTTTTGTGCTGTGTAGGCCTGCATTTTGGAGTGTGAGACTGTTTGTTTGTGCAGGTGTGTGCATGTCTGTTTGGGTGACTGTGCATGTACACACACGTACATGTAAATGTGAAAGTGTGTCTACTTTCATGAATGCATGTGTGGGGGGTGGTAGAAATTACTGCCCATCCAAAGTTTCCCCCCTCCCACGCACCTCAGATGCTGGCGTTGACAGGGGCAATGCAGCAGGGGCTCTGCTTATCTCTTCAACCCTTGCAAATGGGTCTCTCTCAACAACTCATCACCAACACTGCTTTCTTCGCGCTGAGGGTGTGTAGGTGAGGAAAGATGGGAGACAGCATTCCTGAGGGCCTGCGTGGCAGGCCTCTGCCTTTTTGAGGATGCAGCCGCCGGTGAGAAGTGGTACAGACAGAGTCACCGGGGCAGTGTACATTTCCTCGCTCTCCAACATGTCGAGGCCCGGAGGAACCAAACGGCAGAGAAGGCAACAGATGGGTTATTATCGCACAACGCAACGCTTGCCTTTTGTTCTCTCCGACCAACTGTTTATGGCCGGGTTCACGCTCCAACGCGACAGACAGATTTTTGTCTCACTTTGGGCTTATCTACATGGAGTCCAGGATTAATTAACCCGCTTGAATAAAGAGGATGGCTACATCAACTATCCAAAGCTGATAGACTGAATTTGTCAAATTTGCTATTTTTGAATCTGTTTTAACGTGGCAGGTATATGGCGGGATTCAATGCCTGTTGCATTTGAATCTTCTAATCTTTGTTCTGGTATTTTCATCTTTGGTATTTTGCTCACTTGGGTGAGATTCAGTCATTTTGGTGGGTTTTTTTGTTCGTTTGTTTTTAAAATATTTTGAGATTTGGTACTTCACTTCTCCAGTACAATTAGGTGGGGTGTCTGAATTTTTGAACATGATTGTGAATAAGATGGGTCCAAATCCAGCTGTCGCATTCGCATTTGGCTGAAAACAAATAAAAAAAAAAACCTGGCCCTATAGTCCAGATGAAGTAAGTCCAACACCCAAGCAAGGAAAGGAAAGAAACAAAGATAAGAATTTTGTAACGGTGGCAAAGACAAATTCAGATTCATGGGCATAAATGTGTGCATTATCTTGATGACTCCTAAAAGTCACCCTTAAGAAGGATTTATTCATACACATTAAAGTCTGTTTTGGAGGATGGCCATAAAATATGGCGCTTTTTTATTGTTGTCATTTTAAACTCCCCTCCTCCCTCTGTCATACTTTTCCAATTTTAATACAGACCTTCTCCAAAAACGTATGTCACACAAATCACACCCCCTCCACATTTTTAAAACTAGTAAAACAGAACCCCATTCATTATATACAAACAATATTATTTTTTTAATTTTTGAAGCATAGAAATGTACTTGGAAAATGAGTAGCATGACACGAGTATGACTAGAACAGAAATGAAAACCCGTAAAAATGGTTATACCCATCAAACTGGCGGTATTGGATTGGACTTTCCACAAATCAGTATCCAATTAGCGCCCGACAAATTTACCAAAGTCTTGATTTACTGACTCCCAGGCCAGAATACCAACTTACGGATCAGGAATACCAAATGCTGGATGGATTTATTTATTTATTTTTTAATTACCATGCTGATTTTTCTCTATTGTTGCATACTGATTTACCAATTTATTGATCAGTAAATGGTAATGTGGAACATCAGTAATAATCATCATCTTTATATAGCACCCCCCTGGCACTTGAAGTGCTTTACATACAACACAACTTTTTTTTAAAAAAAATCCTCATAATCGCTCTGTGAGGTAGGTTAGACTGAGAGACTATTGTGACTGGCCTGACCGCACCCAGTGAGTTTCTGGCTAAAATGAGATTTGAACCAGGGTTCTTTTTCAATCTCCCAGTCTAAGTACTGCGTGTATAGTCATTACATCACACTGGCAACGTGGCATGGTGACTACATTAACCGGTAACTCTATTACACCACTGACTCTCAATAGCAAAAAACAATTTTCCAGGTAATCCTCTACTAGGGATGTGCAATTCGTTTTGTTTTTATTAGTTACTATGGAGCCCTATTCATTTTAGTAACAAATGTTTTTGTTTTTTAAATGAATGAATAAGTAAGTGACCTATGCTTGCTTTAATTTGTTTTCACATTTTTTCATTTAATGTAATAAAAATTTTAAATGATGAATTTAAAAATCACTGCACATGTGCAAAGCAACTGTTGGGGCTGTTCCATTTCCCAAAATGGTGTCAACACTCATGGTGCCATTTTGGGAAAGGGCATTGATTTTTTAATTTATTACTATTATTATTTATTTTTTAAAATGGCCACTGGACTATTCCACCCATGCGTACCCTGTTCCAAAATGGTGCCGGCAGCATCAGCACCCTTTGGGAAAAGGACAGCCAGTCTGCATCGACGCAGATCGGCTGCCCTTTCTCAAACTGGCACTGATGTTGCTAATGGCATTTTGAAAAAGGGCCTCATATGTGCAGAACGGCCCTGGTAGTAATTTTGTTCATGCACAATGGGGTTTTTAAAAATAAATAAATATTAAAATTAAAATAAAAAGCACAAACAATTGTACAACATCCCACAAAGTGGATGGGTTTTTACCTAGAACATGAAACAAAAATGGAGAACGAAAGAGGCATGTTGCACACTTCTCTCGGGTACCTGCCCACTACTGCGGTAGACCATCAGATACCCAATGGTACTCTTCACTGAAGGTATTGCCAGCAGGTAACTGGGCAGGGACCCTCTTTCTGCTCCCATTGTGATGTCACATTCAGAGCAACATTTACCTCTTGCCACAAATTGTTGCAATATTGCTCTTTCCCCAACTCTCCTTGTTCTTGTGTGACTCTATTTTATGGACAGTGCCTTGGGGTGGGGGTGGTGGGGGGCACACTCATTTGGCATTAAAAACTTATTCCTCATGCAGCTGCGAACGGGGGCAGATGGCAGGAATCGGCTGCCCTTTTCCAGGAAATTGTAAGATTTGTTGAACAAACACAAGAGTCTAATGAATTTAGAGCAGGTTTTGCCTCTTTGATTTCTGACCTGTTTGAATTGACGTGTTGTGGTTGTGATTTCCAGTTTTTCTCTATAACCTTGATTATTAGAAACTTCCTTCTTTTTATTTTTCAAAAATAAAGCTGAGAGTCTCAAGATATTAAGACAACCATTAAAAGCATGAGAATTGGTTATAGGAACAAGCTAAATGTTTTTAGCCATTTATAAAAAAAGAGCCATTGTGGAGACTAAGAGGTATGAAAAGACCTTGGTTCAAGGCTCGCTTTAACCAGAAACTCATTGGGTGACCTTGGAACAGTCTCCATATTCTCTCAGCCTAACCCACCTCACATACTGGTCATGAGGCTTTAAAGCTATATGTAAGGTGCCAGGGCAAGGGCCTGCTACATAAAAATAAAGACTATAACATCAAAAGAAAGGAGTTTGTGGTGATGGAGAAGGGTAGCTTTAATATAGGTTAAAGTGGTAGAGAGAATTTCATCTCATAATTTATTCTTACAAGCATTTTCAATCCTCATAGTTCACTGTAGAATACCTACCCCTTTGCATTCTCCCATGCCTTGCCTCCAGGCATGTACACCCCCATCTCCCCCCACCCCCCAATCCCTTGCATTGCAGCACTCCCTTCCCTATGCCTTGGTGACCCCAGCCTCCCTGCCCCCAGTGACGCCAGTGGGCCTTCCCAACCCCAGAAACCCTATGACCTTCTTACCCCATGTCTGAGTTGTGACCTACCACAATGATACCCCTCTCCCCAACTGGCTTATGGATTGCTCCATTGTCCAGCCACCCTTCCAGGGCTGGTGGTCCCCCATTCCTGGCTTAGGGCAGAAAAATCCTAAGGGTGCCCCTGCACATAAGCATACCATTAAAAGCAAAATTATGGGGTGAGGTTCCACTGCGGTGTGTGCTCCTGATTTAAAGAGTATCTTAATCTCCAGGGGTAAGTGAGGGTGAGGAAACAGGTTTCATGCCGTGAGAGAGTGAAGATCCTTTGCAGGATCAGTACCCTGAGAACTGGTGTACTGGCCCTTTAAGAATCCCAGACTGTGGGCTGATTGGGTCATGTGACTCACATCTGAGCATAGGAGGCAATATAAAGCCCAGAAGTCTGAGAGGCAAAAGGGGAGTATTTTTGAGAACATGTGAGAGAGCATAGCCCCAATAGTGGCACTGGGCTGGAGTACAAGCCTGATTTAGGGGGTTTAGGTCTTAATACTTAAGAACATTTATCCAGCAACTCCAGCCTACAGACAGAGCATTGGGGAGCCAGCTGGAATGTAAACTGTACTGTGCACAAGGGGAGGGCTGGGCTGGGTGTGAGCTGCTCACAGGGAGGATTCTCTTGGGGACCTATTTGTGGGGTAACCCCCTATGAGAGGGGTACAGGACTGGTTGTTGGGGGCAGATGGGAGGACAGTGTGCAAATTACCACTCCAAGCCAATCTGAGAAAACCCATGGGGAAGGGAGACTCTAAGGGAATATAATGTGGGAGCTGCAAAGTTAATTCCCTAGCAAGAGGGTTGTGCCTTGGCAGCTGCTATGTAAAATAATGGGTAATTTTAGCATGCATGAACCTTTACAAAGGGTGCTCTGTTGTTGTGGGTGGGGACTATCTAACATAGAAGGGAACTGGAGCCTCTTTCCCCCAAATACTGTGGGAAGAGAAACTTGGGAACTAATTGGGAGTAACAAGTGAGCAAGCAGAGATCCAAGCTCAGAGTGACGTTGCTATGAGGCCTGAGTCAGCAACATGCTGCTGTTTGAATGTTGTTAAACCAACAGCAAACTGTTCAGACACAGTTAATTCAGGCTTTGGTAGCTCAGCTACTGAAGCAGCTACCACAGGTGCTAGGAGTTAATCAGGAGTGGAGAGGAGTTTGGGAGTCCTAGCACTAACGAAAATGGGGCCAGCTGATGATGCTGATACCTAATATGGTGACTTTTGAAAGGGTTGTAATTAGCGCTAGTTGGGAGAAAGTTTCATGGGCTGCTTGCATAGCTCCACTCCTCCCTGGGGAGCACGAACACAGAGAGAAGCAGCAGCAGTAGATTGCCATGCACAAACAGCCGTGTGGAAGAGATTAGAGGTTTCTGGAGACTCCTACAGAAGGCCATGTAGGTCTATGAGATTTGCACAGGAACCTAGGTGCAGAGTACTGGCTCAAAAGTTGCAGGGGGAGCGCTCACCTGAACACATTGTGGAGGAGGTGCTTCTAGATCAATTTCTGTTTATCTTGCCTAGATAAATGAGAACATGGGTCAAGTAGGCAACAGCCTCAAACGTTGGAAAGTGCTGTTGAGGCATGCAAAGCCTATATTGCCACTGAAGGGAGTGAGGGAAAGAGAGCACCCCAAGGAAATGAGCCTAGAAACTCAATAAAAGGAGGTGGGGGGAACCACAGTAGATTTGGAGGAAATAACAAAAATGAGAGAATGTGGAGAGAGATCAAAAAGGTTCAGGTCCTGAGAGGCTGAACAACTGAAGAGGAACTAGGATATGTTAGGGTATCCCAGTGTGGGAAACTCAGAAGATCATGGACTACACTATGATCTTAGGCAGAAAGTGTCCCTCATTTCACAAGGAGTGGGCCCACAGTTCCCAGCTAAAGAGGAAAGAACACTAGATAAAAGAACAAACCAGCTTAGAAAGAAGTGAAACCCTTCACCAAGAGAAGGAAGCCCTAATTGAAATAGAACAGAGTGGGGAATAGGTTAATTTAGGGGGGCGGCGGGCTTGCCACAACACAGGCCTGGCAATTAAATTCAAGAGGGGGGCTGAGCCCCAGGAAATATTCCCACTAGGAGAGTGCACCCAGAAATGTGAAAGGCCAATATCAGTCATTTTAGGGTTAGATGTGAAAGCCAGAAGAACCTTGTATGGTTTATTTGGCTTCTGTTGATGACTTCTGTGCCCCATCCCCTGCACTGGCTGTCCTGTAGATTCAATCACCAGAACGCCTGTTTTCTATTCTGCTGTAGAGAGGCACGTTTGTCTAGTGATTAGATGACTAGCCAGAGGCTAGGATTCGTTTCTCTGGTCTGTCAAGTTCTGGGGTAGGGGGTGTGAATTTTATAAGGCAGGGTGTGTGGCTTGTGAGACAGGTTTCGGCCCCAGAAATTCATTTTTTAATAAATTAAGCACTGGTGGAGAACAACAAAAAGCACCATGCCTTGAGACCTTAGAAGAAGTAGAGAGAGTACAAAAAGGACAGAAAACCAAGGGGAAGCGTAACTCTTGAAAAGGGTGAGATTCAGTAAACGTAAAAGAAAATCACTCCCAGATAGATCCTCTCTCCCTGAGAGACCAGAAAAGGGAGTACAGAGAAGATGCCCAAACCAGAGAAGTGGGAGTAGCAACAGATTAGCCAAATGCAAGTGACTTCTGGTGGTCAAACTTTGTCTGGGGTTTATTTAGCACCCCACAATAAGTGGCTAAAACTGGGACACAGAGCCCAAGGGAAAGCAGCCCGCTGCAGAACAAAATGCAGAACCTGAGACTGTGTCTACAACTCCAAGTCAGGAGATAGAGAAAATACCAGAGCCATCCCCAAAGGAAAGAGAGCCATAGCTGAGGGCGGGGGAATGGAGGTAGCTGAAACTCTCTCAAGTGCAGTGAAGGATGAAAGTGGGAAGTGGCTGTGTGTGGTGTGTGCTGGCAATGTTGCTCAAGCGATCAGGGAGTAAGGATGGCCACCCCACAAAGATTTGCCATATGAATGTGCGGGCTGTGCAGGGAGTCCAGGCCATCCCCGTTGAGTTGCCAGGGAGCATGGCTATATGGATTAAAAGGGAACTGTTACCGATAGTGATGAGAAACAGGAAGTGCAAAACAAATTTGCGGAAACTGAGGCATGAACTGAGAGAGTCCTGGGAATATCAGGTACTGTGTCAGTGAATGAACTGCCTGTGCGGTTAATGGATAAATTAAGATCAAGGACTGGGGTTTGGTGTGTGAACAGGACCAGACCCTACCCCATATGGGTGGGGTCTCTAACAGCAATGTTGGTATTTTTCAACTTAATCAACAGGAAGATGAACTGTCTACAATGGGGGGAGTGAGAGAGTGAAGATCTTCTGCAAGATCAGTACCCTGAGAACTGGAGCACTGGTCTTTTAAGAATTCCAGACTGTGGGCTAAACTCAGAAGCCTCAAGGACAAAAGGGTGTGTTTGTGAGCATACGTGATACAGAATGGAGTGAACAGGGCCACCAGCCTGGAGTAAACGCCTGACCCAAGGCTTGACACTTGAGGGTAGACATTCAGCAAATCCAACCTGTAGACAGAACATTTGAAAGCTAACTGGGGTCTACTCTGTATTGTGCACAGCTTGGTTGGACTTGGTGTGAGCTGTCCCCCTGGGGACCTACTTCTTTGGGGGACAAGCTGATGTAAGTGAGGTGTGGGACTGGTTGTGAGGGACAGATGGGAAACCAGTACGCAAAGTGCAACTCCAAGCCAACCCGAGGAAACCATGGGGGGCGGGGGGAGGGAGAGAGATACTCGGGGAACATGGCGTGGTAGCTGCAGAGCTACTTCCTCAGCTGCTTGCAGGAGGGGTGGGATATAAATATATTAAATAAATAAATAAATAAAATTAAGAGGCTCGATCAAGCTATAAAGAGGTTTGGACAAGTTTCTGGAAGACAGGTCCATTAGCAGCTATTAGCCAGACAGGATCAGGGAACACGACAGAAACTGAGGGAAAACAACAGGGAATTGAGCCCTCATTGTAACCCTTTGGGTGCTTCTCCCAAGCCACCGTGATTGGTCACTGTCAGAGACAGGATGCTGGGCTAGATGGACCATTGGTATGACCCATTATGGCACTGACTATATTCTTATGCGCCTTGCCAGCTGTCACATACGCATTAAGGCACTTACTCCCTAAAACCCAGCTGTTCACACAGTCCTGAAACTTTGGGGGCAGTGCCCTTGGAATGAATCTGTCAAGTGCCAACATAATTAGCAGCACTGACCTACTCCAGGGGGAGGGAGTGGGATTGAACGGGTTTGTGTGAATGGATGGTACACTTGATCTTCAGAGTAGTCTAAAGCCCATATTTCACCACACTTTGAGCAGCCTGATTGTGAGAAAAAATCAGTGGCAGGCAAATGCTGAAGAGTTCTTAATCCAGAAGAATTGGGGGGGAGGGCAGGGCTGGCCTTCACAGCAGGGTCTCTCTCTCTCACTGCGGACTGGTTGAGTTTGGCCTTGTTTGCACTGGGAATTTGCCCTGATTACAGTTGTTCCAGTGATGATACAACTGGACCAAGGCCAGCCCCAAACAAAAGGAGGGTAGGTGCAATTTACTCCAGTGTTATAGTAGTAGTAGTAGTATTTTATTAATTGTATCGCCGAAGCTGTTACAATACAATGTATATAAAAGGCTAACTCCAGTGTCAACCCCACCAAGGCAAACAGGCAAACATCCCCTGTCACCACCAACTAGGCTAAGCACCCCATTGCAGATGTCCCACCGCTCCAGATTTACCCCAGCGTAACCGCAAGCAAAAGTTGAGCCTCCCATCTGCAAAGGAAATGCTAACTACAGCTGGCGGTGGGGGTTTGGGCTGGAGCTGGCCGCCCCCTCCTTTCTCCTCCTGGTCAGACAAGGAGAGAATTCCTCTTGCAGCCCCAGCGTGGAAGTTTCTTTCTTCTCTTAATTCATCACAGGAGGAAAGGCAGTTCCTCTTTAGTCCTGCAATAAATCAGAGGCCAGCTTGGTAGCCCAGCCCTTAGTTCACGCAACCTTCCCTCTGGGTAGCTCCTTCCAGGAAGGAGAGAAGGAATGAACGCTTTGCACACCGGGGCCTAATCCAGCAGCAGCCCAGGCCAGCTCCTTTCAGCAAGACCTTGATCCAAAGCCTGTTGGTATTGATAGGCCTGGCGACGAGACTCTTCTACATGGAGAGGATTGCTTGCCTTGCAGAGGGGAGGAGAAAGACCAGATGGGGAAAGAGCAGCGGCCGCGGGTAATGCTGAATGGGTAACTGATTTATTACCTGCAGGCAAGAACTACAATTCCAAGTACCACGCTGGGTTCTTGGTGTGGAACTTTAATACTAATTTGGTAACTAGTTACCTGAACAATTGTGGGTTTGTTTGTTTTTTTACCAATGTACCCGTTTACCAATCGGTAAGTCAGTCCAAGAAAATCAGGATGGTAAATCTAAAAAAATTAGTACTGGAAGGTTAGTATTCTGGCACCAGATGCTGACATATTGGGACTTTGTATAACTCGGGCATTAATTTGTGTAACTTTCGGGCACTAATCAAGTACCAATGGTTAGAGGGCACCGATTAGTACCTGGCAGTGGTGAGTCCACTGAGTACTGCAAATTCAATGGGTATATCCATTTTTGTGGTGGATTTATTCAGTGTTAGGAGAGCGAAACCCAATATTTGAGCAAAAGTATAAATGTGTTGAATTCTATCCTAGCCAAAACCGACAAAGTGGAAAACAACCGTTTTGAATATTTTGGTTTGGTTATTTTGGTATTCTGATATTTTGTTTGGTGTTTTTTTGCTGTAGCCCAGTAACTGAAATAGCCCAATAACAGGATCAAGGTAATCAAAGTGACCAAAAATGGAATCCCCAAATAAATTGATGTGTGAGTCCCCATTTTGATTGTGCATGTTATTTGGAGATTTGGATGGCTACTCAAAAATGCACATAATAGCCACACATTCAAAATCCACTCCTTGTTTCAACTCTAGAGAAGAGCCTAGAAAATAGGGCAGGAAAGAACGGGACATTTCATATGTGTGAGGACAATTTGCACGTTTGCCTCCTGGGAAGAAATATTTGAATTTGTTTTTGTCATGGTTGCAAAATTTCATAAATTTGTTTCTTAGTTGTCTTTGCTTTGGTCTTTCAGTCAGCACCAGAAAAAGAACAATTAAGAATTCCACTAAATAGGACTATTGAGATAGTAATGTGACCTAAATACCCAACACAAAAAATACCCAAACAAATCACAGTGGCTATCAAAACCTTTATCATGTCCACATTGCTAAAACAGATGCAATGAGTTGAATTTGGTATTTCCATCGGATGGTCAGTGTGGCTCTAAGTTCAAGCAATGCGAAGTCATGAGAAGGCCCATAGGAAAGTCCCACTCTCATTTTCTTGGAATATGTAGACACAGGAATAAAGCTGAAAGGCAGAAAATTTAGACTCCACTGAGTTTTCTATACTAGGCACAGTTAGACCGTTGAAATCCTTGCTGATGAGTGTTCCAGGATCCAAGAAAGAGGACATCTGTGTGAGCTATTATATAGTTACTCCTTTCACAGACCAGGTCAAAATATAGAAGCCCATGCTTAAATTCAAGGGTATTTCTATAGGCACTCACAGGTAATGGGTAGATTTTCATGGGTAACAATGACACAAAGGTGCCAGCTTTCATTGAAAGCCAATGGACGTCACAAACACACACTCATGTACACATATGATGTACGACACGTGTGTACACATGCATTATGTACTCGTACAGATGCATGCATACACACACGCTTCTCTCTGACAGCCCTTGTTGCTGTCTGAGGTTACAGAATTATACATTTCTCAAACAATCATCACCCACTGGTGTTGCTGAGCCCTTTACTTCAATGAGGGCAGGATTGCACCTTCTGTCCCTTCTCTGTCGTACATGTCACCAAGATGGGCAACTGCATTGTATTACTAAATCAAGGCCTGATGGGGGGGGCCTAGTGAAATGCCAGATTCAGGAGAGAGACTTGTGGCAAACAATCCCCTTCGCTCTGCCCCATTCTGCCCTGTTCATAGTTGTATGCGTGACTCCCCTTCTGGGTTTACATGGCAGTGTCTCCCTCTTCCTGTCCATATCTTACAGATTCAAAGGGTTGAAGGCCGTGAGAAAGTGTACACAAGAGGCCGCAGCTATGGAATTAACCATGGAGTAGTTCTAAGGGCTTGGGTGTGAAAGAATCGGAGGCCTCCCCCAAAGCAGAATAAGGACCTCTGCTGCCTTATTGCCAGGAGCTGATGGGCAGTTATTGAAGGAGCTCAGCGGTGGGGGGCTTTAAATGCTTCTAACATGAACCATTCTCCAGGTAACCATTACTATCTCTTAGAGACTTTTTATTACAAAGGCAAATGTATGTTTTAGCAATACTCAGATGCCTAGTTAATGTCATGTTTATCCCGGGCCAGACGCTCCGTGGAATAAATGGCAGCTTAAGCCCTCCTTCACCTTTTTGTTTAATGGAGCTAAAGTTGTTTAAATCATCCGCTTCCACATAAACGTTTCACTTAAAACAAGCCGGCCGATTTTTCTCCATTAAAAGTTCATTCATCACAAGCGGGGAGAGATTCAGAGAGGGATCGGACCAACGTCTCTACGGATGGCAAGATAGACAGAGTGCCAGGACTCCATGCTATTGCACGCTGAGGGCGGGGAGGGGGGTGTTGAATCCTATTGCTTGACTGTTAGGGAATGGGACTAGAGTTCAATATCTTACTTCTCTGTACCACCTAAGTGAAGCACGTGCCTCTGCATTTTCTTAACTTCATGAATGTATTCTTGTCTCTCCCGATGTTTCTTTTTTCCTTCGTCTTCCCCTTCCTTGTCTCTTAGATTGTAAGCTCTTTGGGGCAGGGACTTGTCTAGAACTATTGATTGTACCATGCCAGGTACGCTGCTGGTGTGTTATGAATAATAAATAATACTAATTAATAGTACCCTCAGGTATTACCTGCATGTAATACCTGAGTACCATGTGGGGTATCTGACAGGCCACCTGATCAGTACCATTGTTGATTTTCCGGCTACTGGTCAGTAAATTGGGACAGAAACTTCCAAAATTGGAACTGGAAGTCGACATTCCGGTACTGGAAGTCAATTTTCCAGGCCTGGAAACTGACATTCTGGGACATGGAGTACCCAAATCAGGCATGAATCAGGGTCCAGTTAGTACCAGAGTGTTGCAGGTTGATATGAGTAATGAAAATTTGACGTCCCGGAAATACCTGTTGTTGGGGGTATTTGCTTTAGTTCTAGGTGGGACCCATAGAGGCAGAACATCCCATAGCCTCCTGCTGCTCCAGGTGTCCTGAAAGCTTTTCAGAAGCATGAGGTGCTGCTCTCAGAGTCAGAAGGCTGAGACCATTTTCTAAGAAGCTAAATTAATTTCTAGTAGGGATGGGAAATGGGAATTGGATTCAGTTGCTTCGGATTTGAATCGGATCGGAATGTGAATCAGTTTGTATTTTTTCCCCTTGGGAAAATGTCCATGGGAAACCAAACCTATTCATTCCAATGGACAATGCAAGGCATAGTGGCCCTTGTGCTGGAATCAGTTTAATCCAAAGCAATAAAAATCAGGTGAGTCGAATTAATCTGATGCTGATTTTCCCAGCCCTAGTTTCTAGTAGTCAACCAGGAATCTGGGAGGCAGCTTCAACAGGCTAGATGCAGCCTAGCAAGGGCTACAGAGGAGAGTGAAAAGGGCCAGGCCTGGCCAGCATCAGCCAGTTGGGTGAAATTGAGTACTGCTCCAGCAGCCCCATGGTTGAGAGTTCAAGACTTGGGTTCTCCCGACAAACGACCCTGGGCATGAAGTTTAGGGCCCCGTCTGAGTGGTTAGTTAGTGACTCACTCGAGCCAAATGCCATGCTTTCTCCTGTTGTGGTGAGAGAATCACTAGCTTGCCAAGGCAGGGGGAAGAGACTGGGGTGCAGAAGGTCAAAGGGGCCCCTGTATGAAGGCATAGCTGACACCCAGGTAGGGATTTTCCCCTGCATGTGGGCCTTCAGCCTCCTTGGCCCTACCTCTGTGTATAAGAGCTGCCGGAAGGTTTCTCCTGCCGGTGCATTGGCAGTCCCCAGTCCCGCATTTGAGGAGACAGTGTGTGGATTGTGGAACCCAAGGAAGGTGCACCGCGCACACCTCACAGAGCCTCCCGGGGCAGGTGGGAGTTTTCAAGGTGGATTCGGTCAAGATTGGGCCCTTTATGTCCGATGTGGGGGCAACATGGCTAGTATAGAGTGGGCCTGGGGAGCGGATTAGGAAACTGGAATCAGCTCGAACAGACCATGCTTTTAGCTTGAGTCGCTGCTTTCCCTCCGGTTTGGGGGCAAAGGGGAGGGACCTGGTCAGACCCGAAGGGAAGGAACTTTCTGATGCCCTGTGAAGCCCCAATTTCTCCAAGTTATGCAGTTGCCCCTAAATAACCAGGAGAAAGCAGCGTTAATCCTGGAAGGATGGGAACCCCAATTTCAGCTGCCCATGGCAGGGGTTTGCCCTGGGGCTGCTGGACTGAGTTCCTGCTCTGCTTTAATAATGCTGTTCAATCTGTGTAGGTTTGCACGGCAGGCATACAAAGGGCATCATCGATACAGTCTTTTGCTTCTTCTCTGTGGTTGTTGTGTATATGGCTAGCTTCTCTCCGCGCAATCCATTTCCCTGTGCTATTCTGAACGCTTCTGCTTTCTAAATAAAAACAAACCAGAGACTTGAAAGACACTGCCCCGTTTTGGATGTGTGTTTTCTTTCTCTCCTGCTCTTTTCATGCTCGAGGAAAATGGGGAAGGAGAAAGCTGAAATGTCTGTGCTCTTTGAAACCGAGAGAGAGAGAGACACACACACAGAAGCAGAGGAACTTGGTGGAAGCCTTCAATATCTTTCATTACCTCCGTGAAATTAAAACTCATGGGGTGAGCATACAAAACGCACCAGCTAATAAGAGAAGCAAAAAGTTGTTAATCAAACATGTGACCCTATAAAATAAAAAAGGAATAATTGGGAAGGCTATCTAATTTATGTATTGAATGCCTCCAACGCTCCCTTTATCACTTAGATGGACAGGATATAATTGGTGCAGTGAAAGCCATCCATCTTAGCAACTGGGCTTCCTGCGCTGGGTACAACTATTACTATCATATTATGACACCATAATATCAAGATCAATGTTGTTTTAAATGCGCTCCAGTTATGGGCAATTGGTGACAATAAAAACACTGACAAATTGATGAAACAGGCACTGGATGATCTGCTGTTGAAAATAAACCATAAATAATCTTCTTTTTGAAAAAGAAAATCCCCTACCTCCGCCGAATTTGCAGACAGCAGGGGGTGGGTGAGCTCTGACTTCCACGGCTGATCAATTTACTCCCTTCATTATTTTTTTTTCCGAGTGCCAAGCTGCAATTTTCTTGAAGGGGAAACTTTCGGATTTGATTTAAGGGTCATTCCCGCACAGTTTAATAATGTCATTGTTAGCATAATTGCAGCCATAAGAAGGGATGGGATCGTTTAGAAACAAGAGCTTGGAAGTTCCTCTCCAGATTGGCAGTCAACACAGCTAGACGGTAAACACGGATGCCGCTTTAAAAAGGGACAACATAGTCTCTTTGTGCCCATGGTGGTAGAGTCCCTGAGAGGGGATCATAAGAAATGCCCCACTGGGCCAAACCAATCCAGCCCAGTATCCTGTCTCCGACAGCAGCTGCTTTGGTCACTTTAGAGAAATACCCAACTGATTCTAATGAAGGGATCCCTTTCCTGCAGTTCACTCCCATTCTCCAAAGTCAGAGGCCTCCTCCTCCCCCGAGTAACTTGACAAACGAGCATTTATGGACCTAACTCCAAAGAATGTATCCATTCCTGTTTTGAGCCATGTCATGGCATTGGCCTTCACATCATCCTATGGCAGTGAGATCCACAGGTTGGCACTTGGCAGTGAGCTTCACAGGATTAGTCTTTGAGAGAGGCAGCTTGTAGCTACGAAGCACCCCTGTGGCCTTGTGGAACAGCCCCTGTGCTTGGAAGCCCTGCAGCAAGGCATGGGTTCACCCCCCACTAATGAGGGTGCTGACTCTCTGTTTTCATGCCTCTTCCCCTTCTTGTTCATGTCCTGGGACAGGACAGGCCACTTTTTAAAGAGGAACAAAATAGAAGCTAAATCTTCATTTTACAAATCAGTTTAGAGAAATCTAATGTGGGGGAGGAGCATGGGATCCGGGGGGCAGGGTTTCTGCTTGGGGCAAGAAAGGGGCTTTGGACTGTAGGGCAGGTCAGGACTATAGCAATGGTAGTGGGGTTATGGGCAGGTCAGGGCTAGAGGAATAGAGCAGTGGGACTACGAACTGAGGGACGGGACTAATATCATGAGGCGGGTATGGATTGTGGGGCAAGAGGATCAAAATCCACAGCTTGAAAAGTTTGAGCTCTCTAGGTGGAGAGTTCCCCCAATCCCAACCTAGCATGGACTCTTCCATGCAGCCTCTTCCTCCAGACAGCACTCCTTCCCTCCAATCCTGGAAACAGAACGTGACCTCCTCTTAGTCCTCTGGCCAGTCCGATCTCTGGGGGCAAATGGGGAAGGCCCATCCTGAACTAAACAAGCTCTGGGCAGGGCATGGTTGGCCTTCACAGCACAGTGGATGGGTTCTCCCCCCCCCCCCCCCCATGACTTCCTTTCCACTAGGAGTTTGCAGAGGGGGTTTAACTCATCCACAACAGTGGGACGTTGGGCCTCACACGCAGTGACGGAGACCGATACGTTGGGTGCAGACACCTCAACTCTGCATCCCAGTCTATAGACCGGGGGTAGCTGCTTGGATTGCCTGCCCCTACAGTCAGCCTTCCCATAAGCATACTGATTGTCCGTGCCCAGAGCAAGCCCACCTAGCCTTTAGGCTAAGGCTGGGGAATCTTTGACGTCTTGGGTTTTAATGGTATTTTGAAAGCCTCCAATGGGACACCCCAAAAAAAAGGATGAGGCATAAAAGTCGCTGCTGCTCCTCCTTATCAATGAGTTGTTAGGTAAGAAAGAGCAGCCCCCATTGCATCCCTCCTTCTCCCCGGCAAAAGCCTGAACCTCTGCTCAAACAGAGGAAGATGGGCTGAGGCTTGCCGAGTAGGTGCTGCTTCTCACTGACTGGTCAGCTCTTTGGCCGGAAGGAGAAGCCCCACTTGTGAGCCCCCACCAGCCCCGGTCTCTGCTCAGACAGAGAAATACAGGGGCTGAGGCTTTCCCAGTACGGTGCTCCCACTGATCAGCTCCTCGGATGGAAGGAGCAGCCCCTCTTATGTCCTCTCCCCACACACCCCTCCCGCCCTGGTCTCTGCTCAGACAGAGAAATACAGGGGCTGCGGCTTTCCCAGTGGGCGCTCCCCACAGAGATCAGGTCTTTGGACGCAAGCAATTCTGGCTGAAGCAGGAGGCGGGGGCACATCCATCGTGTCCATGAGGGAGCTGCCATGAGCCAGACTGGAAGGAGGATGAGGCTGACTTTGCCCCACAAGCCTGAGGTTTCCCTTTCCAGCTTGCCATAGTGACCGCACCCTCAGATGCTGTGCTGGAGTAAGGGTGTTGGTGTCATGTTTCTCTCAAGGGGATCCAGGGCCACTACTGAGGTTTTAGGATGGGGCCGCACAGTCTGCACTGGGCTGGATCTGGCCTCCAGGGCAGAGGGGATGGGGTGGGCGAGGGAAGTATCAGGTTGGTCTGGGGCCTGGAGATTTCCCTCTCCCCTCCCTCCGGTGCAGGGAAATCCACCTTGGTTTCACTGACTGCACCAACAGAATCCAGATCGCTCCAGAGAAGGATAAATTCTCCGCCACGACCGTCGAGCCAGAAAGCAACCAGCCACCGATGGTGCTGACCTGGCCCACAAGCCTTGACTCTGCCACTGACCTTCTGGGTGACCCCAGAGAACATCCCGGCGTCATTCTCGGTGCCCCTTTCAGCTCACAATGGCTGGAGAGCCGACTGAGGCCAATCTGCCAATGGGGAACATGGTGGTGTCAGCGGTGAGAGGGATGAGCCTTTAGAAGCGGGTCCCAAGGGTGGGGAAGGGCCAGTGGCAAAGCTTTGGGTTAAGGAGAAGCACTTAAGAAGTGCCAGACTAGGTCAGACTACTGGTCCATCCAGCCCAGCATCCTGTCTCCAACAGCAGCCATTCTCAATCACTTGGGAGAAGTGCCCAACAGGTCATAATGGGGTGATCCGTTCCCTGCTGATCCCTCCTGACAGTCAGAGGCTACACCCTGCAACCTACTTGTCTAATAGCCATTCATGAACCTTTATATTTTTTTTATTTCATAGATTTCTATACCGCCCCATCCTGCTATGCAACCTCTCCTCCAAGAACTTATCCAATCTTCATTTAAACTCTACTGGCCTTGACCACCTCCTCTAGTAACAAATTCCACAAGTTAATTGCGTGTTGTGTAAAAAATACTTCCTTTTTTTTGTTTTAAATCTGCTGCCAGTTAATTTCATGGAGTGTCCCCTTGTTCTAGTGCTGTTAGAGAGGGTAAATAATCATTCCTTATTTGCATGTTCCACTCCACTCATGATCTTATAAACATCTATCCTCCCGCCCGTCATCTCTTCTCCAAGTGGAAAAGTCCTAGGTTATCGAGCCTCTCCTTGTACAGATGCCATTCCATAACTGGGGGGGGGGGGGGGGGGGGGGGGGGGGGGGGGGGGGCAGGGGCTGGATCCCTTAAAACCACATAATCCCCACACAAATGACCCTGGAGTTGTGGGGGAAGGGAATTTGTGGGAGGGATACATAGCCTTTGTGCCCCTATATATACGACCATGGGAGGGGTCCCTGATCTTTTACCTCAAGAGTGGACAGGACATCATCCTTATCCAAACTTCTGTGATCCACCAAGACCTGGTGGGAGGGATCCAGGACTCCTGGGGTGAAGCTTTCTGGATGGAGGTACAGCGGATGTTGACTAGAAGATTCGTTCGAGGATGCCTTGTCCCCTCCCTGGCACCCAAAGATAAAACCCTGAATCTGATAGAAATAATCCAGCTCTGTGCACTCCAGGAGAAGAGGAGGAGGTGGGAATTTGGGGGCTGTGACACCAGAGCCCTCCACTCCCATCCCACCCCACCCCACCCCAAAATGGCAGAGTTAATCTGAGGTGAGACATGTCCCATGTTGTGAGAGGAGGTGCAGAAACCAGCTCATTGGAGCTAGGGGGGAAATCCCCTCTCAAGGCGAGGAGGCAATTGCTGTGACCCTGAACCCATGGATGTGCATCTCAGACTGAATCCCTCCACCCCCTGCCTTACTTCAACCCCAGCTCACTCTGCCCCAGTGTCCAGGGCTGGTCTCAGAATTTGTGGGGCCTAGGACGAAGATAAAATACAGGGCCCTAGTGATGTCACTTCTTTGGGGGGCACCCTCCGTGGGGCTCCAGGTGGCCCTGTCGTAAGGACAGCAGGGCCAGTTTCCAATCCCCAACTAGAATTATTATTATTATTATTATTATTAGCATTAGCATTTATATAGCGCGAGCAATGTACCTGGTGCTTTACAAAAAACAAGACAGACACGGTCCCTGCCTGAGAGTTTACAATCTAAAGACAGGGGGAGGGGAGACAGGGAAGGGGGAACAGAGGGAGAGACAAGGGATGCGACATTCATGAGGATGCGAGAGCTCAGGGCTACCTATGTGCATTTATGAAAAATGCATGTTGCCTTAGGCGCCAGGGCAGACGCTGCAACGTGTTTTTCATAAGTGTTCCTTAAAAATGTGCATAGGTGGCCACCGTATCCGCAACTAGGGTTGACTATGAGACTTTGGCAAAAAGGGAAAAGACCCACAATCCCTTGGAGGCAAACAATTCCTTCCTGACCTTTGCAGGCAACTTCGACGTATCATGTCAGGAGCCCATCATAAAATGCCATGGATAAAACTTTAAAAAAGCCGCTCATAAGACGCAATGAGTTACCTCCAATCAAATGAATGAACCCATAAGCACATAAATACTGCCCTACTGGGTCAGGTCAATGGTTCCTCTAGCCCTGAATCCTGTCTGACAGCGGCAGCTTCGATCACTTCAGAGAAGTGTCCAAACGGGTCAGAAGGGTGTGACCCATTCCCTGTTGTGTTTCCTCCCACCAGTCCCGGACTGTCAGAGGTCTTGTCCCTCGACCAACTTGATTAACAGCCATTTATCAACCTATCAGCAAGGAGCTGCACAGGTTAACAGCGCATTTGAATGAAAAAGAAGTAGTTGCTTTCATTTGTTTTAAATGTGCTCAAGGGACAATGAGGCCCTGCATGAAGTTGCTCCTGACACAGGTATGTCAGGCAGTCGTCATTGTTACAGAAAAGGTGACATAATATGCCTTTCTTTTGTGGGGCTGAGATCTCTTCCCTGCCAATCCTCCTAGTGCCCCCGCGCCCCGTGTTGTATGGAGCTGACTCACCCCCTCGCCCCAGAAGGTCTGATAGACAGAGCTGCAGCTGCCCGGATCTGTATGACAGAAACACCCCCAAATGTGCAGTCATCCAATACACACACTGACACACACCCCTCAAGTTTCACTGACTCATCCTACCTGGTCCCAAGTTCCTGATTCCCCCCCCCCCCCGACACACCCCAATTCACCCATTTCCAAAAGAAAACGTTACAGTAAGTAATTTTTTGGTATTAAGCTAAATCTAACCACCCCATCAGGTGCTGGAGGAGTGGGGCCTGGTCTGCTGGCCTGTGTGTTACACATATGTGATTTCTAGGTTAGTTGTGTATTGCAAACCAAATAGTTTATTGTTTAGCCAAGGCCATAACAACAGTAACAATGATAAAAACAAAGAAACACAGGGACAAATTCATACACTTCAAATCATAACGACATAACAAGGATATTCCCAAAATCAGAAACATCACCTTATAGTCAATAGCCAACTGATAACCCCCATATAAGGCCCTCACCTAATACAGCTCAACATATGAGCTGTCAGGTTTACCTAAAGCTCAGGAGGGACTGTCGAATTGTGACAGCTGCCCAACAAACTTGCCACCGCTCTAGATTGCTCCGAATCCCTAGGGCAGAGGAGTCCTTGAGCGTCCCCGCCCAACCTCCCCTTCATAGACCCTTCACACCTAAGGAACCCTCCCAAGTACTTGAACCTAGGGCCCATATAGCGGGGGCAGCGGAAAAAGACTCGCTCGATCATATCCAAGGAGCACAAGGGACACATCCGCTGCTCCCACGGAGTGCCTAGATAGCGGCCCTCCAAGACCACTGATGGAAAAACGTTCGCCCTCATCTTAAAAAACGCAATAAGCTTACTGGCACCCAACCATTCAAATAAATAGTAAGGGCCGTCGCACAAGGGATTATATACAATATATTCCGGTGCTACCTTTTGCGCAGCCATCAGGGCCCTCTCTGATTTGCAGAGTCTGATCCCTCAGCCATCTTTTAATTAGATTTTTGGCGGCCACCCATCCCAGGGCTTTCAAGCTTTCAAAAGAGAATCCCAAATTGTGTATTTCTTGCTCGGCCCACTTTAACCAGCTGTCCCCGAGACCAACAGTCACCACCTGCACCACTAGCGATCCATTGGAAGGGGGGAATAAGGCCTTCCTGATCCAGTAATTGAGGAATGCCTGAAGTGCGTATACTTTCAAAGGGATACAAAGGGCTTCTGCTCTTAAAATCACCTGTGGAGTTCCCCTCGGAGCTCCCAAGATGACTCGCAAAAATTTGTTTTGTATACTTTCAAAATCAGACAGATAGGCAGCGCCCCGAGCTGGAGTCACATAGAGCAATTGGCCCAATACCTTTGCCCTGAATAAACGCAGGGCCGGCCGGACCAGCTTCCCCCCCTGCCCATAGAAAAATGTTATAATTGCATCTGACGATTTCCCGACCAACTCACAAACTGCCTCAGAATGGGTCCTCCAGCCCTTGTAGGAAGAAAAAATCACCCCCAAATATTTAAAGGCCTGCACCTGCTCAACTGGGTTACTCCCAATAGCCCAGCGATGTAATTTCTGCACCCCTCTAGGTCCTGGCACCAACACCTTAGTCTTGCCAAAATTAATTGACAGGAACTCC